>JABTXL010003523.1:5627217-5643194 GCA_025134845.1 Neodon shergylaensis | reverse complement strand
ATCCATCCATCCATCCATCCATCCATCCATCCATCCATCCATCCATCATCTATCCATCCATCTATCATCTGTCTATCTATCATCTATCTATCTATCTATCTATCTATCTATCTATCTATCTATCTATCTATCTATCTATCTATCTATCTATCTGACAGGGTCTCTAACTGACCTGCTACTAACCAAGTAGGTTAGGCTGTCTGGCTAGGGATTCCAAACATCTGTCCCCCCCCCCCCAGATTACAAGTATAAGCCATCATGCCTGATATTTTTTTCAGTGGTTTATGTGGACTGAACTCAAGTTGCCCTGACAAGGCAGGCAATTTTACTAACCAGGCTACCTCCTCCCAAGTCAGTCAGTCTGTCTGTCTGTCTGTCTTTCTTTCTTTCTTTCTTTCTTTCTTTCTTTCTTTCTTTCTTTCTTTCTTTCTTTCAAGAATACACACATCAAAGTCATGGCAATTTTTATTCTCTAGCTTGACTTCAATGTGTTTCTGTCTTGCTGTTCTCTGTAGAAAAAGGTTTTTAATATTATATAGTGTATATTACATTAAGCATCATTTGGTGATTACTGTAGGTAAGCAGTTTTAACATCATCCCACAATTACCTTTGTGTGTGGTGAGGGCACCTGCAATCTATCCCCAGAAAAATCTCTAGTATGCCAAATGATATCATTAACTATAGTTGCCTTCACGCTGCCTGAGGAATCTCTAGGTCTATCCTTGCTACATAAATACAGGTCTGCACCCTCAGACCTACACTGCCCTCTGCCCTCCCTGTACCCCTTCTCTGGTAAGCTCCTTTCTGTTTTGTTTTTATCCTTTCTCATTTTGTTGAAGATTCCACATAGGCGATGTGTGACGTTTTTCTCGCTAGTTAGCTTGTTGTGCTGGCTAGTTTTACGTCAGCCTGACACACAAGCTAGAGTTATCTGAAAGGAAGGAAACTCAATTGAGAAAATGCCTCCATAAGTTCTGGCTATAAGGCATTTTTGCAATCACAGATTGATGGGGGAGAGTCCAGCTCATGGTGGGTGGTGTCATCCCTGGCCTGGTGATCCTGGGTTTTGTATGGAAGCAGGCTGAGCAAGCCACGGAGAGCAAGCCATTAAGGAGGAGTACCCTGCCCCCATGGCCTCTGCATCAGCTCCTGCCTCCAGGTTCCTGCCCTGTTTGAGTTCCTGCCCTGACTTCAAAGATCAACAGTGTGCTGCAGAAGCATAAGCGGAAGAAACCCTTTCCTTCAACTTGCTTTTCAGATACGGTGTTTTGTAGCGCAACAGAAACCCTAACTAAGACACTCATCATACTGTTTCATCCATATTATTGCAAACGATGTGATTTTATCCAAGCTAGATAGTATTTCCTTGCCTGGAATATCTTTTTGACTTTCCAAATGAGTCTCCCTTGGCTGCTCAAGACATGAATTTGCTAGTCTAGGGCTCACTGCTGGTTTCTTCCTGTACACTGTCTTCTCACAGAATTGCTTACCCTGTACAATCCTGAGCTCATCAGAAAACTATGGAGAGTGATGGACATAATGGGCTTTTAATGAGGAGTCCCACGAAGGTAAAGAATTCATCGCGCTACTCATTACTCTTCTTTTCAATGATTTATGTCACACGGCTGCAAAGGAATGGCAGTGTTTTCTTTTGAACAAATTTACTTTAACTCTTGGTCTCTTCTGGACGTCACACAACCTTTTAAGTAACCCCTGCTTGAACAGACACCAACGGAAAGAAAAATAAAACCATAAACAATGGACCTGATGCTCACTGAATTTACTGTGATGAGGCATATTCCAGGAAGTTCCCAAACAGTATCATCTCTCCGTATTTTTAAACTTGGATTGATTTGCCTGTCCCCTGTCTCTCTTTTCCCACAATCCAGACCTGTCTTTCTCGTCCCCATCACCCTAATCCTGAATCCCAATCTGCCAGTCTTCCCCGGCCTCTCATCTCTTCTGTCCTCTTAAGGTTCTGTATGCTCTGGTCTGTCCTCTGTCTGTTTTGTCTTACTGTCTCTTTGTCCACCCCTCACCATAATACTACTGGGAACTAATGTACTCACAAGATTTTTGCCTCTGCCTCCTTTGAAGCTTTGCTGGGGTAATTCTGATTTCTCTGTACACTGAGAGACTGGGAGCGAGACTAGCTGAGGATCTGGCCACAACACCAGAATTCTATTAGGCCACACATCTCCGGTCATGTATGTCTCAAGTGGTTGCAACAGCTGAAGATTGATTTCCTATGTGCGTCCACAGTGCTATCTGCCCAACTTGTAACAGTGTGGGGCAAGTTAGGGCCTCAGATGCTCCCATAGACTTTTAGTTTCTATTTTAAAATGCAGCAGGAGCTTTTAGGATGTATTTTTATAGAAACTTAGTCTTGTGTCCGGGTTCATACAAGCCCCATCCCTTTTCACCTCAGGGCTCATGGTCCCACCACATACATTAAGAAACCTTCTGAAATATGTATTTAATAAGATGTCTTCTAGAGCCCTAGGTGGATTGTGATCATCCTATGCTTTTATGACAAATGAAGTGGAACACATAAACAAACAATCCCACGAGAAAGTAAACATGCAGGGCCTTATGGGGGATGGCTTAGTTTGTAAACCATTTGCTGTCCAAGTATGATGGCCCAAGTTTGGATCCATGGAGTTCCCTAGCAGCTAGTCTTGCTCAGTCAGTGAGCTCCAGGTCCAATAAGGACTCTATAACAAAATGTTATGGGGAGAGTGATAGACCCCCGGTCTCCATGTGCATACACATATGAACACATGCATACATACGCATGTATCACATGCACACATAACAAATGACAATAGAAGAAAGTGATCATATAAAATGGTAACAACCACCGTAGAGAGAAGCCTAGAGGCATTTTTCTGCAGTGAGGTGTCCTTCTGCTGTGATGGCTACACTGAGCAGCACAGCTAAGGAGGCCACACATCACAGAGCATGAAGGACCTTGGGAACATTAATGAGCTTTGGCTTTAACACACTCGTTTTTGTCGCAAGAGTTTACTGAACCCTCAGTGTTTATTCCTCTAATTCACCAGCAAGGCAAAATACAAGAACCTGATGCCATTTCAATATTTTCCAAACCATCTAAAATCCCACTGGGGACCGGGAGATAAGAACATCTTCCCGCTGCCAAGGGTTCCCAGGTCCCTTCCTAGCAGTAACATGTACTCGCGTTTTACCATCAGCAATATCGAAAGGAAAAGGGAAAGAATGACGAGAAAACAAAGTGGTAACCTTCAAGGAGAAGCGAGGATGCCCCAAGCACCTGTTTTATACACACGAAATCCACCCATCCTTAGAGCAATCACTACTCCCTCTGGAGGAGCTAAGCTTACCGGCTGCCCGGAGAGACTTCTGCACCCAGCACTGGAAACAAACAAGAAACCACTGAGTTTGACTAAAACTAGATGGACCATTACAGCCTGCACTGTGCCCGTCATAAAAACCGTGTGACAAAAGTACAAACCACGCGCGTCACCCCATTTTATTGCAGGCTTTGTCAATATGAATGTGGACTCAGAGGTGAGGGACATCCTGGGCTTAAAGACAAGAGAAAGAGGCAATTCCCACACGCTTGGGTTAAATACACACTTCGCTTGGTGACCAGCAGTTATTCTAAGACAAACTTCAAAAGGAAAAGGAACTGTAGCTTAGAGAGACAGCACAGGGAATCATCCAATCACTTCTTTATGATCTCTAGCTAAGTGCCTCCACAAAACACTTTAAATACAAACAAGTTAGGAAAACCAGAAGCCCAGGAGCGCGCGCGGCGGGGGGTCGGGGGTGTCTTAAAATTAGCAAGTGTTATTCCCCCCCCCCCATTCTGATGTTTTTCTTTTCCTGCAGCTGCTTTGAACAATTTTATATTTCTGTCACACATTTCGTGGAGAAGTTCCCCGCGGTGCGAATGCGGAGCAGTCAGCAAAGCTTACCTTCGCTTTAAAGATTACTGTCCGCGCTCAAGCTCTCGCCCCCGCACTCAGCGCGGCAATACTCTGAGAGATAAATCCTTCCATCCTCTCCACCCGGAGCTCCTGTGAGATGTGGCGCTAGGAAAGGCCGGCAGGCAGTGCCTCCGAACAAATCACAAGTCCCTAATTGCTGCCTAGCTCTAATTACTACAGAGGAGTGTGTTTGCAACAGGATTCCGGGGAGAGGGCAGGCTACCTTCTGACGACAGCCAACCAAATATATCCTAAAAGACTGACAAGTCACTTTCTTTGTTTTTTGGGTTTTTGTTTGTTTGTTTGTTTGTTTTCTCAGTCCCCCATACTCCACTGTGGCAAGACGAATCTGATACCTGTTTCTCCCCCAACAAAACAGCTCAATACTCACAGAGCTCAATCAATGATTTGGAATTCTTGGTATCACATAGATTACAAGAGGTTGCTTTTTTTTTCTTTTCATAAACGGGCAGCTGGATCTAAAATTTAAATTTGCTTTTTATTTCAGAGCGGAACCTGTTCCCAAATGAACCTGCTTTGTATTCTGTTCGCAGAAAATAGTTTATTTACTCGCTATTCGGAATGGGGGAGAAAAGCGCTTTCTTTCCCGAGGAAATTTAGGTTTTAAGTAAAGATCCAGAGCATATAATTAAAAAAGACTAAAGCTGATGACAATTTGATGTTGACAAGATTAGCAGTGATGTCAATGCAGTCCAACTCAAAACCCTAATTTCAGCTATATGGGGGAATGATGGTGTTGAAATTGGCACTTGTCTAGGCCTGGGAGTGAAATGATTCAGTATCTACTCTTATATTTAACTCGGGCCCCCTCTATCTCAGTCTGTCATTTGGCTCCGTGGTCAGAATGAGGGCGGTGATCTGTCCATGTTGCACAACGTGGCTGTGGCTGGGGAGTGTGTTTGGTTTTGTCACCAATACAGGTGAATTTGCTTAGAGAGCATCTCATTGATATATGCACAACACTGTGCAACTTAGTACAGCCAGAGCCAACAGTTAGATGTACAAAACCCATCATGTCGGGTTTGCACATTGGTGAGCAGGGAAAGGTGAGCTGCCTAATAGAGTAATCTGATGCAGAGTTCAGAGTGGTAATCATGAAATCAGCTCTAGCGTGCTTCTCCGGGCTCTGTTAGCGCAGGCGTGTGTAATGGTAAAACAGCACACCAAATGGGAACGTGCTAGGTTAGCTCTGAGCTTATTTCCCTCTAACTAACACTTGCGTGTGTCTGACATATTTACTCTCCAAGGACTAACAGAAAAGACACTCATGCTGGGATTTAGTCCTTTTGTTGTGAAATCAAACTTCCACCCATGATGCATCTCCCTTAAGGAGCCCATGGGTCAGGAGACAAAGTATTCTGCACTGCCTGGAGTATTTTTCAGGACCACCTCTGGGTCCGTGATGAGCGAATTTCTAGACTTTATTTATTTTTCTATAAATGCTTCATTTCAGTCAGGGTTCAAAAAGTGTGGGCCCCAGATGATTTACATCAGCATCTCCCCAAACTGGGTGTGAAAAACAAATCCTAGTCCCCATCCCAGGTCTTTGGGGGTGGGGCACTGCAAATCTGTGTTTTAACAAGTCCCACCTCCGGCAACCAGAAGCAGGCAGACTCTATTGGTGGGAATTCCGATGAAGATAGCTTATATCTCCGTGAGGGAGACCGTGGGTGGGACAAAAGCTCTATAGGGAGGTGGCAAGTAAGTGGTTGTCTGAAGGATGGGAGGAGCTTGGATGGATCTGCAGCAACATGTATCTTGTGGTCCCCCCACTCCAGACTTTATGAAACAGCTTTCTTTAGACATTCCACTCTTGAGGAAAACTTACCGCATCCTAGGAACTGCAGTCACAACTGCTTTCTTTTCCCTCGACTTTTATCCCCTTCTAGAGTAGCCCACACTTGCATTGTCTCTAGTACGGTTTAGCATTAGTTGTTCGTGACCTTTCTACCACTGGGTGAATACAAGCCCACATCTAAGTTGTTTCTTTTTTTTATTTTATTTTATTTTTTTATTAAAGATTTCTGTCTCTTCCCCTCCTCTGCCTCCCCTTTCCCACCCCCTCCACCAATCCAGTCCCCCTCCCTCGTAAGCCCAAAGAGCAGTCAGGGTTCCCTGCCCTGTGGGAAGTCCAAGGACCACCCACCTCCATCCAGGTCTAGTAAGGTGATCATCCAAACTGCCTAGGTTCCCACAAAGCCAATAGGTGCGGTAGAGTTTCTAGCCACCTTCCAGATCCCTCCTGCTAGTAACACAGTGGTACCTCACCTCCAACCTGCGCAGGATGAAAAGGAGTTATCACAGCCTTGCCATGGCGGCAGCCCCCCACCCGGCTCCCACTCCCCAGGGTGTCTCTATTTTACAGTCTAGCACCAGGGGTTTCCCATTCAGACAGTAGGAGACCTGATGATCTGATGTTACACTTGATATTTGATTTCTCCCTCTTCCGAGTTCTCCAGTGGGATTAGTGTAATATCAGTTTCCTCTGCTTACCACACTCGTTCCCATCATCTGCACTGAGACCCACACTGCTTGCTCCTCGATGTAGTAGGTATATAAGGCACTTGATGAAATACCTTGGATAAATGAATGAATGAACAGAATAGCATCTCTACCTCACTATAACAGCACTGGAGGCCATTAAGGGAAAACTCTTTCCTACTGGGTGGAGACCTATTATTCCAAGCTACTCCAAACATAAGAATTAATCTACTCAGATCAATCATCCTACTAAGAGACCACCCCTTGGGAGGGCAGATTCATGCAACACTACTTTGAAGAAGTGGAAGAATAATTGTCCCTTTAATGAGAATGGTTTTTCCTTCCCAGCATCCTTGCTCTGTGACTGTGAGGTGCCCAGCCTCTTAGAGTCCTCACACAGAAAGCTGCATTTCTCCTTTTTCTCTCTTTTACGCATCTTTCATTCAGACGCTGGCCAGAGCCTAAGCATCCTTTCTTGTATACTCTGGGCTTTTTTATGCTTTTTCTGAGTTACCTTCCTTTGGCTATGTGGCTGCTTTGCCTCCACGCCTAACTCTAAAAGGCATTCTCTCTCTCCTCCACCTCCCTTCCTGATGCAGCTACTGAGACTTACAGCTTACCTGTCCTGTGGTTTTTCTTTTCACCTTTGATAAAAATGCCCCTGAATATCCTACTGAGCCTGCTCTTGAATTCTTTTATTAAGGAGACTAAGAACGCTGAGAAGGGAACCTCAGTTTCCTTAGTAACATGTGGTACCCCAGATGGGACTCCTCAGCATTTCCAGTGCACTCACATCAAACGTTTACCAGCTGCACTCAATATTAGCCAATGGAATTCTTGAGAGCGTCTTGAATCAACCATTTTCCTACTAAAGTGTTTTCTGTGGCTTTCCTCAGTGAGTTATAGGCTCTAAAATTCAACATAGTCATTCAAATCTCCACTCTGCTACTCGGTAACTGAATATTTCATGAATTAATTGCCTTTTAAGATATAATTCTCCCGTCTGAAGAGCAAGAATAAAATAATAATATTATCTCCTGAGCAGGGCTGAGAGAAATAATGATCTAAGTTCTTAGGATAGTGCCTAGACTCTTGACGGACTCTGGGAGTGTTCTCATTAGCGTCACTCAGCCACCACCATGGTTCCCTTCCAATGGCTTCAACTCAGCACCCACTGCCCTCTTCATATTTAACAGAACTATTTACTCCTTTATGTTTTATAAAATCTGTTAAACATAGACTTCCATCAAGAGCAATGCCTACTTGTTTATTTATCATCTCCTAATTGAATGGGCATGCGTTCTGGGTTCTATTGTTTCATTCATGCCATACCTCCCAGGATGTGTCTCCCATTTTGTCTTATTTTGAGTCCTTTTTGTTTAAAGCTGCATTTTAGATACAATTCTCCACACACAGGATGTATTCTCTACGTTTATAAGAACAGGATTTTGTTTTCTTCTAATCCTGAAATGTATTTACTGCAACGTTTATTACAGTACTTAAGACACTGGTTTAGGCATGACTGTGTTTGTACCTTCTTCTCTAGGAAAAGCAAAGTTCTTTGGGGTTAAACAACAGATTTGGCTCTCTGCTTTGCCCACTGCACTGTCTAGAAAAGGTACTCAGGAAAGAAAAACAAAAACAAAATAAAATAAAAGACAAGATTGCAGTATAGGAAGAAGATAATCTCCAGCAAGGCTAAAATCTTTTTTACGTTCACTAACACTTCCTAACACCAGGGGCCACGCTGAAAACATACTAATAGCACGAGCTCAAGTATCAACTACTGCCACAGAAGGAGAAACTACGAGGTTTAGAATGGCCAGAGAACGTGTCACTGAAAGTCGGGATGTGAGCACGATCTTAACACGTGTTCTTCGTTGATGCTCCTTTAGCTTCTCACCTGTATCCCAGCTACCGCCAAATCCCATAGTTCCTACCTCCCACACAGACCGCAAACCTAGCTTCTTTCTGTGTCATTCCATGGTACCACAACACGTTTGTCTGCCCCAGTTACCAGCTCTTACCAGGTCTACATGGAGTCACAGAGGCTCTCCTACACTTGGTTCTCACCCTAGCAACCGAGCAAACTGCTTAAAATCCTCCATCTGATGATGGGAAAGTGAAAGGCTTTCCCACCACACTTTAAAGGAACTCATACAAGTTAGCACTGTCTGCAGTTAACACATGGTGAGAGCCTTGCTTAATTCAGTCTACATATAACATCTTCCTCCCCTTTTCCCAAGGTCTTAGTCCCCTTTCTCTATTCCAGAATGCCCAATTACTACCTCATCATAGGGCTTCCCCCCGCCCCCAAGCCCAGCTGCTATGTGGATGTTCCTTGTCTCCTCTCTGGAATTCAGTCATCCAAAAAAAAAAAAAAAAAAACCCAGCTATTTTTTTCACAAGATCATCCCAGCTCCCGGAACAGCGCCAGGCCCATGGCAGGCACTCAGGAGACATCTCAAATGAATGGATGGCCACACTTCCTCCAGCCTTTCCAATGAAGACACAATTTTGGTATCATATGATTTTTAAGGGCTTCTTATATATTATTAATGTTATAGTTTTCTTAGTGTTTAGAAGGTTCTTGTGAAGTCAGTAAGTAACATTTAAAATAAAGTGGTATTTCATTATCACAGTTGGAAGACACACAACTGAAAAAAAATCCACCTTGGGTATGTGTAAGACTTGGTATTTGCTCAGTCCTCCGAATACTTTGTGTTTATCTCCATTTATAGGTGTGTAAATATTCTCAGCCAGGAACCTACTGACTTACATGTAGATTTGATGGAACAGGACTAAAGGAACAGCAGTGTTCCTGGTTAGAGCTTTCTCAAGACACAGATAATACATTGTCTGTAAATCTTTATCCTGAACTCCACAGAGCCCAACTCATTTATTCATTTGCTTATTTATTTATTTATTTATTTATTTATTCATTATTTATTGAAGTCAGGGCTTCAAGCATTCCAGCCAGTTTTACTATGTGGCTAAAGATGATCTTGCATTTTTGATTCCCCCTGCTTCCACTTTTTAAGCAATATGTGTGTGCACCATCACTCTTTAAGTATATGTGTGCTGGCAACCAAACCCAGGGTTCTGTGTAATAGCAGGAAAGCACTCTACCAACTAAACTATATCCCTAGCCCTGATAATTTTTTTCTCTCTCTGTTCCTCTCTCTCTGTCTCTCTCTCATGTATGTGTGCTATATATGGAGGGTAGAGGTCCATGTTAGGTATTTTCTTCAATTGCTTTCCACTTTTTTTTTGAGGCAGGGTCTCCCACTGACCCCAGGGCTTTATGACTTTGCTAGACTGACCAGCCAGCCACAGGGATCCCCCTGTCTCTGCTCCTCCAGAGTGAGACTGCAGGCACACACTACATATGTAACTTTTTATTTGGGCCCTGAGGAATTTAAAAATCTCTTTCCTGAATGAGCCATCTATCAATGCCCATGTCTTGCTAATATATTTTTAAGAGCAAGTAACACTCAACGAGGTTATTGTTCATCTCTACATGTTTGTATATCAAGGGCTCTTACACAAATAATTCTTGTGCACTTCCTCTAACTGGAGGTCTAAGAATTTTATCACATGTACTATTCATAGCCTGTGCGAAAAACGGCACATATGATATCACTTATTCCTAAATATGCATATTTTCTCTCAAATATTCTCAAGGTGTGTTTTCCTCATTATTGCCAAATAAAGGTCAGATGCTTTGGATCATGTGGGAAATCACAAGGAAAATCTAAATCAAACCCCAAGCCACACCGTGCCTTTAATATCAGTGTGAAAACAGCATGGGTTTCTAGGACACACTGTGAATTCGGAAGTGATAAGATAGCATATCTTAAAATGACTTGAGATCAAAAATGGCTCTGTGAGCAGATTCCCAGCTCGCTAAGAATGTTCTCCTTAGACAGGTTAGAGTGTGGGACACAGGTCTCACCCTACCATGCAAGGTTTTCAACTATGCAAACAACAGTGATTCCGTCACATTGTTGGGTTAGGCTATTTATGAGGCAAGGTCACCATTCGATAATAATGCCAAGACTGAGTTCCAGCAGGACTCTGGCTGTTCTGGTCCTCGTATAAGGCCCTCTGTTTATTCCTCCATTTCAAAAGAGATTAATGAGTTGTCTTAAGCGGGAATGAATGAATGAATGAGTCAAGCTGGAGTCAAGTTGGGTGAGCACGTTCATGGGTGCAACATGACCCCCCCATGTAATAAATCTTTCTAGAAGTAGATCTTCTCTTCCAAATGGGCCCCGTCTTCCCTGTCTTCGCGTTTCTCATAAGGGATTTGGCAGAGGGGACATTCTGAATCTGACAGGCCACCCCTGCTGACAACGGCTTTATATAGCCATCAGCCGGAAACTTTCCCTGGGGCACGTAGGGGATCAGAACTGTTGAGTCATGTCTAGCCAAGAGAGTCTGGCGCCTCTCAGCCCTCTGCCCACCCCATCCATCCCAACACCAACAGCAACACGCCACTGTTGCAAGACAGCCAAGCTCCCGGCTGGAGAAGGCGAGGTGGCAGCCAGTACCATCCTGGTTTAAGGAGGTTCTTTGTGCAGACAGTACAAGAAGAGCAAGCTCTGCATTCCTGTGAACTCCTTTGTAAGGATCTGGGAGCTTGAGAAGAAACGGGAATGAATGTAGGGCCTTTCACCGACAGTGTAGAAGCTTTTCAGCAAGACCCAAGCTCAAGGCTTTACTTTCACTGTTCCCTACTGAGGAGACGTAGTGGGATTGCTTCTGCTCTGGTTTCCTCATCAGGAAGAGCTGCCTTTTCATTCTGGACGGGAGATGACACTGTAGCACTCATAAAATGCACAATTGCGTGCCTGAAACAGAGAGCCACCTGTGGGGCATGTTACCCTCTTTGCTTCCGTGATGCCAAGGGACCAGGTGACTGAAGTCCAAATTCAGAAAGCGCTCCAACATCCTCAGCACATTCCATCTTACCTGGCTTTCTCTCTGCTTTGGTTTTGATGCCAGGAGCCTTGGTTTAGCAGCCATGGACCACCCCTTCTCTAGGAACTGGCTGCAGATATGTGCAGTCAGGCTTGCTTTTCAGAGAGAGAAATCTCATTAACTCAACTCTCGAAAGACCGTGATTCAGAGAGATTAAAAACTACTTACATGCTTCTGAAGAGTTACAGGCAAACGGAATATCTTTTTGTAAATCAGATTTGGCTTTTAATTTACCGGAAGAGCGTGCGAGTACAGGGACTCTACAGTGGATCACTCTGTAGGTAACTACTTACATCGCAACTGCATATTTAATCCGGAATATTTCAGTATTCAGACTTTTCCCATGCCAAGTTTAATCTAACACTGTAGTGCACGGGGGCATCACACACGTAGTGGCTAGCTTCCACGCACAGTTTACAAGGAGACTGAAGGGCAGGTTACGCTCCAGTTGAATGGGAAGGGAAAGGAAGAACTGAACAAAGTTCCCGCTCAACTAGGCAGAATCTTAATTATCCCGCGTGCAACATGCTGTGTACACGAAGGGAGGGAGGTTCTGAAAGGGCCCTGTGATCCGCCCAAGGTCAGCACAACGGCTCTGGACACTGAGGGACAGCAGCTGTGAAAATCGTGTCCGTGATTATGGGGACGATGACAGCGCCGTGATCTACGGAGCAGTTGCTTGAGCTAAGCCTCTTAAAGACTTTAACCTCTCCTGCTGGAGCTACAACCCGCGGGAAGATTTTATTACCTCTGCTCAGCAGATCAAGCACTCTGCCCAGGGCTCGAAGGGTCACAAAATGGACAACTCAGAAATCAAACCAGCTCAGGACTCTGCCAACGGCTGCAAGGCTGCTCTCAAGTGCTACTTGACTTTGCTTCCCAGGACACGACGGGGAGGAGAGACTCACGATCTTGAAACGTAAGTTGTTAAACGGCTACGTAGGAAAGACATATCTCTCTAGTCTAGCCCCATGTTTGGATGGAGTTTTAAAATAGCTGGACTGCAATGTCCGCATCAGACACAATCTTTCTGGTCACGCCCCTCTTTAGTCGACAGGTCCACATGAAATCTGCGTTCGTCTCTTCCAGACCTCATGATGGGGTTCCGTGAGCATGCGCACTGATGGCTCCGAAACTGCTTCCAAGGCCTGCCTAGGACGCCTTTCCTGATCTGCCCCTGAGGTGGAAAGACAAGGTGCCTGCTTTCAGGGGCTGTAGTGGAAGCTTAGGCTTGGAGGTGGGGCATAAGCCATGGAGCGAGACAGGAGGCAGGCCTGCTTCTGTGATTTTGTATGGAACGGCAAAGGATCCTGGGATTCTAAAATAATACTCTGCCAGCTCACATCCTAAAACTCAAGAACTGGGGTTCAGAACATCACACAGAAAAAAGGTACTATCAGCAAAACATGGTAACTCATTGGTTCTGGGCTGTTAACTAATGGACTAGAGCCAAGACTGAGTGTGGGAAAGAATAGGAGAACAGGGGTAAGGATCAGCTTGCAGGGAAACTCAGTTCTGGTCTTTGGTCTGAGCATCCCTCTAAGTTTGGGATTTGGGCTTCCGTTTTTCAGTGTGGTACATGGAGACTGGGGGTTGAATCCCGTGTGGTACACTGTGATGCGACCCTGTCCTCACTCTGCATCTTCTAAGCAAGGAGGAAGGACAGACAAATACCAGTCATGAACACAGGGGACTCTTGGGCAGGGGCTCTCATCTATAAGCTGTTACTCATAGGTAATTATAACTTAAAATAGTTATTAGTTATCATAAAAGTCCCTGGGACTCTTCACTAAATGATAAAGAATCTAAATTTATACAATTGTATTTCATTTTCAGGTATCTTAAATATTATAGCAAGAATTTTTATTTAGCAAATATTTCAAGATCATGTTCTCAACTATTGGAAGTTGGCTTATTAATGATGATCCTCTTACCTAGACTAATTCATATCCTCTAAAACTTAGCTTCTCAGACTTTGCATGTGTATTTCCTACTAAATTATACCAGCAATTAATTTCTATCACCGCGTCTGAATTGTTTCCCCCTTAATCTCCAATATTGGTATTGAAAGCAAAACGAACAAACAAATAAATGAAAAATAAAAAACATTAAGTAATAGTATTTAGGTTTGGATCACAGTAACTAATTTAAATCTCATTTTTCCAGACTAAATAACTGTTAAACTAATAGCTACAGGAAGAAAACCAAAGATCAAACCCAACACTACTCAAGAATAAGGCCTGTGGTTTTTGAGAAACTTGTCCAAAGTGGAGTTCTATTACTTTTCTCAATCAGACATGTCAAATTTACGGAGTTAGCTTTTACTTTTAAACTGAAAATAACTTTGAACCATTTAGCAACTGTCTTCTGTGAAGTTTTTAAGTTAAAGAATATACAAATCAATAGGACTCGAGGAGAAAAACAAAGAGCGGATGAGTGTGCTTTCAAGGGTGTCATTAATATTTCAAGGCAGCCAGGGGAAGAGGGAAGGTCGTGGTCAGCAGAGCCAAGGTTACTCAGGTCTCACGCCCCCGTGACTGTGGTAAAACTACCGACTTCTTGACATTTTAGTGCCTTCATGAACAGGAGAAATAGACTAAAAACACACTCCTCACACTGCCGCGAGAAAGAATGAGCTCTGACAGTCAGGTGGTAAAAAGTCTGGAGTCATTATTAGGTACATCTGATTTCATGTTTAAACAGGACTGGTTCTGTGAAATGAAGGGAATGGTTTTAAAAATCCTTTCTTTCCTATAGGGCTCCTACTGAAAAACCAAAAAAAATAATAAAATCTTCTTAACCTATGAGGGATGAAGAAATGAAAAAAAAATCATCAGAGTAAGAATGTCCTAATGAAATTACCACCGGTACCCAGATTGAGGATTTAAAATCCTGTATACCAATTACTTTTAACACAGGTGAACACAGCTAAACCGTGACTTCTCCAGCAAGCGGAGGGCAGAGGGCAGACTCTCACTCTTCGCCGGCTAAAACACTGATCAGAACTTATAATCAGCCAGCCAGCACAGTCCCTGCTAAGCTCCGCAAAGGACTACACCATCGCTAAGATAAACTTCCCTGTTTACCCTTCTCTGAGATTTTTACAGATTTTTCTTATGTGCTCACAGTGAAGTCTATATCTCCTGAAAGCTAGAGACAAGCTATCTGTATTTGGCTCTGGGCAAGGTCTTTACGCTTTGTACTGACTAGGGGCAGAAGAAGCTGGAAAGAAAAGAGCCAACTGATTAAATGTGAAATGTGCCGGATAGCCACAAAAATAATAAACAATGAAGTGCTAGCATCACAGTCAAATTAATCATATCAGCGGGCACAGATCTTCTAAACCACACCAGATGGCAAAGAAAGTAGTCTAAAGTCAGCCGTGTGCACACAGGTACTCTTCATAAACATATATGACGAGGTAAGGGCTTGGTATGCTCAGCTCTGCTGCCTCCTGAGAGTGACGAGAACATGGACCAAATAGAGAGAGACAGAGAGAGAGTGAAGAGGGAAGAGGGAGCTCTTGACTTCACTGCTTCCCATTCTTTCCTCCAAGACCTTCATTTTATCCCTGCCTTCTGGAAGTTCTCTTCACTCAGATCCTTCCCTCAGTGGCTAAGCAGACCTTCATCCTCTGGCTGTGTGGATGCTAATACTCAGGTTTCAGCACTGGCGTCTGGGACTGCCATCATGACAGCCCTTCTTGAGAACTACAGATCAACCACCAGGGAGTTGGCTCAGGAAGTGAAGGTTCTTGCTGTGTGAGCAAGGGACCTGCATGAGATCCCTAGGGCCGTGTAAAAGGTGGAAACAGAACTGACTCCACAGATTTGTCCTCTGATCTCTGTGTGTGCAACAACACAAGCACGTCCCCCTAAGCCCTGGGTCACACACATACAGTTAATAAACGTGTAAAAAGCAGTACTGACCCTTGAGCTCTTTGCTGACTCTGCTCCCAAGAGCTCATGCAGACACCTACGGTGCTGCCAACTGGGCACTCCATACCCACGAGTAAAGTTAAACTCACTTGTGCTGAGTTTCCTCTGGCAGAAAAAAAATCACTAATCCTTAAAGAATATCCTGTTAAAATAAAACACACTTCTAGGGCTAGTGAGATGACTCAGCGGTTAAAGATCTTTGGTTGGATCTGTTTCCAGCTCACTAAATGCTAGAACTCGACTGAAAATAGAAATGAAAATGCTGATGACTTGGAATTCTGCTTGGCTTACTGTAGACAGAGATTGCTTGTTTGTTTCTCTACTGCCCAGACCCAAAATAATTACACAGAAACTATATTAATTACAACACTACTTAGCCAATAGCTTAGGCTTCTTATTAAAAACAAACTCTTATATCTTAAATTAACCCATTTCTATTAATCTATGTATTGCCACGAGACTTGTGGTTTACTGGTAAGGTTCTCTGGCATCTGTCTTCTTTGTTAGCTACATGGCATCTCCTGGACTCTGCCTACTCTCTCTCTCTCTCTCTCTCTCTCTCTCTCTCTCTCTCTCTCTCTC
>JABTXL010003523.1:5615790-5627207 GCA_025134845.1 Neodon shergylaensis | reverse complement strand
CTCTCTCTCTCTCTCTCTCTCTCTCTCTCTCTCTCTCTCTCTCTCTCTCTCTCTTCCAGTCTGGCTATATTCTGCTAAGCCATTGGCCAAAGCAGCTTTATTCATTAACCAATAAAAGCAACACATATACAGAAGGACATCCCATATCAGCTTACCATCATTGTTTCATTTCAAGAAAATTTCTTAATGATAGCTTCAAACATTCTTCCTATCAGATAACAGCAGTCGAGGAAAAACTTGGCTATGAAAATTTATTAAAACAGTAGAAAGCGAGTATTATCACCAACTGCATGGGAAAGCTCCATACCACCCCAGAATCTTTCAGAACTCTCCGTGAGACGATATGCAGGCTCCCCAGAGGTGGATGGTCCTGGTTCCGTATGACCAGGATTATTGGCGAATACCCAAGTCATATTCCAGTGATCCTGAAATCAGAGTGCAGATGATTCTTTTTCTCTTCTAAACTAACTCCAGTTCCAATCAAGAGTACATAATACTGAGATGATCACTATTAGAAAGATAAATCTCATAGTGAAACATGAGATCTCTAATAACATACACCAAAATTACAGGTGGCCACAGTTCATTCCCTCTGTGTGGCCTAGCACTGCATTCTCTAATTGTGAAGAACTGGGATCAGTTTTAAAAGCAATCTCTGTCCATGGTTGTCAGTGTGTTTCTAGCAAAGCATGTGGCAGCTGGTCTGGAGGTCAGTTATAATTACTAATCTCTCAGGCGAAAATCCAGTTAATTTCAAGTTTTATTGAAATGTTCAAGACTGTAGGAAATTTTACTCAGAAAAATCTCTAAGTTCCTTTGCAACAGAAATTTGGATGACTGTATGTAAATATTTTAATATATTACTAGGCATCTTTTACAGCATGGAAAATAATGAATAAAATAATAATTCAGTGGTTTGTATAAATAGCACTTCTTTATTAAAATAAGTAAATCAAGAAAAACTGACAGATGCTTACATCTTCAAAGGTTTTCTTGGGCTAATTGTTTAATTCTCATAAAATTGAAAGTGATATATACATATATATAATTGTATATTCTCTATTCTTCATATTAAGATGTCAAGTAGCAGGCTGGGGAAACGGCTCAGTGTGAGTCAGCAGAGTGCTTGCTATACAAACACGAGGGCATGTAAAACATGGCATGGCACCTTGCACCTACAATCCCAATGTTGGGGAGGCAGAGGCAGGAGGATGTCCAGAGTTTACTGGTCTGCTAGACTAGCCAAAGTGATGAGCTTAGGTTCTGGTGACAGGCTCAAAATACATGGTAGATGGTGATTGTGAAAGATCCTTGATGTTAACCTGTGGCTTCCATATGAACACCACACACACCCATACCCACACACACACACGTACATGCACACATACTATCAACATGCAAACATAAAAACCACACACACACAAAACGAATGCAAGAATTAAGTAAGTTTTTAATAGGTTTTCTATACTTCAGAGCTTATTCATTATATACTTATACATTATTATAGGCTAGACATCTTAGGTATTGATTAACTTCCTTAACTGGCAACGGTACTCGGATGCAGAAAGGATTGTACATATGCATCCATAATGTTCATAGATATGCATACTGCACAAACCATGCACTTACAATCTTTATTTTGCACCTACCCTGATCGAAGCCCTGTGTTCATCCTGAGAAAGACATGACTGACATCCTTGCTTTTGAGAATTTAGCTGGAGGCTGGTCAGATGGTTCAGCAGTAAATCTGCTTGAACAGATCCACGGAACTAAGGTTAAAGGTGATAGGTTTGGAGATACACACCCATAACCACAAGTCATCAACTGCAGAATGGGAGGCAGAGACAAGAGAATTGCCTAGGGTCATGATCCCGAGGGGGTTGCAGATTAGATAGCCACATTATGATTTATCAACAGTAGCAAAATTATAGTTATGAAGTAACAACAGAAATAATTTTATGTTGGGGGTCACCACAGCACGAGGAACTGCATCAAAAGGTTGTAGCGTTAGAAAGGCTGCGACCTGCTAGTCTAGATGCTTTCAGGCCAGCGTGTTTGGAGTACTTAACATAGTGGAAACAACAAAAGAGTCCGTGCCTCAACAAGGTGGGAGCAGAAAAGGACCCCTAAAAGCTGTTCCCTGATCTCTACATGCACTCTGCAGACTATGTGCCCCTCTAGTAATGATACATTTAAAAACCAAAGAGCCTAGAAACAGAATACACATTGAGTTTCAGCAACAGAACAATTACAAAGAAAAGTAAGCTGAAGGGACACTCGTCCTGCCCTCCACGTCAAGACTTTGAGAAGATGTGTGTGCATGTATGTACGGTCCCTTTGGGACTACTTCTAAAGTGAGGAGACAAATTTTATGTCATAATTCATCTTGCTCACGCACATGTTCATAGATGTTCTGCCCTGACTCTAACAAACATTTTCTAATAAACTCATTAGTAATTCTCAGTCATGAACAGAACTGACTACCTGCCCTATTCAGTTGGAAGTGGTTTTTAAATTTTCCCTCCTTCCTTTCTCCCTTCCCTCTCCCTCCCTCCCTCCCTCCCTCCCTCCCTCCCTCCCTCCCTCCCTCCCTCCCTCCCTCCCTCTCTCCCTCTCTTCTGTCATTCCTTTCTCCCTTCCCTCTCCCTTCCTCCTTCCCTTCGGACTTCCAAAGTCACTGGACTGTTCCTAAAGTCTCAAAGTCACCCTGGCCCTTTCCTGTTTGCTCAGCAGTTCCCGGAACAGAGGCAATGACTTTATGTGATTAATGCACTTTGCCTCCAGTAAGGTAAGTGTTGGTTTGGTCTCGTTTCTCCTCACTGAGGAAAACGCATGGCTTCCTGAGTCAAAGTTTAATGAAAAATAATTATCCAAAACAGAGTTCTTTTGTTGTTCATCCACAAGCATGGGCACACACTAAACTAGGAATGGATACAATTCCATAATCACCTCTCTCGGATGGGAACCAGGACTGATGTGCAAGACACAGCGAAGTGTATGTTGCCAGTCTGCCTTGGCACGCACATTTAATGACTCTCAAATCTGGCCGTATTAGGAGAAGACTTCCCATCATGCCAGTTCACATAAGATGAAGGGACTACAGGCTCTTATGCTGAGTTTGTGGAACCAAACTACTAGAAAAATAAGTATTTTTGTAGAGGCCAAACCCAGAGCAATGTGTCTAAAATCTGAAAACATTAATTTGACTTTTTTTGCTTCCCAAACTTGAAGCAGCGAATTCTCTGTCCTTTCATGGTTTGTTTCTTGGATAACAATTTTCGCCTGTATTCAGGACTATCGGTTACTGACTTTCTGGTGTGAGTTAAAAATGACAATTCCAAAGTCAGTTTCTTTTATTAGTAAAGACTAAATAATGCCAAACCAATGGAATCAAGATAATGATAAATAAATAATAGTAACAAATGTAAGAACCCACTGGCTTGCTGAAATTGTAACTGGTTAAGTTATAAAGCACCGGTCAGTCACTTGCTGTTTAAAACCACTGCTGGAGCTGGCACGAATCCATCCTGGACACGTATGTGGACGAGGAAAAGTGAGACAGAGACAGGTGCTAACGTGACCAGAGGCTCACACCTGAATAAAATACACTGTGAATTTTATAAATGTTACAAACTCGTAAATAAACTCAGTCACAGTCAGTCTGTCATTTATACTATTTGAATTAAGTTTTATTATTAAGTCCCATAGAATGTATAAATTTGGTTTCCGAGTTACGTTTACTCAAACAGGACTTGGTCTGTACATAGGGATAAAAGTCAGTGATTTTGAACTCTCTTCTATACAGCACATACTTTTCCAAGTGGTCTCTGTGTACGCTATGATTGAATTTTCATCACAGTGCTATGAAGCACGCTCAATTATTTCCATGTCACAGAGGAGACTGAGAGAACTCCAGTGAGTTAAGAAACTTGCCTACTTCCTGTTAATAAGTGACAGAACTTGAACTGAAACCAAACTTGAGTAGCTCTTGAGTCAAATTCCAGCTCATATTGATCTAATGTGGTTTAAACACCCAAAGGCCTAGAACAGAATCTCAGTGTCTATTAACTATTAGCTCTGAGACCTCGGGCAAACCAGGGGACTTCTCCAAACTTCAATTTTCTGCTGTTGTACCACAAAGAAAACGAAACAATCCAAACATTCTTGCCAAGGTTACTGTGAGGATTCAGGGTCTAATGTAGGAAAACTGTAGAGTACCCTAAAACACCACGTCTCACACCATTGTATCTTAACAGTTTGCAAACTCCTAAAGCCTCTATGCGATCACAAAATGAATTAAACCAGAGGCTTCATCAGAGAAAGAAGCCACAGGGGCAGTCTTCTCTTTTAGTGCCACTGAAGTTTTTGACAGGTTGCCTGGGATGGCCCAGGACAAGTTCCAGACTACATATTTGTGCTCCCTTCAAGCTGTACATTGACAGGGAGACACCATATAATTTCACTGAACAAATGACATATGAGAAAGCAATGAAGATTATACTCCCCGTCCTCCCTGTCCATCCTCCTCCCCATCTCCTCCACCCCTCTACATACATGAGAAGTATGATATCTGCACGTCAGGAAGAGAGTCCTCCCCAGACATGAAATCCCTTAGGGCCTTGGTCCTCAGTTTCTAAGTCTCCCTAAGTGTAAGAAATAAATGTTAAGCAACTCTTAAGTATTTTTCTATGGCAGCCCAAGCAGATTAATATAACGGGTATCATGTTCACCCCTCATGCTGCCAATGTCACCCAAAGAGCAGGGCTAACTAAGTAAGCCCTGTCCAGCTGCCAGCTGGGTAGCAGTGCGGGCCGATAAATCACACGAGAAGCTGACAAGCTGGGGTTGTGTCCTGCGGAATGTAAGAACGTCCTAGGCAAGGTTAGCATGAATGGGGTTCAGTCTAAAACAGCTGCAATTCATCAGGTTCGTATAAATACTTTCAGGAAAGCATTCATATTAAACAAGAAAAATGGGAATAGGTCAATACAGGGGAGGCTCTACACCTGTTATTAAAATGATAAAAGGTTTAAACAAAATCCATACAAAGAATAAACAACAGAAAAATTCAGGTTAATAAAATTGCAGTTCAGTTAACTGAACATACAAAAGAATTTCTAAGTTAAATCTAAGTACCATGGTTCTCTCAGTTTCTTTTGGCTTGCACTGAAACTTTGCTCCTCTTGGGTTGGTCCACTGATGCTTCCTGAGCTAGCTGGAAACTAGCTGAAGTAGGTGAATGTAAAAGTATGCTTTCAGAACTGGCTTCTGAAATTTCTTTTCGTTAGGGTGAAGAGAAAGCTTATTTCTCAGGAGTCACGTTCATTGATGAACATAATAAGTTTCAAATGCAAATGTATATGCCTAGGAAGGCATATTCGAAATTCTCAGTAATTACAAAGCCATGTTAAACTCTCTGTATTTCCCTTTTTCATTCCTGATCATTGTCTTCTATGTGCTTTAAAGAGCACATTTGGCAAGGATTTATTGGACACGAGACACTACTCCAGCTACTTACAGCAAAAACTCCTGGTTGTCTTGCCAATCTCCATGAAACCAGAAATATAAGTTAGGAAATTGTATCCTGGCTACAAAATATCTTCACGTTTCTTTGCAGTTAGTTAGAACCACATGACTAGCTTCTGGACTGTGAAATGGTGTGTTAGTGAGATTGCTTTAACATTCAGACAAATACACAAGAAATAACGGCGGCAGAGGGTTCTCATGTATATTTTACTCTTTTATTATTATCTTTAGGTTTCTCTTTAAGTCCTGAGCAGATGGCAGGGGGAAAGCTTGACAACTGCCTACTCAAATGCATCCATTAGAGATGATGCCTCAAAATGCACAGCGGGTTTACAATGTGTGTCAATTCTACATAGCCATTCATCAATTGATCTATCTACCATCTATCTACCCACCCATCCATTTATCCATCTAACACTCATCTACCCATCCATCCATACTTCTATCCATTGACCCCTCTATCTACCATCTATTCATCTATCTACTCTCGACCCATGTTTTTGTTTTGTTAGTGTTTTAGACTGGGTCTCACTAAGTAGCCTTGGTGGCATAGAACTTGGTAAATAGATCAGGTTGGCCTGTAACTCACAAGACATGTCTGCCTCTGCCTCCCAAATTCTGAGATTAAAGACCACCAAATCTGGCTCAAATGACCTGTATTTTAAAGTTAAACTTATAATTTTAAGTTTATGGGAAATACAAGGATAATGATGAGCGCTCACACACTCACTGCATAGTTTTCTCTGTTGTTACTATGTTGTATGAATGTGGTACATTTGTTGACATTAAGACTAATTTGATATAGTACTTCCTTTAATCAGGGGATAAGTCCTATGACCTGCAGTGGTTACCAGAAACTGGGTAACAGGGAAAGCTTCTGCTCAATGCTCTCTTCATTATAACTAAGTACTTGTCACCTGTTATGGCTCTAACATCTACAGTTTGATGGCAACAGCAATATTAGACACATTTTTCTTCTTTAAAATTTCATGCCCATGAAATTTATTCTTACTACAGATCTTAGCATATGACGTTAAAATGTTTTCCTTATTAATGCAAGAACTACTGTTCACTTGAAGGAAGAAATTAGGCTTCTCACTGGCAGATCTGAACTCCTGAGACGATCACTCCTGCATTTTGGGTCCATCATTAAGAGCTGTAAGAATTACATGAACACAGGTGAATACCCAGTCCACAGTAGATACAATAACTAAGATAACCGCAGGGTAACAGTAGCTGAGGGGCTTATACAGTGTGGATCTGAAGGACCGAGGGATGATTGACACCCTGGGTGGGAGGCTGGGATGGGGCACAGCGGCAGATACCCTACTACTCAGAATGGTAGGCATTTAAAACTAACCCACTGTTTATTCATGGAATTTCCATTTAACATTTTCAAACTACAGCTGAACAGAATCAAGATGTAAACACAAAATTTCAGATGGAGTGGAGCTATTGAATTTGTGGTGTAGACGCAACCATTCCAACACTTTCACGTTGGAAGCTGACATTGTCATCTCCAAAGTTCGTGCTCGAGAACCATGGAGTCAGCTCTGTCTCTCTGTCATCTTTTTCTCTCTCACACAGATTACTCTAATGTTTTAAGTAATTTTATGCTGGCCTTCTTCCACAGCTCTCTCGAGCCACATACGGCTGCACATAGCCAGAAGCTACAAGTTGCCCACACTCACTACAACATATTATTTTGACAAATGTATAGGATGTGGATTAGTTAATTCTAAAAAAGAAATTACTTAGCCGGGCGATGGTGGCGCACGCCTTTAATCCCAGCACTCGGGAGGCAGAGGCAGGCGGATCTCTGTGAGTTCGAGACCAGCCTGGTCTACAGAACTAGTTCCAGGACAGGCTCCAAAGCCACAGAGAAACCCTGTCTCGAAAAAAAAAAAAAAAGAAAAAAAAAAGAAATTACTGTCAACCATTCCTACTATCCAAATCTGGGCCTTGACTCAGGCCTTGCTAGCTTTAGTCCATCACCGGCATTCCTGTCTAGTTGTACTCATCTTGCTTCCTTAAATTTTTTTCTATTTTGGACAGTTCTCAGTTGTTCGTGTTCTAAACTGTGGTCTTAAAAAGCATTGGGCTGGTATTTTATAAATGTTCCTCAGTCTAGATTTGTCTAACACCTTCTCACAGTGGGATTGGTGTGGTGACATTTTGAGAGCAGAGCAGAGGGGTCACGTGTCCTTTCCGTTACCTGACAGAAAAGGGCTATATGACAACAAAATGACCCATCATGGGTGAGGTCAACCATGTTCTCCAAGGATGCCTGATTTTGTTCTGCTGGAAAATATATTTAGAAATCTAGATTTGGGCATTGAATGTGCTTTGTGTTATGGGAATATGAGCTGAAATCCATTAATTTCCTGGCCCTACAAGTTAGTTTTAAAATTGACAATATTTTGAGTATTAGCACCAATAATCTCCATTTCTGTATGTCTGCATTAAAATACAGTCAATTTATTTAGGAATGTATATTACGGAATATATACATATATATGTATATCTCTAAATACTTAATGATAAAATACTATTAGCTATAGAACCATAAAATGAATTCTCTAATCACTATAATGACTTGTTTGTATTCTAGGGTGCTAGACCTTGCAAAATTTACTTATGAAATTGCTATGGTATCTGAAATGCTTCCTGGATGGAACTTAAAAGAGAGAGCATATGGTCTCCTCCACAGAGCCCTCCAGTCTGCGGCTTGGCATAGAGAAGTAATGACGGGCATCTGAAGTTTCAAAGATCATACTTTGGTCCATGGCCATCCCAACCCGAATGAACCCATCTTGTCTCACTGCAGAAACCCATACTTCCTAACTGCTGGATATAAAGACTTGCATCACCATACCAGGCTCCTCTGCTACAGCAACATGCTAAAACGTCTTACATAGAATGTATATATATATATATATTATATATATGAGATACTAGCAGTCAGTGTTGATACATAAATTGATAGTCAACAACAAAGAAAAATATACAAATACCAAATATAGACATGATTTACAATCAGGTAAATAGAAAGATGAAAGGATGCACTCTCAGTTTGAGCTCTTTCCTTTGTCTTCACTGTAAGCGCCTCAAACTTTAGAACTGGCATCAATGAGGTTTAGGCAGTGAAACCTCTCGACATCCTGCCCTTGGACCCATGTCACTATAAGCTTTCGCTATTAGCTAGAGTGAGAAGCCATCAAACCACACATCAATCCACAGATCCCTCTGCCTCCTCAGTTACACATTTGTCTTCACAGCGCATCTGTTATTCATCCAGCAGCCTTCCACATGGCAGGTCCCACACCAAAGCTTACAGTCCAGTGGAAGGAACAGAAAACGTCGGCAATCACAGCAGAGTAAGCTCTCTTAACCCCAGCACTAAAGAGATTGGGAACCAGGTGATTCAAGGTTTTGATGGGATATATACCGCAGAGTATCTATTGACCCCACTATTCTCTGCCTACTAGTCATCTACTACTACTAGATGGTCTACCACCAAAATCATCTCAGTGTTATTCAGTCGCAAATGAGAGCATCTTTAGATTCTGCTTAAGGTCCCAGGGAGAAAGCATCTTCTCTCCTACTCTCTGCTTCTCATTTCCCTGGAGCTGGCACAAGGAAGTGCACGGCATAGAAAAGGAGCCTCTAACAACAGGGGTCTTAGATAGGCCGAGTTCTAGAGGAGATAACTTTCACAGGCCTGAAAGTTGAGAAAAATTAGCATATGAATTGTATGTTCATATTTATTTTCTGTGCACATTTAAAGGTCCCTAAGCATGTGTGCACATACTGAATTCAGAACAGGTGCAATGTATCCAAGGGACTGAACATGGCCAAGAAGACATGGAGTGTGGAGGGAGGAATGTGAGGAAAGTCTTAAAAGGTACATAAGCCTACAGAGGAATGAAGATGTCTATTTATTACATGAGAGCCTGTGGTCTCAGATGCGGAAGGTTTAAGGATGGAGTTCAGTTTTTGAGTGTGTTGAATCTGGGTTGCCTGGGGGACGGTCAGATGTAGCTGCCTGACAGTAAGTTGGGCTTTGGTTTCTGAGACAGCGGCATGACTCAGGCCATCTATATATAGAAGCCATACGTGTGGAAGGAGTGACCTGGGGAAAGGGGAAAGCTTGGAGGAGGAGCTCATGGATCTGACAGTGACGAAGTGGACAGAGGTGAGGCGAACCAGGGTGATCCTGATGTCACAGAGGGCAGATGAGGTGAGCGTCATAAACACAGCATAAAGGTCAGGTAAGATGAGGAGAGAGGCATGTCCACTGGAATTGGGAAACGGGAAGATGTCGCAGATGCTGCTGACTGGCGTGTGTTGGGTGGCCGCCAGCTTCCAGGGGGCTGCAGGGAATGCGACGAGATCCAGGGAAGAGACTTCTAAGAAACCTGGCCAAGATATTGGAGTTATAATGCCCAGGGCAGGATAACAATGGCATCCAATGAAAAACTCAAAATCGGCATGAGTTATGGTTTCTGGCTAAACTGTGGACACTGCCCACAGGCTGTACTTGAGCCTGGCCCTCTGAGTCTCCTGGGTATTTTTATGAACTTACCTCATGCAGTTGCTGAACCTAAGCACACTGCATTGCTTTGCCTTTCACAGTAGAGCACGTGATTTAGAGCAGCCCACGGTTCCTATTTACTTGTCTACCGTGTGTCTTCAGAACAAAGGGCTAACATTAGCAATACCTGAGCCACTCGGAACTCACTTTATAGGGCTCCTTTTTATCAACAGAATGATCCCAACGGTTTAAATGTGAGAACTCATGAGAATAGGCCATTTTATCGGGGTCTAAAACTGTATTTCCATTAAGCACATTTAGGAAGAGGAGGAGCTCTCAGGATGAGGCCTGGCGGCCTTGGAAGAATCAGATGAAGGTGGAAAGGGATGCTGGAGACGCGCCCTTTCTTGTCACCTTGTCCATTCATTGAATTAGGAGGAATGGCTTCCCTGACAACTTGCTCCTTCTCTGCCGCTCCATAGCTACTGCTGCCACCCCCCTCTTCTCTCTCGTGCCTGTGGAACAGACCTCTGACAGGATTCCTTGCCTCTAAGGGCCGCCATGAAGCCTTTGCAGATGATGCTTCTGGAACACATATATACAACAGTTAAAAACCCTACTCAGAGCAGCGTCATGGCTTCTCAGACAATCCCATCTCCTTACATCAGATAAAGGCTTTTCTGTGTGTCCAGTCAGTCCTTGAATACATCAGTTCACACTGATATATTCCATTATAGCCCTGGGGACCGCTTGAAGGTCCTGGGGCCTTGTGCTGACTCTCCCTCACTTGGCTCTTCCTCTGAAGAAAGCAGATCCAACCCTGATTCCAGCATCTCCCTTTTAAAGCTTCTGTAGACTTCCTCTCCCTCAACTAAGCTCAAGGAATGATTGACTCTTCTTTGGGTACCCAGAATGTATCTCACACAGCTTGATATACTTTTCATTTTGTGTTAGTTTTTACAGATGCTTATCCTATTAAGCCTTCAGCTCTTAAAGATAGGGGCTGCACAGTCTAATCTTGTGCCTCACAAAAAACGTATCCGAGGACAGCAAGGACATGGCATTTCACATGGCCACTGCCTATTGTGAACTCAGTTAGCAGCTATTGAGTGAATTCAGTCTAAGGCTGGATTGTTCATTCTGAGGAGACAAGGCTCAAAGGAGTTAAATCACACAACCGAGGTCACCTATTTAGTGAGTGACAGAATGAGGAAAGTGTTATAGATGCGGCCTGACTTTAAACTAGAACTTTTAGTGCTAAACGCAGTCATCACCACATTGTGTGTGTGTGTGTGTGTGTGTGTGTGTGAGAGAGAGAGAGAGAGAGAGAGAGAGAGAGAGAGAGAGAGAGAGAGAG
>JABTXL010003523.1:5604635-5615780 GCA_025134845.1 Neodon shergylaensis | reverse complement strand
GAGAGAGAGAGAGAGAGAGAGAGAGAGAGAGAGAGAGAGAGAGAGAGGAGGGTCGAGGGGGAGGGAGAGGGAGAAAGAGAAGAGAAAGGAGTATGTGTGAGAGAGAATGATAGAGAGTGAGAAAGGAGTGTGTGTGTGTGTGTGTGTGTGTAAGAGAGAGAGAGACAGACAGACAGAGAATGAGGAGAGGGAAGTTGTGCATATGCACGGTCAAGTAAGTAGAAGCCAGAGGAAAGCTTTGCAGGTTGTTCCTCAGAAGCCACCAATATTTGATTTCTTTATTTACTTAGAGATGAAGTCTTTCACTGGTCTAGAACTCACCAAGTAGACTAGGCTGACCAGCCAGAGAGCCCCAGGAATTCTCCCGTCTCCATCTTTATAACGCTATGAATGGTAACATTACAACCATGGGCCACCACACCTTCTTTTTAACATGGGCACTGTGGAATGAACTAAGGTTCCCATGCTGGCAAAGCAAGTACTTTACTGACTGATCTCTCTTCCCCTCTTACCCCAGGGCATCTATTTGAAAGCAAGGTACCCAGAGCATATGCAGAGAGTTTGTCGGTTTGTTTCAAAAAAGTTTCAAGCTTAGATATTTAAGTAAATACTTGATGAGGAGCCATGAATTCTTTCTCGCTGAGATAAAAGAGGACTTGATTTTGTTTTAAGTGGCAGATTATTTTATTCATTCTTACTTTCATCTCTAGTCCTTACCCCTTTTTCCTGGCTGACCGTATCACTTAGCTTTTCCTTATATATTTTCAAAGGAGTTCAAAATCTCAGAAATACAAGTTGAAGACAAACCAAAACATTGTCACATTCCTGTTGGCAGAGGAAAGAGCTCTCTCGGATTAAGAATTTCCTCTAAGTATTTTAGATTCAACAATCATAGTAGGTTAAGAGTCTAGTTTGTCAGGGGCATATACAGGTAAGAATACAAAGAGAATAGGGCCAACGAGGTGGCTCAGCAGATAATGTCACAGCCTTTGCTGCCAAGCCTGATGGCCTGAGTTTGATGTGTAGGAACCACATGATATGAGAAGAGACTTCTGTAAGTTGTCCCCTGCCCTCCACACATGTTCCCTGGAACATACATGTCATAATCAAATGCTGGCACAAAAGACTGAAATCATGATCAGCAAAACAATTTTTAAAAAGAGAGAGAGGGAATAATGAATGCTAGAGCCTTCCTGGAAGCAGACAATCAGATTGGCTTACAGGAGGAGACTATCTCTGTATTAGGTCATATGAATCTACTCTATTATCTATTAATAACTGTGAAAGACATCTAGCTTGTCTTTTATATTCACGTACATAAATAAAACAGATGACTGACAAACATGTTTTATTTGGGGTGTTTAGTAACCCCAAATTTTAGTATTTGATTTCAGACTCTAAAGAGCCCATGAAGGCTATTCACCAAAGCTACATGCAGAGATCCGGTTAGATGGAAGCCTATTTATGTTTAGGCAAGAGAAACAAAAACCAACTCCCCCAAGCAGCTGAAGCTTTTGAGTCTAAGTTTACCATGCCCATGTTCTCTAGATAGCACAGCCTACCATCCCCCAAAACACAGGAAGAAAAGACTAAGAGACTTCTCTAGCTCCAGGCTTCTTTCAAGTCTTCATTTCAATGGTGGATTCAGGGCACTAACAAATTTCCAACTTCCCTTTCCTTTCAGCCTGTTTCTAAATCTATGAAGCAGAGCAAGCATGCAGCCCCTTTAGATTTTCCCCAATGATTAGTCAGTTTTTTTATATTCTGTAGGAGTCAAGGGCATGTGGCTATGAATTGTGACTTCCCAAAGCGAGATTCTGCCAATGTCTGTTTCTAACGTCCCTCAGAAAGGTAAAGCTAGCTCTGCAGCATCAGAATGTATGATACACACACATCCTGCCCTGCTGGGACCGATTTTCATTGCAAATGGAAGTTCCTGGACAGGTGTATTTCTCTTGCCTCCACCTCGAACATCTTACCAGTCATGACCTAGTCCTCTGCCTACATCCATGTCAGCAGGGATGCAAGAGACAGTCCCTGACTCGTGTCACGCTCGCCCGCCATAATGGTTGAAGCCATTTTCCAACTTAGTCTTCCTCCTGGGAAGGAGCCCAGGGCCACAGAGAGCACTCATTCATCACCTGTCACAGTCCAGGGATCCTCTTGAGCAGACACACTGGGCTAGGAAAATTGGTTTGACAGCCCCGAGGTCAGCCTGCCTAATGACTGAAGACCTTCCCTTAGCACCTTCCGGTGTGACAATGCACTGTTTCCTGCATGGACACTGCTCCTCACACACTATCAACAGTGATGAATCCAGGGAAAAGGAATGCAGGGTCACGCTTGAGAACTATACCACAGAAGGAAAAATGCCCCAAAGGGACAGTAACAAAAAACTCAGGCCAGCCCACCAGAGACGCCTTTGTCTTGGGTTTCAGACATTGATGTTTGTGAGACCCTCCACCTCCAGCCTCTGGTAATTTTCATGCATGGTCTTAATTTTTAAAGCCAATGTTTGCCATCCAGAACAATTTCATGTATAAATAAGAAAGTTATGGCATCTTTGGCTTTAAATCCTTGTTACTTGTTTGTTATTTTCTCAAAGTCAATGCCAGGGGATAAAAATCATCACCATGGTCTAGCTACACAGTGGCAATGTGGAATAACGCAGACTCAGCACTGACCCATGACTCAGTTTCTACCTGTATCAGCAGAAAGCCAGAGAGCACATGATCCACCTTCCAGACCATTCTCCCATCACATCTAAACCACAGATGTATCCCATAGGGAAAAAGAGCAAAAACATTAGGGAAAGAGAACAAAGGAAGCCAGGAAAGGAGACACTGCCTCTCCTGACTGGGCCCTTTGGGAAACGGTGCTTTTGACCCACGCCTCTTCCTCATCTTCTGGAGAGAGAGGTATCTTCCTAGAGGGTCTTAGAGTTCAGACATAAGCCGCAGGCATACCACACATGATTGGTACCATGGTCAAAAAGAAGGGTTGCCAATGAGACGCGGCCACTTTAGTCACTAGAGGATGACGAGACTGGAGGAAACGGTCCACGTTCGTGAGACGTGCCCCATGGAGAGCTGCGCAGCAGGCCATGCTGAGAAGACACGCGCCACCGCGATGCAATTGCTCATCTCCAGCTTGGACCTACGGTTGATCTCCTGATTTTTCCTTTTGTGGGGAAAATCTAATTATAGGTAGATATTCAGCTCAGTGCTCATTAAACTGTCATCACAAAGAATTACACAGGGACATTTTAGCATGCTGTACTGAGAAGTATATGTTTAAAGGGGTTTAATGGCCCTGTTGTTTGACAGTGTAACTTTGTGTATGTGTGTAACCTTGGAGACATCCAACTTCTCTGATCTCTCCTGGCACGCCTTATGATGGGGCAGTTGTTACAGACATCAGATGATGTTTATTTTAAAGGTTATGAAGACTTAGGGGACTACAGACCCTAAAGCGAGACCACTATGGTAGGAACGCATGTCCCACACCTCCAGAGAACTTAGCAAGAGAAGCAAACCCTCTTATGGCTCCGAATGCTCCTATGTCAGATGGGGGCTGTGTTCAGCCTTCATTTCCCATCGCCATAACAGACTATGTGTACATGGAACTTAAGCCAAGTGCCTGGCAGCTAGCACTTTAACAACGCTTTCCTACCCATCTTACCGGAGACTGGCGTTTCCATCCTTTTCCTCTTTAGAATGTGGGAGGGCTCAATGAATAGCAATTTTATGTCTTCTTTCAACATTCCCTTCCTACTCCTCATCTGAGGATTTTACACACTGGTGCTCTATGCATATTATCTGTTTAGCTTTCCATTTAGACGAATGCTTTGTTTGACTCTCATTGACTCACAGTGACTGATGGTAGAAACGGTTCTATAAAGAAAGGTTAAACGAGACCTTAGAGATTTTCTAATTATCCACTACTAATTACAAGATAAAGTATCTCAGCTCCAGAGTGACTCATTTCCTCCAACCCCCCCAACCCCACCCCTATCTGTATATTAATTGTGTTTATGTATACATTTATACTAGCATCCACATATTCATAATCAGACTGCTAGAAATTTTCTTTATAATCATAGGAAATCCTTTTATGCTGTGGTTTAAAACCCTCTCACTGTGTGTTTTCTCTGCTTCCATGTCCTCCCCCCCTTTTTTGGTATTATTTGTAGAATATGGTTTCAAAATGAAAATTTCTTTTCGCTTTCTCAGTGGTCCTCACATCAAGCAAAAATGCTTCTATTAGGACATATCCCACTTTGGGTGGAATTTATTCTTTATTGAACAGCAAAAAATAGAGGCGACGGAGAGAAATCAGTGGGAGGTAGGTCTTTCTTGAATGGCTTTGTGTACTAGCGAGTCATTTCTATAAAGTCACTGTGCGCTAATGAAACCGCAACTTGCTGTCTTCTAAGAAGGCTAATCTCAAAGCACCTTCAGAGTGTGCTACCAAAACGGAGACCTCCACACCTGGTGAGGAGGGGGAGCCATGACAGCCTCCTGCCATGATTGGCACCATCGCCTGTGTTCTCCAGTTCAGGAATGGTCTTTCCCTCCTGGACTAGCATAATGGGATGTGCTGACTTCTCACTGATAGATAAACTAAGGTAGAGCCTCTCAGAGATTCACCCCGGGTCAGAAGTGTGGGCTAACCTCTGTCTCCCTCCAGGAACCGTGCCACGAGGTCACCTGGATGCTAGGGGCTTTCAGACCCAGGGACTCCAAGTATCATTTACGTTCCCTTTCCCTGAGTGGAAAATAGGTTCACAGTCTGTTCTGTGGTTCAGAGTGTTAAAATGGAGTGTTGTCCACAGCAATCAGACAGGTGCCCTAGGATTTTAATTGAGGCTTTTTCAAAAGCCGCACCTGAAGACTTGCGCACAACCGCTTCACGAAGGATGGAGAGGTTCAAATTACAGCAAAAGGAAGGCACAGCTCAGTACTCCCAGACCTCTCTCCCCCAGCTCTCTCCCCTTCTCACCATCTTCTAGACAGCGCATGAGCCTAGGCTGGAAAGCCATGAAGGCCTTTCAGTATCCTCTTCCTCTGCTTGTTCACACAAGCAAACATGTCTACCTTCTAAGACGTATACGTAAACAACTGCTATCTTTACTAACTCACAAGAACATCAGTGGCCGCTGCAACTTAAGTTTCTATGAAAGGATGGCTTCAATACCCATTCGGCCAGCCCTGTGCAGAACCTTCCACATGGCTCTCAGCACACTAATTTACAAGCTGGGAGTAGAAGTCTGGCATTGTGGTTCACCCCTATCGTTTCTGCACTGGCGGCAAGCTCCACCCTAGGAAATGTATTTGTAGCAACTGGGAAACAGAACACTGGAGAAGAATACAGCGTAGTATCTTTGAATAATACACGTCTTCTTCTTCCATTTGTGTTTGTGTGTATGTTTGTGTGTGTGCATGCGTGCGTGTGTATGTGGCATGCACGTAACAATGTCTGTCTGTCTGTCCGCATGTGTGGGGACACACTTCTGTGCAGGTGCACAACCATGTGATGGTCTGAGATTGACAGGAATCATCCTTGAACATTCTTCCACCGGATTCAGTAAGGCTGGTCTCTGTTAAATCCAGAGTTTGCCGATGCTGGTGAGCCTCACGAGCTGCTTCCTCTGGGGATCCCTTATCAGCCTTTGAAGATTGGAATTCTTGGCCGGCTGCCCTGCTAACCTGGCATTTACTTGGGTTCAGGGGATTTGAACTCTGGTCCTCAGCCTTCTTCACCAAGCCGCTCATCACAGAGCCATCTTCCCAGCTCAGGAAACCAACTTTGGCAGAAACAGATATTCTACAAGAACTCTTTTGGAATTGTGTTCTGTGATTTCATAGTCCCGATGGAGTTACTGCATTATTTAATTATTAATTATTAACGGGAAAAAACCCCCATGGACCTGAAGTGTGTTAGTGCTACCTGAAAGATGTACTTCTGAACTGCTTACCGAAGAACCCGGGCAATCCAAATGATCAAATATTTGGTTCTTTTTTGCCATCCTTTATAACAGCACACCCCAAGGGCTTCCTAATCCTTTGCTCAACCTTCTGTGAAGGATCTGACTCGTGAGTGCCGTGACTGCTAATGTGAGCTTTCCCAGCTTTGTATATTAAATGCATTATATGAAGATACTGTCAGGAGAGCAGACAAAGGAATAACTGCTCTACGACTCAAGAAAATCTCCCCAAATATTAATATTGCTTTCAATTATGATAAGCAAGAATTACTAGCTATTGCTGAAAACGAAAACCTGGTTCGAGGCAAGAAATATTTTTTTTTAAAAATCTCGAATAAACACAGAAACATAACAGAAAATAGCCTTCAGAAATTACAAATGAGAAAGAAAATTACAGTATCAGAAAAGGAGTCTATTCTATTGATTTGTGCTGTGCTTGCTGAGTCTTTCACATATTTTCTATTTAGATGCTTTTTCCTTACTAATAATTACCAGCAGTAATAGTATCCCTAAAATGATTGCTACGGGCAACTAAGGAACGCTGAGAGCAGAAAAAAAATTAGCTTTCCTCAAGGGAATGTCCTCAAATTGCTTAGTCAAGGCCCACGGTCAGCCCTGAAATCATACACATACAAGAAATTTTATACAGATTGAGAAAACTATATTCATATACATATCTGGGATTACACAGATCTATCTATGTGGAGCAATAATTAAGAAACAGAGGTCAAGGATTTTAGAGAGAGCGAGGGGTGGTGGTTCGTGGGACTATTATGTAATTATTGTATACAATGTGATTATATAATGCAATTTCTAAATATTAAAGTGAAACAGTTTTATGAAAAAAGTGAATAGGTAAGTGGTAAAAAGTTATTTTTGAAAAAAAAATCTACCTTGAATATGTATTATCAAATCTCCATATATGTTTCTAAATTGTAGAAATTCTCATTAGCAAACCTTCCCTAAAATTACTGATGGAAAATAAACTCTCATTTATTGTAAATCTACAAGAATTCTGAGTCATTTAACTTTTATACATGCAAATACACATGACTGTTTAAATACTCGAAAGCACTCTCAATAGATAAACTAGCTCTCAAGGGTTGCTGGGAACTCAAGTGTCAAGCAGGCAATTTTCTCCCCGTGATTATTAATGAGAAAAACTGGATTCTACAAACACATCAACGACCACTGACATTTTCAGAGACTGTTCTCCTACTTTATTATTTACCTCATCTTTGCCATAACTAGGGTGATCAGGAAATTTATCATCCAAACCAGTACTGTTTAGTGACCAGAGGGAGGCTATCAGTAGACACAGACGAGTGCAATGCCCTACGTGGCCACCATAGTAAGAGCAGTCCTCTAATCAATCTGCGACTGTTAAGTTAGAAGGGTGAGTATGTAGCCACCTTCTCCAATTTCAGGGCCATAAATAATGATGGAAAGGATGGAGGTTTGGGGAAGCAAATACATCTATTTCTTTCATCTTTACCAAAGAAGAGCAAGCCCAGAAGTAGAGATGACCGAAGAAACTAAGATCAATTACTAAGGAGAAGCAAAGGTTACAAAGACAATAATGTTCAACACCTGCCCCTGATGACGCGCTGTAAGCCTGCTTTGGCTTCCCTTCTAGCCTGTCGTTAACTAGTAACAGCTGGTTGAGATTAGTTGTTTTTTATTGCTATTAAGCAGCTTTCATTTCAGCCTCGTTGGCGCTCATGAAAGAAAGTCCAAATAAGCCTTAGGATGAGAGGCGGTTCACCCTACCAGGCTCCACTCATGAACAATACTCCAGCAATTGGAAGGGGTGCAGCGTGAGCAGATGGTAGCGATGCTAAACTAACCATTGTCAGGTCAATCCCATCCATACCATAATACCTACTGTTTTGGGAGTGCCGGGAAGAGACTGTCCGCCACTATTGCTTTCTAGTCTTCTCTGTGACAACCTATAGCTAAACCCCAGTTCTGGGTCTAAGTGACAGAAATGACAACCAAACACATGACTCCCGCCAGCAAACGGCAGCTGGCCTGAGGCTGACTCAGTTACTAAATCTGCCCTCGCCGCTGTAAGCCCATTGTAAGCTGGGGTTATTTTTGACATTAGGATTTTTGAAGCTAGTTCAGATAATGAGGTGGCTCATTGCTAAAACATGCTCACGAGTAGGACAACAATATGCTACCAAACCATGACACAAAGCCATTGTCTAAAGATGATGGAGGCGAATTTTAGCCACAGGTTAGAAAAGAGTGGACGAGTTTAAAGAGCTGTGACGATATGATGGAGCAAATTTTTCAGAGGAATGAGACAAATGCCCATAAAAAGATAAAAGCTGGACTGGATTATCTCCACTTAAAATCACCCAATAGAAAATTTAAATTGAAAAAAAGAAAACCCAAAACCAAAAACATTACATTTTTTTTTCATTTTTCATTACATTTTTTTAGCCTGAATTTTAGTAACATTCTAAGGAAAATTATCTGTAGGCATTTGATCTTTTTGTTGTTACCTCCCAAACAAAGATTGGCTTTTCTAATGAAATGTTTCTTATGGTCTGGCTAATTTAAATCATTAGGCCTCTGTTGGGGTGGGCAGGCTGGTCACTGTGAATTGCTTGCCAGCTCTACCAACCTTGTGATATTCCTGTTGGGCAGGCTTGAAAGCTACATCTTCTGTATGTGCCTGCTGTCTGGTTCTAGACACACTTTAGGTCACACCAATTAAGAAGAAAAGCATCATTTCACAAGGATGAAAGTGGGGTGCAAGGCCCTGGTTGGGGTGCAGCGAGTTATAGAGTGTAGGGTGGAGACACTTCCCAGTGGAAACAGCAGCTAACAGCAGTCTAGTTCCGTGAGAGAACTTCAGGGAATTAAAGGTTTATAATGATTTTTTTTTTGCAATCTCAACTACTCTGCAAGGCATTTAATATGTTCTAATAAGTCTCTTCTTGAATTAGTAATACAGATTTGTTCTCTACAGCTGATCCCTGAACAGTAGAGTATCCTTAAAACCAGGGTAGTTTGTCTTTCTCTGTCCCACCAGCCAGCTCCCAAATAATTATATGGAGACTTATTAATTATGAAAGCTTGGCCATTATCTTACGCTTATCTCACTAGCTCTTATAACTTAAATTAACCCATTTCTATTAATGTACATTCTATCACACGGCGTTACCTCTCTTCCATCTTGCACCTGCTGTTTCCTCTTTGTGTCTCCTGTGCACCAAGATTCTTCCTCTTCTTCCTTTCTTTCCCTGGAAATTCTACTTATACCTTCTGGCTAGCTATTGGCTGAACCGCTTTTTATTACACCAATCACTGCAATACATTTTCACACAGTGCACAACTATCACACAACAAACCAGAATACAAAGTTATGTGGTCTCTTATGAAAATTTCTTCTAAGAGTGTATTCTCCCCCACCCTTTGTCCTAAAACTTATCTTCTTCTAGTAGTTTAGCAAATTGCTAATGCATCACCTGGCACCCCATATGTCTTTCCTCCCCAGGTCTCCTGCTGTTGATCTGAAAGATACTGAATGATTCATGTTGGTATGTTCTGGAGCATTGACTTGGCCATTCTCACAAAACCCACCTTGCTGCCCAGATGCTCACATAACCTGAATGCAGGTCATACCATTTTCTGCAACTTGCAGACTTAGTTATCTTCTGATGTAACAAAAGCTAGATGTGGAAACAGAATTTCCCACCATGGCCTTCTTTAAGGTGGTCCTGAAGATTCAGGTTGACGTCCAGTGTTTGTATGTACCGTAGCCAAGTCAGGGACTCATATGTAACATTGTTAGAAAGATACAAGACATTCCATAATGTCATGCTCAATTCTACCACTAAAGAGAAATGAAATATTCTTATGTGTGATTGTGATATGCACTGAAATGGCCATAAAATGGGAATCTTAGACAGTACCTGAGTACAAAATATGTGTTTATAACTTAATAGAAAGCATCCTAAAAATATAGCATTTAAAGAACTGGCTTCCTGTAGAAGATTCTGCTCAGAGCCTTCAGAACGGGCAACCACAAAGATCTTGAAGGACCACTTGATCTCTCTCTCTCTTAAATCTACCAAATCTACATTCTGCTGATCAGTATCTGTCCTAGAACACTGCATGACCAATCACCACAATCAGTGCCTCTGAGCACTCAAAAGATCTTGTAGTTCAATAGATAACAAGCCTGAGCGAACTTACTCGATGCTCTGCTCATGCTCTCACCAGACCAAGACAAGGAGCTGAACTTACCTCAGAAGCCCCCACTTCGTCTTTCGTGTTTGGTTGGCACTAGCTCTACTACCCCTTTGCCTGGAAGGAAAATGCTGGTATCTAACAGCCTCTTTTCTCCTTTTACTTTCTTCATTCCCTGCAGTCCAAGCAGCCAGTGTTCTCGATGTGTTTTTCTCAAGAACTTAGTGAGTCTCCAGGATGAAAGTTTTCTCTGCCTTGGTTCTGACTGAGCTGTCTAAAGGCCAAATTTCTGAGTCAGAATGAGATAACCTCTAATTTAAGCAGGAAGATCTTTGAGGCACACCTTTAATCATTTCTGGTGAAAAAAAAAAGTCTTCTGAGCTTTTAAAATGTTTAAATTTCAGCAAAGTGTACCACAGCCACACCCTCTATACCTTTTCTTCCCATGTTACAGTTTCATGAGTAGAGTTTGAATTCTGAACAGTTGGTGATCTGAATGGGCTGAGACTTTCCCAAACAACCAAGCCCTAGTTCCTTTTTTGTTTAATAGTTTACTATGATTTTCTCTCCTCTAACATTGCACTCAAAGGAGTAACAGAAACAGAATACATTTTGCTTGAAAATTCCCATTACTCTCAAAAGTCCTGTCTTCCAAGTCACCAACAGGGTCAACTCCAGTAGGCTCTTGGCCAGTGTGGAACAAGGATCTGCATGCTTCCCGTTTCCAAGAACAAGACTGTGCTCCCAACAATGCACATAAGTTTTATTTTTACTGAGTCTGTTCACATAAACTCCGTTTTTTTCCCAAGGTCCTACCAGGTTCTCCTCAAATTCTAGTTTTTAAACTCTTCCTAGACTACATTTTATCAAGGCAGCACCGTACCCTACCCTAGCATGGCAGCACTCTATCCTAGCATGCCAGCACCCTACCCTAGCATGGCAGCATCCTACCCTAC
>JABTXL010003523.1:5594610-5604625 GCA_025134845.1 Neodon shergylaensis | reverse complement strand
CATGGCAGCACCCTACCCTAGCATGGCAGCACCCTACCCTAGCATGGCAGCACCCTACCCTAGCATGGCAGCAGCCCACCCTATCATGGAAGCACTCTACCCTTGCATGGCAGCATCCTACCCTAGCATGGCAGCACCCTACCTACCCTATCATGGAAGCACCCTGCCCTAGCATGGCAGCACCCCACCCTACCCAGTCTGTCGCTTTAGAAATGCGCTGTTGCCCGTGGAAGTTAACAACCATAATTTAAAAATTTTTATGGTTGGTTTAGCGTCATCTTGTATTAAAAGGTCCAGTAACACTTTTAAACAGTTCAGTGGTGCCAAAACTAACGAAGCAGACACTGCTTTGATGACTTTTACGATTTTTAGCCTGATATGATGCTAGTGCTGAAAATGCTAGATGTATCGTGTTGCAGCGTTAGCTCCACAAACTCATGAAACCATGTTGCCCTTAGCCCTTCTATTCATTTCCCTGTGGTCATCACAGAGATGGTTACCACACAACCTATGCACTGAGATGGTAACAATTATTCAAGAATACTATTAATACAAATCATTTCCTAATACAATCTACATGTATTTTTTAATGCAACCTGGAAATTATCAAGAGACCAAAATACAGTATCTGTTATAGTCATGTCATATAGTCATGAACAACAACAAAAATACATTATTGCTTGGTCCATAGGCTTCTCCCCCTGACTTTATTTTCAAGTTCTAAGTTGAAGTGACTAAGGGCAAAAATTCACCACACAGAAAAAGCTCCAAAAAGATTAATTCAACTGCTCACAATGTGAAGAAATAGAAATCTTCACAAGAATTCAAGATCTGAAAAAGAATAAATCCCGTAAAAAAAAAAGTTAGCAGAAAGAAACACCAATAGTTGCCATGGTAACTGCAGTGCATTCTGTTGCAACCTAGGATGTGGTTAGTAAAATCTGAATTAGATTTTTGAGCATGAAGACATAGCTAATAAATTCAAAGTCTGAAGAACTCTAAAATATTTAGAAAATTTAAAACAATTTCAGGAGGAAAATATAAAAACATAGCTAACTTACAGTTCATTCCAATGAGCTTGTGCCTCCTCTGCAGTTGGTGGGGGCAGTTGTTCATGGGCTTTTGCACATGATCTGCAATCATGTACAAACAACTGTACCCTGATCCACAACATGAGATAGCAGTTTGAGGGCTAACCCTAAACAGAAGCTTCATAGGATTTAGAATCACCTAGGAGACACACTTTTGGATGTGGTTGTAAGGGGTCTTCTAAAGAGGTTTAAAAGGACCCACCCTGCATATGGCAGCATCAATTCATGGGCCAAGACCAACGATTGAATAAAAAAGGAGAAAGCCAGCCAAATACCAGCATTCATCTCTCTCTACTTAACGGTGGACACAATGTGACCTTTACTTGACCTTCCTGTTGGCCCAGATAGAGTTGTTCTGGCCAGTAGGCCTTTTCTGCTGCGATGGACAGAAGCCACAACAAACCCCCATCCTCAAATTTGTTTCTGTTGGGCATTTGACACTGCAATGAGATATGTAGCTAACTCCTGTGGGGATTGCTCTTTTCTTCCACGATTAATGTTCATACCTATTACCTTTGGGACTCATGTTCCTTGTTCTGCCATCTCCCCATCATGGCATGGTTCACATGCTCTATGTTTAGACTTACACACCTAAAACATACAAGAGACTTTTTTCTATGTGTAAATCACTCAGTAGATATGAATATGTCACAGATGAAGTCATCTACCACAGCCCAAATCTACAGTAGTCTATGTTACCTACAGATTACACTTGTAGGTATCAGGGTATGCACACATGATGTAACAAAATAATGAATCTCATAGCACATTATCACAGTTCTGAACCTGGATTCTGAAAACACTATTAATCTATGATAAATAAAATCAATCCTATCATAGCAACTGTCAAACATTCATGTAGCTTCCAATACCTAGAATGTTTGGCACATTGAAAAATTAGCATTGCTATTACTGTTCATCCTCTGAAAACAAAGATATTGGTTTTCAACGTGAAGGAACTTCATTTTGAAAGATGAGGAATTTTATAGTTACTATTTTCCGACATTTTGCTTCATTTATAATTAGCAGAGGAAACACAATTGTATTGTGACATTTTGATACTCTTATGTAGTACATATTGTTGGAATCAAGTTCTTCTCTAACATTTGCCATTTCTTCATGGTAAAATTGCTCCATATTCTTCATCTGTGCATATTTTCAAAATGCACAGTTCATCATCATTATTTATAGCCCTCCTGTTGCAAAATAGCATGCCACTACTTCTTGCTCCTGTCTAACCTGTCATTATTTTAATAAACACTAAGACACTTTGCTGTAAGAAAGAGGCTTTTATATTAAATGCTTTAGATATTTACAGTGAATAGGATGATTCCTAACTGAAGATATTGTGAAGAATTCTGTGTGGGAATTGTGGCTTTCAGTCCACATGGAAGGAAAGCACATCATTTGACATGGGTTGAAAATAACTGAGTAGAAGAGGGTTTGAAGAACTGTATTATTAAACATTGCGCATTTGTATCTTAACAGATCACACCTCTGAAGAAATGGGTAAGTAGACATGCTCTGAGGAGCAGATGGTATGTGAATTCGTCAACAGATGGATTCACTGTTTGTTAGTCTTGTGTTCTCTACACCGTCTTTGCATGGTCTACTTAACTAGTACACTTGCTTGGGGCTCAACAAATACCCAATTTCCAGTTTTCAAAAGGGAAAGATTTGCTCACATGCACACTGAGTCTCCAAACCAGAAGTTCAGGCCCAAATATTCTGATGCCCAAACTCATGGCATACCACCTACAGACCCAGTGTCACATCCATGTTGGTGGATGGTTCTTAAACTATAAAGATGGGCTGGCAAGATGGATTCCAGTATAAGGCGTTTGTTGTCAAGACCTCAGTTGCATCTCCAGAACCCACAAGATTAGTGAAAAGAGCCAACTTCTCAAGTTGCCCTCTGACCTTCATATGATTGCTGTAGACAGAAGTTTCTATCCTGCCCAGTCCCACAGCTGTTCAGTCCCAAATAAACATAGAGGCTTATATTAATTATATACTGTTTGGCCTATTGCTCAGGCTTATTACTAACTAGCTCTTATTACTTAAATTCACCTATAATTCTTGTCTATGTTTAGACATGTTACTTGGTACCTTTTCTTAGTAAGGCATTTGCACCTTGCTTCCTCTGTATCCGGTTGGTCACTGTGTCTCTATCTTTCCTTTTCTCAGAATTCTCCTAGTCTGATCACCCCACCTATACTTCCTGCCTAGCTACTGTCCAATCAATATTTTATTAAACCAATATGAATGATAAATGTTTACAGTATACAAGAGCATTATCCCATAGCAGATTGTGATAACATGTGTGTACCCACATATATCATACATAAAAATATTGACTTATAGGCTGGTAAAATTCCTCAGAAACCACAAGCTATCATGACAAATAAGAGCTGCTCATTGCTTAGTTTCAACTGATGGTCAAAATGTCTCAGTCTATATTGAAAAATCCTCGACTCTAATAACTTTCAAAATGTCAATACTTTTTAATAATATTCCAGGGAAGTATTTTCTCTGTATTTCTTGTCAGTTGAAGTAGCTCCACTAAAGGGGAGTTTATGATATTAGAAACAGTATTCTCCTCAAAGTGAATACACCCCCCCAAATATCCTGAATCAAGAAAGCATATTGTAGGTATTTCTTAAACCACTAACAAGCCAACCAGTCATGACCAAATACAACAAGGGGTTGTACAGACAAGAAGCTGGAGATTCAAACCATCTCTTGAACATTTCAAGTTGACTGATCAGTGAAAGATGAATGTGGGGGTAGATGATGGTGATTCAGGAGGATACTGCTCCTGTGCCAAAGAGTAGACACTTTCCCAGCATGCCATGCTCTGAGGTGACCCCTGCATGCTCTGCCCTGATGGGTTCCCAACCGTCCACCAGCTGTCCTGATGACCTGGCTATGCCATGGTGAATGAGGACCCAGGAAGGCATCAGGGACCACATCTACCAGCCTTTTCTTTCTTACCAGCATTGGGGATTGAATTCAGGGTTTTGTGCATGCTACACAAGCTTGTTCAAAGCCATATCCACAGCTTCCTCTGAAGTCTGAGATGAAGTGTCACTAAGTTGCCCAGGCTAACTTTAAACTCACTAAGTCAGATGATAGGTGCCACCATGCCTGTTGCTAACCAGTCTTCAGCACATATTTCTTGTGCTAACTGCTTGACAGTCCTCTATGAAACATTAACCAGTAACAGCTCTACATGGAGTGTGAGACTGAGCCTTCATTAATGTTCATCTTCAGCCCAGCCTCGATGGAGTGATCTCACTTAGTGTAGGGTTTGTCTCCCATCATACAGGTTATATAACCAAAGACCCAAACTTAATTCCAAGAACTGGCTCAATAAACAAAGTAACTCAAGTGTTGTGAACTAAATATATTATTCGAAAAAGTACAGAATTTCCTTGTTATACCAACTATTGAAGAAAGTCTTGCACTTTGACTGAAAAAGTACAGATGGAAATTGGAAGCTAAGTTTGACAATAAAATGAGGTATTTCTGCTGGCAGTTCAACCAGAGGAAAGCCATTACTTTAATCAGAGCCACAAGGCCTGAGAAAGTGTTACTGCAGATGAGAAAAGACTTCTCTAAAGATGAATAGCTGGGTAGGTTAGCATGGTTTTGTTCTATATCCCTTCAGATCAAATAATTTCACTCTCAAAACTCTGGGCAGGCAGGCTCCTTTGTACAGAAAGATTAGTTAATGTAATTCCTTACTATTTCTTCTACAAGGGGCACAACCATTTGAGTTGAGCGACAGGTGCTTCACACCTGTCTCGCCTGTCTTCTCTCTATAGTCCTACTATTTACACATCTGGGTTTTTTTTCTCCCTATATTGAGCTTCTTGAACAAGAACCAATCCTATACCAGGCATTTTCCTGGATACCAGCACATGGTGCATGTCGAACAAAAGACCTCAGAATCATATCACCCTGCAGCCGTTTTCCATTTAGGAGAAACATTTCCAGCTCCCACTTTCCTACAGAATGGCAGCTTTTAGACTTCCTCTGGGGAAGGAGATGACGAAGGGCAGCTGAGTTCCTCAGAAGTTTTAGGAACTCACGGGGAGAGAACAGAAAGAGAAGGCGAAAGTGCCATTATAAATATGTTGGCTGTTTCGTTCCTGGATGAATGAAGACATATAATCCACTCGGGTACCTTAGTCAGCACCATTTTCTTTGAATATAAAATGTATGTTCTTCAAACCTCTGAAATGCATTAGAGACCTTGAGCGTATTTCTCCAGCAACGTCTAGGAGCTGCATTTTTGTGCTGGGGATGCTGTCAGCTTATTTGATAGCTTTATACTGAGGGAGAGGAAAGGATTGGGGCTGCACTAGCAAAAATAGAAAAGTCTGAAGTTCATGATGGAAACTGTGAAAAAAATCTCAAAGCAGTAAGATATTTATTTATCTATAAACCCCATTATAACCTATGATTGTTAATTCTATTCCTTTTGAAACTAGGTAACAGACATGCAACAGGCGCAGAGGTTTTTTTTCATAACAGCAAATAAATTACAAAATATGACCACAATTGTTAAGTTCTGTATTGCTGATTGAACCTGGGTCATACCATGCTAATGCATACGCTCTCCGTTCCTTGGAATTGTTTGCAGTCATTGAGGGAGCACAGCTATCACACGTATTTCCTGGAATTAACAGCTTCAAGGTCCTGAATCAACAGACTTGTCAATGCTATTACATAAATGCCGTAATCAAAAGAAAAAGCCTCGGCTTTTAAATAGCTTCGTTTTTCTTTTTTCTGATGAAAGCTGCGACCTCCTAGACCACCTTCTAGTATTAGAGCCCAAGACACAACCAGTATACACCATGCACATTTTCCTCAGTGACAGTGATGGAACCTGGGTCTATTTTGTATGTGCCGTGTTGTGTGAATGTTGTGTGCTGGCTGTGTGCTGTATGTAATGTCAGTGTGAGTGTGCACACATGTTCCTGTGGAGGCTGGAGGTTGACATCAAGTGATCTCTCTCTACCCCTCTCCCCTCTATGTTTTAAGAGGGAGTTTCTCAACAAACATAAAGCTCATTGATGCCACTTGGCTGGCTGGCCAATAACCGTTAGGGATCCAGCTTGTCTTAGCTGCCCCCAAAGCTAGGGCCACAGGTGTGTGCACCTGAGCCTCCCCCAATGCTGGGGCCACAGGTGTGTGCAGCTGAGCCTCCCCCAATGCTGGGGTCACAGGTGTGTGCAGCTCCACTTTTATTTTTATTTTTCCCACCTTTTAACATGAGTTCTGAGGATGCAAACTTGGGCCTTCAGGCTCGTGTTGGTGGCAATTCACCTATGCCATCGTCCCGCCAGCCAGGACCCAGGGCTCTTGCATCTACTAAGCAAATGCCTTCATTTTGTTCCCTCTCAACAAGTTACAAATTATAAATATCTACACAGGAAACCACCCAAGGATGGCAAACTGAAGTTGCATTTGAGAATATGATCATTTATTCTCCTAATGGCCCATCGAGCTATAAATGGCTTAATAACTTTTGCCTCTTACAACAGTAACTTCCCTGTAAAATTTCCAGAGAAAACAGTTCATACATTGTCAGAAAATAAGACTGGGGGAAACAAAAACGATTTTCCAAAGGAATATTAGTTTTTAAAATGAAAGTTATCATAATCCAAATGTTACAATCCTGATACTTGATCATAAATTAAATATTTGAAAAATTTGTGCGTTGCCTCAGGCATAGCTTAATCAAGCAGTAACTCATTAAAGAGATGTATTTGAGTATGCATTTTTCATAGTAATTAGTATCTTTAGCATTCTTTTTGGGCAAAGATGCTAACATTTCCCTTAAATACCTCTTAAAGATCAACATGATGCCATAGGCATCTTCAAAGCAATCTGAAGGGGAGCGATGCGATTCCTCCCGTTTAATCGCCTCCCTGTGGAATTGTAGGGCTCTGAAACTGATTAGAACTGAACTAAGGATATTTTCAGTGCAAAACAGAGGGAAAACAGCATTGGTATTGATGTAAGACGAACATAGACCCATCTCAAGGTCCTTGGGGATACCGATGAATCTCAGTCACAACCTGCTGACCTGGAGAGTCAGGACTCTGATGTCACCAGGCCACCTCCCCTACAAAGGGCTGTGCTCAGAGCTAAGGGAGATGACATCCCCTCAGTCCTCAGCACAGGACTTAGCAGAAAACCCACCCTTAGGTGAGCTTCCAAGGCAGCTGAAAAATACCAGTTTGGTTGCAGTAAGGTTGGGTTAAGAGCACAAGGAGCAAGGTCTTGGTGTTCAGAAGAGGAGTTTCTGGATTCTCATCTTTCTTTTGGCAACACTGGAGACTGAGCCTAGCGCCTGGACCTTGCTAGGCAAGCGCTTTGGCGCAGTGCTAAAAATGTTCTCAGAATCTCTCTGTCCATTTATTTGTGATTTTGAAACAAGGCTACACTAAGTTGCCCAGGCAGGCCTTGACCTTGGAATCCTCCTGCCTCAGCTTCCTGAGTAGCTGAAATTAGCAGCCCTCACCAAGCTGGACTCATCTTGCAACAGAAATTCTGTTCTCATCTGAGCACCTAGGAAGGTGGAGTAGCATCTGCAAACCACACGTTCTCTGAACCACAGGTCGGCAGGCACCATCAGCCTGCAGTTTTATGATTCTTACAGGACTCCGAATGCCAGCTCCTATTTATCTTATGTGACAGTGGCGAGAGCGCTATGAGGGAGGTCGAATAAATGCTCGGTTTCTCCACTTAGCCCTTCGTGAAATCCGGTGGCAGCTGGCTGGGGGCTGGCCGCTGACGAAGCCATACTCCCCTCCTCTTAGCCCAGTACATACACTTCCATGTACACATCTCAAGTCTACATCTGCGCTCCATAGGTGCCACAATTCTTGGTTTACGGGGCGAGTAAAATGTATGCTGCATTATTCACAAGCATTCTTTCTACTTTGGTCAATTTAATGGGAAGTTAGTGAAAACCATTTCCATCCGGCAACGCTTTAGCACAGTGGTTCACAACCTTCCTAATGCTGTGACCCTTGAATTGAGTCCCTCCTGTTGCGGTGACTCCCAACCGTCACATTGGTTGGTCGCTGCTTCATAACTGTGATTTTGCTACTGTTATGAATTGTAAGGCAAATATTCGAGATGCAGGACATCTGAGATGTGACCTCCAAGGCGGTCAGGCCTCACAGGTTGCAAACCGCTACCTCTGCCTCTGAACATTTCCCCAGGAACTTTCCCTAAAGATGACGCTACAGCCAGTCTGATGGGAGGTATCAACCAGCTTGCAGAGATGCGGACAGTTTGCCAATAGAGAAGAAGATACAGGAAACCTAAAGTACAGGGAAGGGCATTAGGAAGAATAAAAGCTGCTTTCCTAGGAGAGGACATATGGTAAACAGTAGCAATGCCAGGAAGAGAAAGGACATGAAACAAGCAATTCTTGTTCCATTCATCCCAACAAAACAATCAACCTGTTTTCTAGAACTTTAGGGTCAGTTGACAAGAGAAGTCTATTTGAAACCCAGAATTTCTACCAACAGTTCCAATAATACAAAAATACTTATGCGGATACCTTTTGAATCTTGTTTATCACATAAAATGGATGCGAACTATCACTGGGGCTTAATGTTTTTCCCAAAGTAAATGTTTTGGTATATTGTAAATGTTAAAAATGATATAGTGTATATAATAATGCATATGTATTTGAATTTGTCCGAAAGTAAAACTACAAGACTGTTTTTGAGGAAACTTGCTTGTAAGTACTATTCTTATTAAAGTTTTGGGCTGGGACAATGTCATTGACTCTTTATTCACAGAGGATAGCATTTAAGAATTCAAAATACCTCTGTGCTTACACATGCCTCTTTAGTGCAGTCTGAAACTACTTTATATTCTGCAGCATGGGGAAAAGTAAATGTTTTCTTTTTGAGAGAGGTACATAATTGTGGAGTAATTTGTTTCTCAAGTTGCGTGTTTTACGGCATTCCTGGAAGATGCTGCCTTTTGTTTCTGGCTGGCTATCTATTGTCATAATGATGCCATCTCTTGCATAAGAGTATCTGTCCCCATGTCAAGGATTTGGGGTGCCTACTAGAAGTATGATTATTGCATACAGCATGAGCTTTGAAACGCACAGTGGTATGTTGGGAAATATTAGGTGTTAATAACAGAGCTTTTGTAAATATATTTTAATTTCGCCACATGTCATCTTTCATTTTAGGCTGAATAAAAACAGTTTATGATTTTTTTTTGCGGGATGTTTAATGTCTGATTGAAACAGTGTAAACAGACTCACTGTCTGCGGTGCGATTTTATCTGTTACACTTTCTTGTTGCTAAATCAAATCATCTAAGGATGTGAAGACATCTCTCTTCAATGTTCAAAATCCTGAAAATTATATTGGAATCATCAATTGTTAATATTTAAAAATATTATATACCTGTAGGATTAGAAGACTACTCACAAATAATCAGTTACAAAAGTGAGACCTGGACATTATGTCACTCTTGCTGGGTCATCAGATACCATAGGTCACTGCTCACCAACTTGGTGACTGCAGGTCTCAACACATATGTTATGTGTGCAATGACAGGTACCTGTCTAAGTACTTAATTATGGAGAAATCCGATTCCATGTGAGAAAGTGAATGGTCAGAACTAACGGATATTTGTTCTCTAAGATCTATCTATTTTCATAAAGTATCAAAAAGTTCAAAAATTAGAGAAGTTAAAAGGCTACCAGTGAATTCCTATCTTCAAGTATAATCTTCCCAGGTGAATTAACAGGTTTTAACTCAACACACATTAGTGTCACTGAGGTGGAGAGCCTCTAACAGCTCAAATCAAGACAACAGACACATAAAGAAAGCCAACATTCCCTCTTCCTAGTGAAGACTTCATCCAAAGACTCAC
>JABTXL010003523.1:5400897-5594600 GCA_025134845.1 Neodon shergylaensis | reverse complement strand
AGGGAATGTTAACAGCTAGGTGTGTGATAACTGCCAGGGCTAACAAATCCAGAACTGTTGTATAAACCACCTTTGGAAAATAAATATCCACTGTCACGTGTGTCCAACTAGAGGTTACTATCATTTTTACACTAACATAAGAAGTCAAGTATTTACTAACAACACATTCATAGAAGCATACTGGCCATATCTGTCAACATTTACGCAACAGCTTTTGCTGTGGGACAATGGTCTTGTGCCCTGTGAAAACTTGTTACTCTTATTTTAATAAAATGCTGATTGGCCAGTAGCTAGGCAGGAAGTCTAGGTGGGACAACCAGAAGAGGAGAATTCTGGGAAGAGGAAACAATCAGTCTGCAGTCCTCACAGAAGAAGCCAGACACAGAGGAAGCAAGATGAGAACACCTCACTGATAAAAGATACCAAGCCACATGGCTAACACAGACAAGAATTATGGGCTAATTTAAGATGTAAGAGTTAATATGAAGCCTGAGCAAATAGGCCAACCAGTTTATAACTAATGTAAACCTCTGTGTACTTTTTTGGGACTGAAGGACTGTGGGACTGGGTGGGACAGAAACCTCTATCAAGTCCTGCGAGCATGTGCAGGAGACATGGTCAGCTACCAAAAAGCAAGCTTCAGGTGTGGTGCGTAGGTTCAGACTGGGATTTCAGGCAGAATTTGTGAAAGACAGCCTTTCTTCAGAGCACAACAAACACATTTGAATACCCATGCCTCCAAAGACCTTCTTAGAGGGTCTGGAGCTCGGGGCTGATGTTGTGAAGAGCATCTAGCACAGTGGGGAGTGTGAGTTTACACACACGTGAGAGGCCTCCAGAGGCACCTGGCAGGGCTGTGCTGCCCTCAGAAAGCAGCTTCTGCCTTTTGTCCCTTTACACGTTTCTTTTGTTGTGGTGGAAACAGGGCTCTCTCTGTTTTCAGTTGTGGAAATCCTGAGTTTTCCGAACTCTAGAGGTTAAGGAGATTTACTGTCTATAAATATGCAGATGGCTTAAAATTCAATGGCTGCATGTCTTTCTGGCTTTTACTTATTGCGTTTGAAAAGACTTTCCCTGACAAAATAGACACTTTTATAGAAATAAGGGGAGAATTTTTCATTTTCAGAGCAGCAGAGGTTTATGAGGGATTGTGTTTTGAATGGTGTGGGAATGGTAAAAATGAAAAGCCATATTCCCCATTGCTGGAATAGCTCCTCATGACAGCTCGTTTCCATTTCATAATCTTTCAGGACTCCATGCTCGGGGAAATCTGTGTAGTCTGCATCAGCTTTTCTCACAGGAGTGCTCCACTTGGGAGATGGGTACTAGCATCTCCTGGGTCTAGATTCCCCTCCATTTCTGGCATTACTAATGCTGCAGTATGAACAGTTGTAAGGTTTTGTGTGAACCACGGTTCACTACACAGAAAAATTTCTCTGATGGAAACTCCATTTCTAAGCATTAGTAAACCTTTACACAGCAGAGTTCTCTATGTGATCACTGTTAAAAGGTTGATAAATGATTACAGCAGGGTTTTGGAAATGTCAAAATAAGGAACACTTGATCACCACTTTAAGCTCTTGAAGGGTCAAGACTGGTATGTGTATGCATATCTGCATTTCCTATGGCTCTAACCATCCTGAGTCAGCAATAATGTTTGGAATGTGGGGGCCCCTCAATAGACTGTTGAGTAATAAATTCCCTGAGAATTCTATTCCCCCTAGAGCTCCACCCATTCCTAGTCGTGATGGAAATTCTTAAACTTAACACATTGTTTCCCGAGGACAAGTCACCTTGTGTACAATGGGTGTGTCCAGTGAATGTAAAGTATGCTATATATTACTGCAGCATGTCGGAGATAAAACTCCAGACCACTGGAATTGTAAAGCTGCATTGCAGGAAGGGCTAGAACCTTTGATCAGTAAGTGAGACTCCACTGCCTTGGAAGGCTCCTGTCTTCCGCCAGGTCTCAGAGGCCACAAAGCAGTGTGCGTCTGATCCGGTAGGTTGGTACCACCTCACATTTACTCACCCGGAACCTCCCTTCTTATATAATATCTTTGTTGTAAGGGTAAATGGCATTTTTCCACTGAATTTTAAAATAGAGCGTCATGTATAATTCATAAAAACTGCCAGTGGCATCCACATCCTCCTATAGAGTTTGTCCCACTTAAGAAATGTCACACATTCATTTGACTCTGGTGATAGATGCCATGCCATGCCCCTGACTGGATATAACTGGCCTTGTCCTGTTGTCCCTTTCATTCCTACCGGCACTCATCTGGACATTTAAGATGTGTTAGCAACAGTGTCAACAGCTTTTCTTTTCTTTTCTTTTCTTTTCTTTTCTTTTCTTTTCTTTTCTTTCTTTTTTGTTATACTTTAACCGTTGTCATAGAGACAGGAGAACAGTTGAATAAAGGTTTTATATATGAGTTTCCTTACAAAGGGTGCTACTAACTATGCTACCATATGTCACTGAGTTTGGTTCTAAATAATTGCATCAAGGTCATGTTCTCACACTTGAATTTAATGGGATTTCCAAAAGACTAACTTTCTGCCAAGAACTTTCCTTTGAAGAACTGTTACAGTGGTCCTTAAAGTTTGGTCCATGGACTTCATGCACAAGCATTACTTGGGTACCTGTTAAACTCTTGAACTCCTTCCTAGGACTGATGAATCAGAAAATCTATGGTGTATCCTTCACCAAGTCATCTAAAGTGACTTCATATTAACATTTGAAGAACTCTTCTTCACAGACATTAAGGGGCTCCAGAACCCAGAGATAAATGGAAGACGGGATGGTCTATGTGAGTATATTGGAAAATCAAACACACATAAACCCTGACTCTATTTAACCCTAGCGAGTCAGTATTGGGTGGGGTTTTGCATGTTACCGGGTCCTCTAGACCTTTTTGAGGACCATAAACAAGAATGAATGGTAGTATATGACCTTTATTTTCTACATATTCTTTGAATATTATGAGTTGGATGCAATGACCATATATTACTTTTTTGGAGCCTTTAATATGTGTCATAGAACAATACAAGGAAATTCTGGTGTAAAGTAGTTCCTAAAAACATCTCATGGCATGACTTGGGTTGGCCAAGCTGCGTTAAAGCGGGAGCATGCATGTGTTGGCTTGCATAGGTATGGCTCCATAGACTCATGGGTTTGAATGATTAGCCCAATAGCAGTAGTGTTATTAGGAGGCACATAATTGTTGGGGTGGGTGTGTACTTCTTGAAGGAAATGCATCACTGTGGAGGTGGGCTTTATAGTATCATACATGCTCGTCACACCCAGTGTGACAATTCCCTTCCTGTTGCCTGCAGATCAAGATGTAGAGCTCTCTGCTCCTTTTCCAGCACCCTGTCAGTCTGCATGCTGCCATGCTTCTCTCCATGACAATAATGGACTAAACCCCCTGAACAGTATGCCATCCCCAATTAAATGCATTTCTTTATTAAAAGCTGCTGTGGCGATGGTATCTCTTCACAGCAATAGAATCTAGAATCCCTAATTAAGATAATGCATGATCATTCTTACTATTCCAATGCATTTGGGTATAGGTTATTTTTTTCCATACTGTAACATTAGACTAAGAACTTAGGGAGAACAGCTTGTGAATATCTATATTACTTTTGCAATAAAATAATTAAAAGTTATTACTAAAGAAGGATGTCTGAATAAAGATTAGTACGAAGTCATATTTCAAGCAATTTATATTTTGATTTTTATAGGCAGTAGAGGAGTAAAAAGAGCCCAGAATCTTGTGTAAGAGAGCTTGGCCACCTTCTTCCTAAGTATATCTGTTCCCTCGTTCCTTAAGCAGAGACAATAATAATAGTGTCCACTTCAGAGAGCTGTTGTAAAAACCAGATGAGAATACTTATAATAGCTCTTAGCACATGAAGAGAATTCAAGACGCTAATACAGGGCAGAGAGGACACTTGAGTCTCTAGTTAAGGGTTTATTTTTAACACATGATTTGTGGATGTGGGCATCTGGGACAGGGAGCAAAGTTAGCAGCACTGCACCCAACACATTCAGTGTGGTACCTCTGCAACTGCTGTTTGGAGATCCAGAGACCAATGCCAGGTTTCCTCAGCTTTTTATCTTTTTCTTGTTTGGTGCTCTATCTTGTCAGAGCATAAAAAGAACCAAGAAAACAAAGTTGAGGGGACAGTGAACTTTCTAGAGTATGTTACCGAAAACGAGCTCCTTCAGGCAGTGTGTTCTGTTGTTTTTTGTTTTCCAGATTTTGACATGCATGTGTGCAATCTGGAGGCTCTTCTACAGTGCAGGCGGGTCCTGCTTCAGAATTCCTAGTTCAAGGACGAGGCAAGAAAATGTGGTAGTACAGATATGAAGATCTCCCAAAGGCTCATGGTCCCTGGCCAATTTAAACTAGTAGGAGTTCATGGAACCTTTGAGAGGCAAGGGGGATAGAGGAAGGGAATTAGGCCCCTGGAATGAGTCCTTAGAAGGGGTTGGAACTTTGGTCCTTGTTCTTTACTTCCCAATAAACACAAAGGGAAGAGGCCTTCTTAGTCACATGCTTTCTCCAGGACATGAGGAGCCACCACAGACTCAAAGCAATAGGATCAAGTGACCCCACAGCAATACTTCCAAAGCTATGAGCCCAAGTATACCCTCCCTTTAAGATTATTTAGGTATTTTGTTACAATAATACAAAACTAACATACTCCTTAAAAGAATCGATGTGTGAGTATCCCGAGAATGGGGTCCTTCCTGATTGCGCCTCGAGTCTTTGAAAGCACATGTGCAATCTCCTGCATGCTTCTAACCTTTCCTCTGTTCTCCCCACATATGGTGTCATGTTCAGACTTTCTCATTTCAGTCCGAGAAAGAGAATATAATCATACTCATTAACTGCCAGAACCCCATATAAGAGAATAAAGTTTAATCCTTATTTTAGAGAGGTGATCCATATCACTAGTGATTATAATTTCACGAGCAAACCTAGAATTTAATTGCACTGGCTCTATCTCTAAATTCTGGCCTATTGGTGAATTATTCTATTCCCTGTCTGTCTGTCTGTCTGTCTGTCTGTCCCTATAACTTCCTTCAGAACATAATTTCTTAAGATTTAATTCCTCCAAAATGCCTCGAATACCAACTTACATGAATTCTTTTGTGTGCACGTAAAAACCACCGTTTATAGCTTCTGTATTTTTTTATTTTCTAGTATTACAGTTCCAAAGCTTATGCTTCATGTTCCCCATCTCATGACTTTCCATCCTATGGTAGAAGGTTCTGGAGCAGTGGGAGGACCAAAGGAGGCAAGAGAGAGCTACAGAGTGGGATTTCTTTCTTTGCTCTGGTTAGAAAGTCCACAGTCCCACCTCTAGCAGTGAAAAGATGCCATTCAGCTTCAGCGGTCCCCAGACCAGAAACTCCTCATTCTTTTCTAATTAGAATAACGCAGATCCCCATGCTTAGGAGCGGAGAGCAGCCACGAGTGTAGTAGCTTTGGTTTTGCTTCAATCTTTGCTTTTACGATCAGAGGATAGAATGCAGCTACCGTTAAAGAACACCTGCTCTGTTTACTAAAACAACATTATGAAGCATGATATATATGAACTAGATGATTGGGTCTCCAATTTTAAAAAGGTATCCACAAGCACAAATTATTACCTCACACTCGTAATTACCACAGTAATTCAGGCATGGACTACACGCCAAATGATTCGGGCCAGCAGGTTAGAGTCGCCTGCTGTGCTGAAGAACCTTTCAGGTGCGTCTCACCATCTCACTTCTGTGAGTATCCCAGGCACAGCAAGATCCCCAGGAAGCTGCAATAACCAATAAACTCAGTGACAGACAGCATTCCATGGGAAACGGCTTTTCAGCATGTATCTCCCTAAAATAATGTAGCCTGTCAGATTGCTGGTTTATATGGTCTTTGCTGACCTTGTATGTGTATATACATATAACATATACATACATACATACATACAACTTTTTTAACATTTGTGGCAGAAGCTCCTATCTAAGGGCCACTCTGCCTCTATGCTCTCCGTGTGCCCCCCATCCCACTCAGCCAAGACACTATGCGAGGATCTGAAAGCTCTTCACACCCATCTCCCTGAGAAGAAGAGGAGACAATGAGAGATACTTTAGATGTACTTATTGCTTTTTTTTTTTGCAGGAGTTACCATCACAAAATTTCACTCTAAATGCAAAGGCACAAGGATTCAGTTCTAGATTTCTCTCAAGCCACGTACACAGAGGCAGACTTATTCGTGGGGAGGACTATACACTTACAAAGCACCTAGTGAGCACTCGGAGTTAATTCCTTGAAAGCCATTCTTTGCAAACTAAGAAGTGCATATGTGAAAAAGATGAGTAAAATACCATTAACATGAACATTTCCTCTTAATGCATTCATTCCATGCTGGTTGGAGACGGTGGTGCCGTACAGCAAAAGCTGGAGAGGGATGGGAGCAAATCCTAGTTCCGCCACTCAGCCAACCTCTTCAGCCTTGCTCACCACCGATCTCTTATTTGTAAGGAAATGCTGAAAATATGATTTGAGTAACTGTGGGGTTTAAATATTGACAATCCTACAGACCTTTGCTCCGCTGTCTAAACCTTCTGACCAGACTACAAGGCTAGACGTGGATCCTTCTTCTACTCTAGTCAAGTTCATTTTTTCATCACCCTCACCCCTAAACTGAATCCAGGGACTTGTGCACCCCAGTCTGTGCTCCAGCACGGAGCTATCCTACCAGGGCTAAACTCCTCCTTCATGTCTTATGAGTGATTAGGTAACAGTAGTACAGTTACTCCATGGAACTAGGTAGACATAGGGGTAAATATGCAAGTGATTGAGAGCTTCCTGATAGTAAAATATTAACTATAAATCCTCCTACTTGCCCCTCCCCTGTTGTAACTGATCAACTGCTCCTCATAAGGATCTGAAGCAAGGGCCAGAAAGATGGTTCAGTTGGTAAATGCACTTCTTTGACGTCCTGAGTTTGACCTTCAGAACCCCCCGCCCTCCCAATATACATGCACACAATAATATTAATAATAACAACAATGATAATAAATAATATTTTAAAAGTTTGAGACAAAACACTTTAGCTAAGACATTCTGACCTTCAGATCAATGATATTTTTCCTATTGCAATAACTCATATGAGCTTTTTATTGGCTTTGTCTTCAACAATATCATTATAAATAATAGTTCCTGACTTCACAGTTACCAGCAATTGCAACTTCTTATTGTGGTATTCTTATACACACTTCTCTGAGGAAACAATAGAGGCACAAAGATAAACAAAATGTCTTTTCTTCACTAGTGTCTCTTGAGTAGAATTTCCATATGCTTAAAACTGTAAAACTCAACTTTGGTTAAGTTTTCCTGACTTTTGTGATTAAGGCTAAGTTTTGGAATATCAACAAAAATATAAATTAACAAACTACATTAATGTGAACACTATGAAAGCAATATTGCTCAGTTTTAACACACGTATGTGCTGTGGGATAATGCTCTTGTACAGTGTAAAGATTTATCACTCTAGTTTAGTGAAGTGTTGATTGGCCAGTATCCAGGCAGGAAGTACAGGTGGGGCAACCAGAGTAGGAGAATTCTGTGAAGAATACAGGCAGAGATGCTTTTGTCATCTAGAAGTAAAGGAAGCAAGATGAGAACGCCTTACTGAGAAAAGATAGCAAGCCACATGGCTAAACATAGATAAGAATTTTTGGTTAGTTTAAGTTGTAAGAAGTAGTTAGTAATGAGCCTGAACAATAGGCCAAACAGTTTATAATTAATATAAGCCTCGATGTGCTTCTTTGGGACTGAACAGCAATCGGACTGGGCCCTAGAAACTTCTGTCTACACATATGGATTCTATTTTTGTCTTTATACAAGGTTTCATTAAATGTCTTTTAAACAGTAGCATCTAGAATCCCAGACAGTTTCTAAGGAGGCCTGGTAGGAAATGACTAGGTCATGGTAGGCACCTCTGACTTCCTACCTTCTATTCTGAAGTGATGTGAGGTATGATCTTGTTTCTGGATTTCATAATGCTCACATGGTCATGGAGGGTGTGGTTGTTTGAAAGAAAACTGCTCCCAGAGGGAGTGGCCCTATTAGGAGGTATGGCTTTGTTGGAAGAAGTGTGCCACTGTGGAGGCAAGCTTTGAGGTCTCATATATGCTCAAGCTACACCCAGTGTCTCAGTTCACTTCCTGTTGCCTGAAGATGAAGAAATAAGGACTCTCAGATCCTGTTCCAGCACCATGTCTGTCTACATGTCACCATGCCACATTATGACAATAATGGACGGAACCTCTGAAAATTAAAGTCACCCCAATTAAATGTTTTCCTTATAAGAGTTGCCATGGTCAACGTGTCTCTTCAGAGCAATAGAAATCCTAACTAAGACAGAGGGGCTCTCTGTAAGGCAAGTATTAATGCTCCGGTTCAAGGGTATCATGCTCTTTAGACTGATGCCCAGTACACTTGTGTAAGCAGCACAACTCAACTCCTTGATGCTGTTGACATAGTAGTGAACAGCATCTCTAGTACATATCATCAAGCCCATCCACAGACTTAGTAGTTTGAACTCCATGTCCTTGGAGCTTTCTGGATACCATGTCCTCACAGTCCTTGGCCTAACTCCCAGTAATAAACCACTATCTTGTAGCAATTCATATCAGTTCAGTTTTGAAGATGCCATCAACACAAAACTTCCTCTTTTGTGGAGCTCACAGTGCCATATGGCAAATACCTTGAAAGGGAAGCCTCATACTGACTCTTTAAGATGTATTGAGATAGCTCTGTCTCTAGGAAGCTTCTTTAATTTATGCAGTCAGAAATAATCTCAATTTCGTGTGACTCTCATTGGGTGAAATGACAACTAACTAGGGTGGAAAGACCTGCACAGTGAACAAATGCTTGCTGGTTAACTTTTAGAGTGCTTCTCACTCCAAACCTGAGTATTTTTAGTATATAAAATGAGTCAGACTTGAGCTTATCCTCCTTTGACAAGTCAGAATCCGTTTAAAACTGATACAAAGGGTCCCTCTAGAACTTGTAGCAATACCAGTGTATGGAGTGGAAATGTTCACACCTCAGGCAACGTCAAGCCATCATCAACATGACAGTGTAAAGTTGGGAGGAAATATCTCTGTTCTCTTCCAACCCACAAGAGCTGGCTCTGCCACAGCTCCCAAGTTCCCTTTCTCCTTACTTTCCTTCTAGTGAAGAGTATTGTTATTTTTGTTGAGGGGACATGTAAGATAATGACTAGGGACTCTCATGGGATTTTGTTTCCCAGTGTACCTTATGGGGTTGTGTTTTGTGGTCATACTATCACCTTCAATTCAGATCCTGGATATCACCTTCTAGAACACTGGTTTTCAACCTTTCTAATGCTACGACCCTTTAATACAGTTCCTCATGTTGTGGTGACCCCCAACCATAAAATTATTTCATTGCTACTTCATAACTGTAATTTTGCTGCTATCATAAACTGCAATGTAAACATCTGTGTAACGCCGTGAAAGGGCTGTTCAAACCCCAAAGGGGTTCTAACTCAAATGTTGAGAACCACTGTTCTAGAACAATGTGCAGTTCCAAAAATCAATTTGGAAACAACACAGGGGACTGTTTGTTTGGGCCATTGATGGCAATGTTTGGAATGTCAGCTCCATGATAAACAATGCATTGGTCTGGTGACAGGAAGTAAGCTCAGTGTCCATGCATGTTATAAAAACTATACAGTTACAAAGTCTTGTGCCACTTGATAATGGGCCTCCTGAGAATGTGTCCTTAGACAATGCTATTGTGGGTGAACAAAACCAAAGCGGCTTGGGTAAAAAGCTCAACTTAGCCTTTGACTAACAAGAGCTAAGGTAAAAAGATTTACGAGACTGCTGCTGACAAAACATGACATATTGCTTTATAATATGCGAAGTTTGTTTCATAACTAGAACACTCTATGAATAACAAAGGTATAGTAGAGGAAATTATAATTACAAAGCATATGTGTCGTGCTTAATTGCAGATGTTATACTCAATATAATCAGTACACAGAACTGTTCCCTACACCAGCATCCCCGCAGACAAATGAGGAATGCATTCCTGCCGTGGTTATCTTCTGAGATCATTGCCATTTATATGGCTGAGGGCCATAATGTTTGACATATGGCATGTGGCTACGTATGAGACAGACCGAAGCCACCGATTTCCCAGGATCTTTAGATCTTCCGTGGTGTCGTAAGCAGAAACTTTCTAGCTGTAAGCAGTAGCTCATCATTCAAGCCACCATTTCTTTACCAGAAGCCTGTTTGCCTTCTTCTCTTATAACGCAAAATATGCTGAACTAAAGAAAAATCAGCCCAGTTCTGAGCATGTATGCAAATTACCAAGGACTCAAGGGCTCATGGCTAAGAATGAATCAGATCTCAGACATGGAACCATTAATAAAAATGTCATGTAACATCTCAGTCCCAGAACTAGTTCAGGGTCATCTCTATCAGGCCGTCAGCGCCCTGGCATCTCTCAGCCTGCTCTGGGCTGCTGTGATCAACAACAAGCCCCTGGAGTTATTTGGATTTATTCTTACTGGTAACACAGACAGAACTCAGCTTTGTGCAGCACACACTTGTCTGTGGCATTTAATGACACTGGAAAATCCCTCTGAAAAGCCGCCTGGAATAGCTCAGAGAGGTACCACAGTTAAAAATAAACCTTATTTTCTAAGTTTAGGCTTGGGTGGCTTGGGAAGGCATCCTCTCAGGAAGGGCTCGAGAAATTATTTTGGTTCTAACTCTGTATTTTTGAAGCTAGGGAGAGTTATTTTGGCTCCCATTCTGTCCATGCAGGGTGGCGTTATTTTAAGCTGCATGTGTAAGATTAAGGGGTTTTAATCGCAACTAGTTGGATAATCTCTCCTTGCCCCCACTTGTCCAACTGCCACACCAGAGTGTACTCTGGCGAGATTCCCTGTAACTGGAATTTTCAGGGAGCGAGAGACAGAGAGGGCTGGCCTGCACTCAAGAGGGGCCACAGCTGTGGAAAACACAGGAGTGGCTGGCAGAGCGCCTGGCGCAGAGAGAGACAAGCCCACCCAGCTGGTGCCCGGGAGAGCCAATCTGTGCTCGATGGCCACGGTCATGACTTTTGGGGGAGCGGTTGGAGGGCATATCATATGTGTGACAAAGTCTTGAACATTTAGATTTATTTTCAATTATTCTATACAAAACAGAGCACTAGCAAAAGAATATATTTGATGTCAGATCTTAAAATGCTGGTAGCTCAGCATGAAGAATGATGACATTCCCATGAATTACTTGTGTTCCATCCTGGTTAGCACTGCAGTATTTAAACTGGATTAGACAGTTAAGAAGGACTGGATTGTCTTTTCCTAAGGATTTAGCTTCAAAAAAATCACCCACAGATTCACAAACATATGAAATATCAAAGGGAAATTTTAGTAGATATTGCCTGCATGTTATAGGATACCTGAAATCTAAGGAGGAAGGTCTCTGACAAATTCTGTACCTTGTAAGGCATGATGGGAGACAAAGTCTATTCCTACTCTAAGGGATCAAATAGCTTGGCTCACCTTCTCAGCATTTCTTGAACCAAAGGCAAGACTTAGCTTAACCTATGCTACATCACCAACTTTTCTTTTCCTCCAACCCTCCCTTTCTTTTCTTCCCGCTAAAACAGGGTCTCTTTCTGGGTAGTTCAGGCTGAACTTGAACCCACTCTGTCTACCACGCTAGTGCCTAACTCCCACCCTTTCTGTCTCTGATACTAAATGTGGACACCGCTGGCACGGGTGACCATGCTCACCCATGCCTTCAACCTTGAATGAGTACTGTTGAGAGATAAGAACAGGGAACCAGTCTCCATAGGCCAGAAACAGAAGAGCTGCAGGATGGGGGTCTGTAGTCTTAGAGAACTACACACAGGGATCACTGGGATCAACAGTCCTGCGTTTAGCAGACAGGGTCGTGGTGTGACTTTCTGCTGTATTTCTAGCTTCCTGGTTCCTTTTGCTTTGTCCAGTGTCTGGTCTGGATTCCACAGGCTCTCCATGATTCTGTATGCTCCCTGATCATACGCACATACCTTCATATGACCACCACAAACAGCGTCTTGGCTCACAATTAAACTCTAATTATTAGACAAATAAATTACAATCATTTAACTTATTTCAAAAAGAGGTTTTAGGCCCTACTTAAGACACCATTAGACAAATATCTTAAATTTCCTTTGAAATTGGGCTGACACCTACAACTGTACTTCAGAAATATAATGGCAGCCTAATAATTAATTATTTCTACACTTTTGTAAACGTTATGCCTCTGGGTGGCCAGAGCATCACCGAGGACATTTCTTCTTGTTCCCTCTTCCTTACTCTCTCCATCCCTCCTGAGACGGGAGTCTTACTATGCAGGCCAGGCTGGCCTTGAACTCACCAAGACAAGTCTGTCTCCATCCCCTGAATATTAGCCCTATCTCACTTTTAAAGCCTTCCTTTCCTTCAGATGAGCAAGAGTTTGAAACCGGTGTGGTCACCGCAGCATAGCTGTCTTCATTCTGTCTCTTCAGAGATCCCATCATCCTTGCATTGCTCAAGTCTAGCCTGAGGCCCAAACCCAAAACTTTCCTTTTCTTTGAGACAGAGTCTCACAGTGTCACTCTGCTTGGCCTGCAAATCCATGTAGATCAGACAGTCTTTCTTGCTGAACTTGCAGGAGAACTGCCTGCCTCAACTTCCCTGAATTAACAGTGTGTGCTACCCTACTTGGCCAACCACTTCACTTATCACCAGTGTTTTATCCCTGGCTTCTCAGACCTCAGGCTGATGTCTGGGATCTCTTCTGTCACATCTACTTTGTGGTCCCTGTTGGGATGTTGTCTGCTATGGAAAGGCAAGTTGGGGAAGCGATGCTGTCATCTCTGTATACAGTAGACACTTGATGGCCACCTGACCGTCCTCATTCTGTCTGCTGCTTCAGACACTAGGCTCTCTGTCTGTCCAGTTCAGTCCCAATTTGCTTGTGGATTTTGGATTAAAACCAAGAGTACTTTCAGACATAAGAAAATTAGAAAAACAAGAATCATGTTAGTTTTTTTTTTTTTTTTTCTTCTCGGATTTCCAGTATGTGGGTAGAACCTGGTAGCCAGCAAACATAGGTAAAAAGCGTTTCTCTAGGTTTGAAACTAGTCTGGAAAAGTGCTGCGTTCTATTTGAGCACAGCACCGCAGACTGGGCTGTAGCTATGCGGAGTCAGTGGCTTCTCTGCCCTACCAGAGAAGCCTGGTCAGGGCTGGTTTCTACCAAACAGTACTGACCAGACACCCTAATCACCCTGATCACAACTTTCTCTAAAGCAACAGAATTTGCTACGAGGCGCCAGCACTGACGAGTGCCTGTCTCACTTCAGTTAAAAATGGGGCTGAGACAGCAGACACTTCAGGAGGATGGCTTGAGAATTTCCTTTCCAAGTTCTACCTGCTGTCTTCAGAGTGGCAAAGTGTTATCTGATTGGATCGTTACTTTCTGTCTTTTGGCACACTTGTTTCATTGCATTTTAACATAAAGCCTTCGTTGTTTACCCAGGCATACAGAACTGAAATCCCACTGCCGGTTTCTTCCGAGTGCTGCTGTGTTATGGCCCAGCTCAGATGTTCCCGATATCACGTGAAGTTGCATGTGAGAAACACATTCTTGTTGTGTGTACAGGGAACACTTCATTTTTCCCGAGGCTGGCTCTTTCTATGTGATAGGGGGAATTGTGAACCTGACAATTTTCTTTTTACTTGCCTACTGGAAAGTTCAGGGGCCAGAATGAGTGAGCCCCAAAGAGAGAACCACAGAGGAACTTATCCCTTGATCATCTATGGTATTCCTCCCCCTGGGCTTGCTTATTTCATGATGTAAATGTTTACGTACATATGCAAATGCTTTTGTTCCCATATATTATGATCATTTATTTTACATATAATTCAGCATTAGTTTTCCTACTTACTCATGATACACTATGCTGCAAAACCTTTGTGCATGGCAAAATATGGACAAACATAAGCAGATGGATAATAACTGGTAAAGAGCACGAGGGGGCAGAATTCAGCCATCATCACTAATAACAATAATTACCTAGCACAGAGTAGCTGTGTGAGGCATGAGGAAGCTGAGAAACGAGAGCCCAGTGGCAAAGCCTCTGCCCTCTACACTGCTGAAACCTAAGTTCAGATAATAGGGCCAATGACATAGCACATGATAAATACACAATTGCATATGTATAAGATGGTTGCTTGGGCAGATGAATGGAACTTGTAATGTTACCCTTCCTGCTTCATGAAGAATAAAATTAAAACAGACAATGCATTGCCCCAACAAAGAACTCTCTGGTATAAGGATCTCTCTTGTCCCACCGAGGCTTAACCAGACTCCCCACTCCACGACACTCTCAATCAGGGATGATTTTGTTAAGAACACACACACATTTCCAGAAGCTTGACTAGTGTGAATACAGTTTTTATTATATTTACATGGATGACAGAAAGGATAGCTATTTTACTTCAATAACTTTTCTGCACATTTAAAAGCATCACCTTTCTAATTACATTTTACTATAACTCAGAAATAAATTTTACTTTACAGTTCAGAATATATACGTATCATAGATGCATGCACACATACCTGAAATTAACATTTTCCCCAACAAAAATGATTCACTCCTTCCTCGAGAGTGACACTAAAAATCTTCTATTCTATTTTGTTCCATGACATTTTCTTCTTTTAGATGTGTGTGTGTGTGTGTGTGTGTGTGTATCTGCAGGCCAGAAGAGGGCACCAGATCTCATTACAGATGGTTGTGAGACAACATGTGATTGCTGGGAATTGAACTCAGGACCTCTGGAAGAGAAGTCAGTGCTCTTAACCTCTCTCCAGCTCTTCATGACATTTCTTAAAATATACTTTTTATGACCTACTAAATTTATTCGATATAAATACGAGCATTTTAAGTAAACGGGAAGCTGGAATTTCCCCAAGAGGCAACTATTTTAATTGTCTAAAGGAAAATTCTTCTTCACAGAGCAAAGGTGAGTGAGCCGGATGACACCACACTCAGCGTGGGGAGGTTGGTACAGCATGTGGCTTCTGATCTTCCAGTATTTGCTCAGCAATTCAAAATATTTGGATTATGATTCATGAAACTCTCCCCCAGAGAGGAAGATACATCCTGAGTTGTATTCTCAGTAGGAACACATTGACCTACATACGTAAATCAAATTCCCAAGGCTTTTTAGCACTAGCGTCTTCAGATTCTAAAAAGTGGCTTGATTTATAAGTAAGCTTCATTTTAACTTCAGTTACAATAAAATGGAAAAATATCTGTATCATATGACTTAGTGATTCTAAAAGCTTCCTTATTACTATGTAGTCAGTGATGACCTTAATTTTAGATTTCCATACAGGAAAAAAAATGTTACCCAAGAAACTAAGAGGAGAGAACTTCTTTTATTAGCTGAGACCATGCCAACTGCTTATCTTAAAGAAAATATAATACTGCTACTATTAATAAATCTGTTTAAGTATAATCAATGAATGGAAACATTCCCAATTTGCCAACATCTCCCTTAGGGTTAGTCATGCCAGAAATATCTTGGCTGGCCTTCCACATTCCCTAGGAGAAGAATAAGAACGTTACAATTCTGAGACAAGACTTAATTCTTACTATGTCTTTGCAAAGCCAGAGCCCATTGGACAAACAGCTCCACCTTGCAGAAACAAAGACTCTATTCTAGCAGTAATTGTATCACATTAACTTGCCAGCCTACCAATTAATATCCAGCCAAATTAAAGCTTAGTGTGTCTCTGGCAGTTTTGTGACATTGTGTCTCAAACCGGCAATTTGAACTAATTATAGAAACCTGGGCAGGAAGACTTTTGAGAAGATGATCAACTTCATCCTTCTCCTTAACTGTTGAACCACCTTCCTCTCCGAGTGTCTACTTCATCTTCATCCTTCTCCTTAACTGTTGAACCACCTTCCTCTCCGAGTGTCTACTTCATCCTTCTCCTTAACTGTTGAACCACCTTCCTCTCCGAGTGTCTACTTCATCCTTCTCCTTAACTGTTGAACCACCTTCTTCTCCGAGTGTCTACTTCAACTTGAAGAGAAGAGACAAATATCCCCAAGGATATTGTGCAATTGGAATATGTTAAGGTCTGTTACGTGCTTCTTCCTTTTCCCAGCGCTGGCTGGAATAGGCAGGCGGTCTATCGTTAAGCTGTGCCCAGCCTTACATTCCACCCAGCTGTTGGACAGGCTCAAGGCTCTTAGCGTATACTCATCTCTTTCCAACTCTACATTCACTATCACTCCATTAAGAACTTGAAATTGGCCAAATCATGGACTTTACCATATCTGCTAAATTACAGTAAATTTCAGCTACTCCCCTGCACCTCGTGTGTGTGTGTGTGTGTATGTCTTTTGCTGAACTTAGGACCCACACATTCCAGGAAAACACAGGGCTGTGTTCCCAGCCCTGCAGAGATTACTTTTTTTATTCCCTCAAATTCTTTCCTTTATCTTTTGGCCATAGCCTCAGCAGTTTATGAGAGCTTGCATACTTTTTATTGTATTTCATGCTCTTAAATATTTCCTGACCCAGCCCTAGGACAACATTTTTCTGAGGAGCAAGGCAGGAAGGGTCTCCATTCTTCCTGAAGCTGATTCTGCCCCACTCACCACAGACTCTGAGCACTCACTACAACTGAAGCAGAAGGAACTGGCTACCAGCATTCAGAATTCTATTTATTACAGCAAAATTTGCCAACTTATTATATCTCACATGAAATGTATGAAATAAATATATTCTGCTCACATATAACCTAACCCGCATTGGCAGTCTTACACCATATATGGGCCTATTATGAGTACACACTCTATGGGTACACAATGGAGTAAGTCCAGGTTTTGAGAGAGTTAAAGTCTAGGCGGTTTAGGGGGAGGGTATCTTTTAGACAATGACTATGAAATTAGAAATAGAAAATTAAGCAAGAAAAGGAGTATTTATCTATGTTGATCGAAAAACCACAGCAAATTATAAATGCAAAATGTCTGGAAAAATACCAGAAAAAGTGAATTATATAGAACACACTCTTACACATCTACTGCCCAACTCCTACGTTTGGTTGCTTACCCTTTGATCTTCTCGTCTGATAATGATTAAATGATGTCACGGAGAAAACGGAATCCATACGCTCACTGTAGTAGCTAACTAGCCTAGCCGTCTCTCTGGTTCTTGGTGGTCAGAATGCATAGAAACGTGTGACTGTGTGCACAAGCTCGTTCATATCAGCAGGGCTGCCAGGATTTGTGCATTACCTATGGATGCTATTCTAGAAAACTGCACAAAATTTTGTTGTTATTTTGCACAACTCCCATCCAAAAATGAGGGGGGGGAGGGAGAGGGAGTAAGAAGGAGGGAGAGATAGAGGGAGAAGCAGGGAGGGAGAGAGAATGTGAGATGGATTTGTAACTGTGTGCACCCGTAATGTACATTCTGCCTGCAGAGAACTCACAGTTTTGACGAGAGATCAACTAAATCACCCAGTTGCACGTTTGCAAGCTCGGTGCCTTGGGTTTCTGTGCATTGCTTCTGGCTGTGTGCATTTCATCCATCATTTCTCCTCTACTGACCACGTACTTGCAGGCTGGCACAGCATGAATAATGGAGCATGGCCACTGTACCTGCTGGGTGCAACAACTAAGCCTAGGGTGGCCTTAGCAGTCCTTTACTCCTGTGAAGGCCGGCGATAGCCTGACTGTTAGCTGCACAGAGGAGCAGCTGCATACGTGTGTGTGTCTCACTAACTCTTCAAGCCATGGTCTCCTGCACGTAAAGCTACCCCTGATGCCAGCAGTCTCTGCTTATTGCCCCGCCCCCTTTTTGAGACAGGGTTTCTCTGCAGCTTTGGAGCCTGTCTTGGAACTTGCTCTGCAGACCAGGCTGGCCTCAAACTTGCAGAGATTTGCTTGCCTCAGCCTCCTGAGTGCTGGGATTGAAGACGTGTGCCACCAGCATCCGGCTTATTGCCTATTCTTTACTGAATAATTTTGTACTACCTTGAAAGTATCTGACTGTAATAAAAAACAATAGTACCATCTATAATTTTCTTTTAAAGCCTTGGTAAAGTTTATTAGAGGTAAATGTTGGTTTTAACCAGTTTGGGTTAAGACATGTTATTGTGGTTAATATATACAAATGTACGGCCCTGTGGCCACACTTCCCCGACACAAGAGAAAGCCTCGAGCTTTAGTCTCTGTAGTTTTCACAGCAATTCTTGAAAGAATGGTTAACTTGCTACAAATTATAGATTCACAGAAATTATTTCTCAGTTATTTTAAAAGGACAAGGCCATTCCCAAAGCCAGGACCTCTAGCGAAGTCATAATTTTTCTTCATATGTCAAAAGAACAAAGAGAAGAGAGAAGAAATAAAGAGAGAAGACAGAAAGGAGAGAGAGTTTAAAAGCTACTAGCAATTCTGAGGACCCAGAATATAGTTCCAGATTTACTCAACACACAGATCACAGGGAACAGTCTTCTGGTACATGCTACCTAGCCGTCAGACACCAAGTTAAGTGCTCTGTGGCACCTCAAGATGGCGGTGGTACTGAGCTTTCAGATGTAGAGAGACAGGGTAACAACAAACCTGATACAACCAGTAGGTGTGGGTGGGGTGAGAACCAGATTTGGCCTCCTATTCTAGAGGTGGTTTGCCAGTCACCGCTGCGGCATATTGCCTTTCAGTGTTAGTAAGCCTAAAAGTGTTCTCTTTTCTTGAAGTTGGGGGAATTAATAAATATGAAATTATCCGCCAGCTCTAGGAGAAAAATAGATGCTTGCCCTTTCCAAACAGACCTTGCATATGGTAACAGCACAAGGTTTTCCTGGGTTTTTCTTCTAGGCAGACATGTAAAAATCTTCTTTCTTTATATTTAAAAGCAAAATTACTTTATACATTCAAAATAGATTAAATCACCAAAAAAGAAACAAAGAAAGAAAGAAAGAAAGAAAGAAAGAAAGAAAGAAAGAGGAAAGAAAGAGGAAATGGAAAATGGTTTTTACAACAGATTACATTTAAAACTTGATGAGAATAAAGTTTCAATTCTTCAAGATTAATATGTTCTGGAGTTTTTCCATGTAATGTTGTGCTTCAGTTAACAATACTATCCTGGGCACTTAGGCTTCATTAAGAGGCTAGATATCATGTTAAGTGTCACAGTAAATTAAAATTAAAGCCACAAGAGCAAACTGTAAACCTGTAACAAACCGAGAACTGATGAAATAATTTACATACATTTGCTCTAAAAGTATTCTGGCTCTATATAGATATGCATTCTAAGGCCAAAAAGAAATTGAGGGGATTTTGAGCTGACAGTGTATTGTTGATAGTGGTCCTGGTGTAACAGATATCAGGTAAGTCTGAGTTCATTGCAGGACTATACACATAAGCAGACATGTAGATATCATCACGTACCAAGACTCTCACTGCAGCTACAAACATGGAATGGTGGAAGGAGAAGAACCCAGCACGTGAAGGACCTTAGAGACTTGTATCTGCGAAAATGAATGCAGACAGAAATTGTAATAATATATACAGCTTTAATTGGGAAATAGACTTACAGAACCAGAGGTTCCAGCGGAGAACAGGAAAGCAGAAGGGGCGGCCAGGAGTGCCCCGCAATCTTTATAAGTAAAAAATATCCTCGGGGGACCCCGCCCTACATGTAAGGTGATTGTCTGAGTCTCTCCTACAGAGACTCATTGCTTCTGGTTCCATTCTGTGGATACTAGACACGTATGTACACAGCAGATAAGGGAGGGGTGTGTGTGTGCGCAGGTGTGAGCAGGTGTGCATGCTGCTACCTACTGAATAAGCTAGAAGCAGAAGGAGTCCAGTAGCAATGAGATCTGAGTTTCTGAAGATCATTCCCCATTAACGGAAACCAGGCCCCTTGGTAGAGAAAAGCACAAGGGCGGAAGTGTCTGGATGCTTGTCTAGATGCATCACAGAGGATATGCTCAAACTGAGAGCTCGTGCCAGTGGCAACTAAGCTAACTTCAGAGGACTCCTGTTGATAGGGAAATCTGGTATTGTTCCAGAATCAAAATGAAGAATGACAGGAATAGATTATAATAATATGGAACTGAAAGAAGAGTCAAAAGGTAGAATGTATTAGGCATGAAGGAGTCACAGAGATCTCTTGCAGACACACATACACACACATGTGTTCATATGTATGTATGTAAATACATGTGTGTATGTCAAAGAATTATATACCAAATATACTGCACAGTATAAATATGCATGATTTGTGTATATATGTGTGCTGCATGCATTGAGTGTGACATGTAACCAAGCAGAATGTTGTTTTCTTTTACTGCCTCGCCCCCTTGAGTGGGGGCCTCTCCCTAACAATTTTCTAAAACTTTCTGTTTCAGACAGGGTGGTTGACCAGTAAGCTCTTGGGATCTACTTGTCTCCATCCTCTGATGTTCCCGTGGTAGGCATCGTGCACAGCCATGCCTGGCTTTCCCCCCTTGTCAGGAATCAGAACATTAGCAGCTTGTGAAAACATTAAAACGCCGCGCCTCCTCCCTGTGCCACCACTCTACCAGGCTTTCAAGGTCAATGAAGGAAACTCTGCCATTAGTGTCCCTCCCAGGAAGCATGCACTGTGTTTCCAGGCCTCCCAGAAGAGATGCATTGACAGCTAAGAGCGTGGCTGAAAACTGCCGAGTGTTTCAGCCTTGGTTCCCATCCAGTTCTTCCCCAACTCTGGGGACCGCTGATGAAGTCAAATGCCATTGTCAGATAACCCTCAGTCAGACTCAAGAGGTGCCCACACATCTCACTGTTAGGTACCCATGTCCTCCACGAGACCAGGGCCTGATCCTGACTGAGGGCTGCCTAGTTGGCAATACCTGAATGGCATCTTAGTAATGGTTATCTACGGAGCGATAGTTCGGAGGCTCTCCAGTGCACTGCACAGACACCCAGACAATATCAGCCTAGCACTGTGTGTGGTGTCCACAGTGCCTTCCTTCCCTAACTTCATGGCCCCAGTTCAAGCTTTTCTTTACTCTGTGAGCTTTTCCTTGGAAGCCCTGTCTCAAACCAGCTAGCTTAATCTCTAAATCTTATAGGTACAGAAGTCACAGGCAGGTGTCCCCTGGAATCTCTATCAGCTCATCACCTGTGTACTGCATCAAACACCACTTCACCCCACGTTCTTTCCCAAATACCATACCTTTATTAGTTCTTATACACACAGTGTTTTAGGCCAATCTGTTCTCATTTTCTTGAAGTGGACTGGAAACTGCCCTTTTTTTCCCTAGTAGACAGGACAAAATACTTTTATCTGATGATGACAGGCACTCGGAAAGCTAGCAAGTTTAAGGATGCTCTCGTGTCTAACCTGATCTTTCCTTTCCACCGCTTCAGGTTGGTCCCCCAAGTCTGCTCAGCGGTTTCCGAGCTCTAAGCTAACAGGTGATCAAAGATGACCACCTCCTGCCCTTGCGGTTATTGTGCTGCAGTGAGGTTTCCTCCCACCGTAGCAACGGCAAGGACCAAAAAGAACAAAGGTAACAAAGGCCCCCAGAACAATCAAAGCCAGAATGTAGCTAAGATAGCCCAGGCACAGAGAAACTTGCAAGGGTTCCTGTAAGGCTCCTAAGTTAAGGGTTAGCTAGTCTGCTGAAGTAACAATACTCACAGACGCAAGGAGAGACTCAGCAAAGAGAAGGGGGCTGGTCTAGGATGCACAATAATTAGGATTTAACCATCATTTCAAAACTTTATTTTCCATTAACACATTATTATAAACAATCAGGGGATTCAGTGTGCCTTTCCTTTCATGAACATGGTAAGCAATGACCAGACCAAGGTAGGTGGCATATCCATCACCCAATTATTTAAGAAATGACATTATTTTATTCCCCCTCCATAGCTATCTGAGCTAAAACAGTGGCAGATAATGCTTCTGGTAATGCTAATCTTTCCTTCATTACCCTAAACCAGCCCTTTCTAAGATTAACAGGTAGAGCCGAGCACAATACAGCATAATAGCGGGGTGGGGATGTCAAGGCGGAACAGGCTGAGACAAAAGTCTAACCGAGCGGCCTGCCCAGCATGGAGAATCAGAGCTTTGGCAGGGGGATGAAGGGCAGATCCTGAGTGGGTAAGAGGAATCTGCACGGGTGCATGGCGTTCACTTCACAGCGGGGCAGTGGAGTGTAGGTGGCCCATAAGGAAGTCTTCCACACATGGTGGCAAGTAGTCTGTACTTTAAGAGAAAACAGCATACGCAGCTTAGTAAAATCAGATCAAATCAAAACTTAGGCACGTAGACTCAATGATACCTTTACATCCTTGAAGTCTTTGCCTTCCCTTATCCTGATGTCACTTTGCTCGGCTATGCGAAGAGGATGTTAACTATTAGACAGCCAGTGGTCAGCTAGCATTGAGCCTGGCATGCGGTCACATGCTGAAAGGCAAATGCAGGAGCCAGAGGTTCATGTGCATCCTCCCAGATAGACAGGGTTGTTACAGCTGGACGTGGTTTAACCTGCTGTGGTCTGAAAGCTAGGGGCTCCTGATGACAATGAAGAGGTGGAGGGACCTTTGAGAGGCAAGACTTTCTGGAAGATGGTTAGTCAGGGAGGCACCTGTTAAAGGGATTAATGCTGGTCTCAGGGAGAGAGAGTCTCAATGACAGTGGGATGCTGTGAAGTGAAGCCATCTCTCTTGTTGGTTCCTTCTGCACGGGTCTCTTTCTGTTTCTTCCTCCTGTCCTGCTACAACACAGTTGGTGGCTAGGGCGCTTACCTAAAGGCTGAACTAAGAGGCCTTCCCAGTCTTAGACTTTCAGCCTCCAAAACTTCCGTGCTAAACACACATACGTCTTGTATTCTGATTCTGCAACAGCAACACAAAGCAGACTAACACAGGAGGAGACAGGGGTGTACTTGAAGTGTGAGAAAGGGAATTCTGGTCACATCAGCTCTGCTCTAACAGGACTCCATACTTGGGACGCTGGGTGACAGAGAATGGGTCCTTGATGAATAAATAGGGTTTACCATTCAAAGAAAATCCCAGAATTGATGTCGATGAGAGTAGGCAACATACATGATTCGAGATAAGGCACATCTGAGGACGAACGAAAACTCCTGGTAAACAGATACTGCTAAATGCCATAGGGATAATATGGTAGATGTCACGAGTGAGCAAACATATGTAGAATTTTATCCTGGAAGAGGAATCCTGTCATTTTGAAAGTGGCGCACTACCTTTTCCAGACATCTGTTTGTATCTGTAGCTGACAGTAATTCCACATCAGGTGGATATGTCACTGCCCGTGTTAGGAGCAAAGCACACTGGTAAGCCAGAGGGATGAGAAAGCCAGACAGAAACCTCTGTGGCTTCTACACAGTGCTATGACTGGTTTATAAATTGATGTGTCACAGCACTAGAGTAGGAGGACAGGTAACCAGGCCTTCCCCTGTCTCACTGGAGAGCTAGGAGACGAGGCCTCTGGACAACCGACATAATAATGGCATGGCCTGACACTATTTAAGTATTGATTAAGAAAATGCATAAGTGTTATCGTCAACATCAACAACGGCAAACAGAATGAAAAAGTGCTGTTTCCCTTAGCAACTGGCATAATTCAAGGACGAAAAGATGCACGTTAATAACTGTGCAATGTAGGAGGAAGCCCCACAACTGTCTAAACAATTCTGTCTTTAATGTCTTCAGAGTGCACGTTTTCTACCACAATTCCTGACCATTCAAGGGAAAAATCTAGCAAATCATCCAGTTATGGGGTTTGCCTTCAAAATAATCAAACCAAAATAAAATAAACTTACTTTTTCATAGTACGTAAATTACATTTCATTTTGAAACAAAATGCTCAATAATATATTGGGGTGAAGGACCTCTAAAATATAAACCAGTGCAGTCAGTGGTTGGTTTAAAAATGTTAATAGGAAGACTGAGTATCTAAAATGTCTGGAAATACAGGTTCTAACTTTTAGAAAAATAAATCAGGAATGCTGCTTTATATTTAGAGACCATCCACTTAAAAGTGTCTGGAGACTGAATAAAACACATCAAGCAGCCGGGCAGTGGTGGCGCACGCCTTTAATCCCAGCACTTGGGAGCCAGAGGCAGGCGGATCTCTGTGAGTTCGAGGCCAGCTTGGTCTACAGAGTGAGTTCCAGGACAGGCTCCAAAGCTACAGAGAAACCCTGTCTTGAATCCCCCCTCAAAAACAAAAACAAAAACAAAACACATCAAGCTTAATGCTCTTAATGCTCTACAATGCAGGCAACTCACTGAGTAAAAATACATTTGCGTTGTTGCTTAGTCCCATAGGTACACTCTAAATAACAGTCCAGAAACAACCCAACTCTTTCAACACACATAAAAAGAGAATACAAATTCCTAGTAAAACAGTTCCTGACATTGATCTTATTTTTTAATGAGAAATTCCAAACACGGATCTTTGAAGATGGACAAGAATCTTGTAGAGGGTCCTTTGACCATTGGGAACCTGCCCATTGTCATGTTTATGAATTAGTGTCCAAGTCAAAAATAAGAGAATAGCCTTTGAGCACTGGATGAATACAGAGACTGCTCTGCTAATAAAAGATGGATAAAACTGATGCTTTCTTCAAAGGCTTGAGCCCAGCACGATGCTACCAGAAAGTGCTGCAATCTTTAAGATGTGGAATTCTATAAAAGGTTGTTAGGTCATGGGGGTATGTATGGAAGACAATGGGGTTCCACTCTTTCTATCAAATATTCTGTCTGGTTATGGTTTTATTCCTTCAACTATTCCCACCATGATGATGCTGTGTTCCACAGGCCCAAAGCAATAGGCAATCATTAAATACAGACTTCACAACCACGAGCTAAATTGTCTTAGATATTCTGTTGTAGTCATAGGAAGTTGAAGACACAATTATTTTCCCTTATCTTTCTCAGAGACATATTTTCTATATAAATGAAGGAGGAAAAGTCAGAAAGAGATAGAAAATCAAAGGCGTGTTTCTTTCCATTATTTATAAAATTACGAAGATTCTCATTGTGCATGTCTTTTAGTCTTAGTTATATTTAAAAACATACAAGTGTTGAGCTTCTCTTTCACTATATAAAAAAGACAAGAACACTGACTTAGAGAAAATATTTTTAAGGTATAGATTTAAAGTATGATGAGGGCACTAATCTTTCAAGTAAGGTATAAGGAATGTAGGTTCACAACTGTTAAGAAGGACAAATAAAACCAACTACCAACTACTAGTAGAGCTACTTTTTTCTCTTATTATTTTATGTTTATGAGTGTCCTGTCTGCGCATGTGTCTGAGCAGCACTGTATGCGCAGTGCCTTCAGAAGTCAGGACAGGACACTGGGTCCTCTAGAACTGCAGTTATATATGCCTGTCAGGTACCACATGGTGCTGGGATTGAACCTGGATCTTCTGGAAGAGCAGCCAATGCTCTTAGCTGCCAAGCCATCTCTCCAGTCCCCTAGTAGGACAACTTTTTTCATGCTTACAGGTTTTCTCTTTTTACAGTTTCAAGAATATCTTTCTAAACTGCAGGGCAACAGTGCTGTTATAAATTACATACACGATGAGCTCTCAAACTGCCTTTTCCCCTGAGCATCCTAATTCAGGTCCTGTGGTCTCTCTCAACCTGTACCTGCAACTGTTTCATGTGTGTTTGAAACTGCTGAACTGTATGTGCTAATGGATTCTGTGAGATAATCCTTTATAAGCGAGTACTGCTGGACTCCTAAAAAGGCACAGAGTGGGGCTTGACTGAGTAGCCCGGAAATCGGGGGCTGTGGTTATCACTGCAACACTTCCTCTCTTCCGAAGCAATACCATCCTTTGCCACTCTAGCTACCTTGTCATCAAGCTTATTTGCACATCTTCTTAGCTAGAAGAGGAATCCTCCGGACATTAAGATTGCTCATTAATGTCTCAAGTGTTACATAGACCAAACCGCAATAGAGACGCAGAAATTACCTCTGAATGACATAGGGACATGATACTATGAAACGAACTAATTGTTCAGCTTCCAACATCCCACCAGAATTGAGCACAGCAACAGAAAATGTCCTCTGATCCCTCTGGACCACTCTCTCAAATGTATGAGAAAATCGAGGATGTGTAAGAGAGTCTTTAAACTCTAAGAAGTTATATTTCGTGGAGAAAAGGAGTTATAAAGTGTTTAAGAACAGGAGCCTCTTCTGTTTGCTAACCTGGAGAGTCTCAGGGCCCATCTAACAGTGCCTGGTTTATAATAGGCACCCAATAAAATTTTGGTGAGAAAATTAGTAAAGCAGGGTCTTCTGCTTCCTAAATCTACAGTAAGCTTGAAACCATTTTATTCAGAATCCACGGTTATAACTGCTATAGATAAGCCCACAGATGGCTGTACTCCATTGCAGTTGATGCCATAGAACTCTGAAGACTATATAAAAACAAACACCACCACCCTCCCAAAGAACAAACAAACAACACCCCCCAGAAAATAAACAAACAAAAACATGTCAAAACGAAGCAGCACAACTGGGACCACATCCTTCAGGATCTGATAGATTTGTCTCACTATCCCTGTGCACTGTTGTTTTACATCACCATTAAAGATTGTATTAAGCAGTCAGGAAGTGGTGGCTCATGCCTTTAATTTCAGGATCAAGGAGGCAAAGTCAGGTTGGTTTCCGTGAGTTCAAGGCCAGCCTGGTCTACAGAGCAAGTTCTGGGCCAGCCAAGACTACACTGAGAAATCTTGTCTCAGGAAAAAAAATGCATTAAGGATCCTGAGTTGAAAGAAAACATCTAAAAATTCTGAAATCTGTCTCTAGAATATGGAGAGCCAAAGGTCAGCGGGAAGTCACTGCCATCAAATTAAATGTGACTGAGAGAAGATGCTCTCATATGAGTTCAGGAAATTAAGTGCGCTGATGGGTGGCTGTCTCCACACCCTTTCTCTAGCTTTACCACCCCGTCAGTGATATGAATGAGAGATCCCTTCCTCTCCTGCATTTCAACACTTGTGGCTTCAGGTTGTGGTCATCTAACGAACAACACTATTACCCAACAGGAAGATGAAGAGAGAAACTTGGGGGGGCTTCTCACAGCTTCTCTCCTTCTCGCTCCCTAAGGTGCTATCTTTCTAGAAAATCATCTCCTGTTGAGTAGCCCCTGCTCTGGCCTCCAGTTTTGGCTCTTTGTCAATAGGCACAGCAATTATACCCTCTCCCTTCTCTTCCAGGAACGGGGTGGGGAGAAGGCACCTCTACATCTGTGGCTCATCTTTTTGAAATACATCACCCACATCTCTGTACAGAGAGCCATTAAATTGTGTTTGAAAATCTGAACTGATTATGACTTGAATGTTTGGTCAGATGCGTGTCTAATACATCATCGAACAGACTTAGGCTCTGCTGCTGTGGATGAGATTTAGAACTGACACAGCGGGAACAAATCAATTATCAAACCATCTCTATTTCCCCCAGTGTCTTACAGCATCCTAAATGACCCAAGAGAGCCACAAAGAAAGAGAAACTGACGCTAATACGTGACCAGCCAGGGTAATTGTTACCCCTGCTAGTGAACAAATTCAGACTAGCCTGGGCCTTCCTGCATTATCTAAGGCCACTCTATTCTTCCTGAAAGAATGAGGAGTAATTGGCAATGTTTCTCCAAAGCATTTTTGAAATATTTCCACAGAAAATTGGAAAAGGTTTAAGAATGAGCAGAATTAAAAGCAGTTTTTCAGCTGAAGAGGTCATAGGTTCAGCTCTACTAATTTGTGAGTAAATTACAGAGGAAGATCTTGGATTGCCAATAGAAGCGTGGACATAATCGTGGGCCAGGGCACTGGGAATCACATGACCGTGCACAAAGGGATCAGAGTCTGTCACTAGTTCAGTGTCCCCAGGCACCCAACTTGAAACAAAAGGCAGCAGGATAAACGATGGAAAGAAAATTGTGTTCTGATTCCAGCTCTCCTGGGTGAGACATCTTGATTAAGTCACTTTACCTGTCTTAAGTGTGCAGAGGACACACAGTATTATCGCTTTTCCATGCCGTGTTTCCAAGTTCCAATATGTCCGAATTATTCTGCTTTCAGCAATCCAGGTTTGGGGAAATTACTTCACTCGTCCGTGGTCAAAAAAGATCCATTTCAAATCTACACATTCGTCGTAAAGCTCTTTGTCTTCCACCACTTTTAAGTCTCTCAGATTCTTTCACAGGAGCAGCAGTGGGTAGACTTGAGAGCGTTACGTATGCATTAGAGAACACCTATTGTGTTCTTGAACTTTCCAGTTGTCATTTACTAGGTATGGTTTCTTTACCTAACTTTTCAGTCTAATGGCATCCTACAGTCAAAAATGTCCCCCGAATACTGTTAGAGTATAACCTTTAAAGAATATGGAGACAGACTCTGTGCCGATATATTTTATAATAAATGAAGCCCCTGGTTTCTCCTATGATTTTAAAATTCAGGGTTGTGTCTACCCAGGCAAATGGTGATCTTTCAGCTCCCTGGAAAGCTAAGACGTCTTATGCATTGTCTCACGGGTGCTATTTTACACACTACTACATTGTGGGCTGTTTCTGCTGGATAGATGTGTTGGCTGCACACAACAGTCTCTTAATTTTGATTCCCAAGTGGCTGTTTTCTCCCACTGAGGCAAAATTTACTGTGCTATAGAAAACATTTCTCCATGGCTGTTTATCATTAAACAACTTCTCTTATAGGAAAGTCAAAACATGGTTGAAGAGATAAATTACCACCAAATTAGATTACCATTAGGCATGGGAGAATACATCAGCCCTTCCAGAGGGGTTATCCTATCTGCCACATCACAATGCTTATAATTAATTCACCTTCCTTTCCTGTTGGATATTCATCAGTGGAAGTGACAGCATTAATTTCACCAAGCGAAAGAAAGCAAACTAACCAGGAAGCAATATTGGCAGGCGGACATCACAAAAACAGAATAAACATCAGGAAAAGCAGGAAGGAGGGAGAGGAAGAGGCGAGGAGTGTTTGCGGGCCCTCATTTTGAGGAAACGGAGTCTTCCACAGGGTCGCATCAAATCGAAAATTCACCCTGCCTCATGAGGATTCCCATGGTTAAAAGACACACTATTTCCTTTCAATTAACTTTATAATCCTGAGATTTAATGCCATCTCTGCAGAGTGATGTAATGCTAATTTTAAGCCACACCCACAAAGGATTTGACCAGGAAGCAGTACCTATTTTCATGGCACAAGAGGAAAGAAGGCTATGTTACAGGCAAGCATGGCATAGAGCAAAGAAAAGATCTCAATGAACTATAAGGACCAGAACCAGGACCACAAGACATTTCACAGAGATCACACCCTATCTAGAGATGTCAGAAGTTTAATTAGGTTTGCTTCTGCTTTTGGTTTATGTCAATAAGAATGTGTTACTGGCTTTGCAGAATATCAGAAATATATCTTTCATTTGGATAGTTTAACACTTCAGAGAAATCTCTGTCCTTTATGGATATTAACACTTTTAATTTCCAGATCTAATTTTCATTTGCATGGAACTTTTAAAGCCTGTAACTGATAGGAAACAACCCTCCTGTTACTAACTGGCTTGCAATGGCTCAGCTTACTGTCGGTCCTTAGTTAGCAGACATGGCTGCTTTTCAATAGAGTTTCTAAGTAGATTCCAGGCACAGAACTGACCGCATTTAGAAAACAACATGGGAAAATTCATCTCCACAGGTTTACAGAATCCTCCCTTTTTTACTTCACCCACAGCGGCATTTTCCTGCTTTTATTTTTGTTGTTTTACAACCCTACCCAGGAGCCTTCTTAGACAGACTTTTTTCCTTAAGCATCTCCCATGAAACTGTCATATTACAGACATGGCACGTCTGTTCACATGCTTTATATGCAAGCTTTACACATAAGAAAAACAAGACTTTCATGCCCCTAGAGTGATGTTTTGCTTGGTGGGGGTAATGTGAATGTTTCCCACCAAAAAATACCTTATTTTTCCTTCAAAATCTCACAACCCACCTACTGGCTATAACTAGTAACTGTGGAATTAGGGATTAGGGGTTTTAGGTTTCAGTTTAAAGTAAATATGTCTAAATGCAGACATGGAAAATCTTGCTTAGCCACTATAATCATGAGCTCTTAGCATGAATACATGAATAAGGGAAACCATATCGATAAGAAATAGGAGAATGTGAGGACATTCCATATGGAGCAGAACACGGGAAGAAGAGAGCCACTGATGCCAAAATGCCTCCGTCACAGCTGTCCTGCAGTCTGGTCCTGTTAAACACACGGACACAAGTCAGCCCTGTCAGAGAGGATGCTAGTTCAGCTTCCAGCCACTAAGGACGAGAAAACTTAGTCATAAGCCATCTTCGTGACCATGGCCTATTGATTGTTGTGTAAATATTAGGTTTCCTGTCTATGAAGATATTTACTGTTTGGTTCCTTTCAGGCCTGTTTGCATATTCCCAACTGCTCCGTGGCCAAGAATAAGTGGGTTTATGTAATGTTCCAGAGACTACACCACACCGTGGCTTGTTCTAACTAAGGTATGAATAGGACACAGAAATGAATTCACAAATACTTCTTTCACACCGGCATAAAATAAAACCTTTTACTCCCACAGGTCAATATGCTCAACCATTGAAGAAACTACAGCTCACAACTATAATTCAGAGTTAACTCCACTCGACTCAAATTCCACACAGCAAAGTTATTCATTCGTCTTACTGGAAAACTGACACAGATAATTTTGTAAAACTCGTAATGCATCAGCAATCTGAAAAAGTGTGGTAAGAACCCAGACAGGGGTTGTTAACTTCCTAAGGCAATAATTGGTGGTCGCTGACTTACATGGTAAAGTATTCCATGTGTTACACCATAAACACACCCGTGTAATCCTTACAGCAAATGTCAGTGTCTGTCCCCTCATCTCTGGAAGAGTTGCATGAAGGGAGGCCATTCCCTAGATGTTGAGGAGAGAGGACCCAGAGTCCTGTCACCTCATGTTCCCTCTTTTCCACCTCCGCCACCTTGTGGGAGTGTCAGTCCAAGTTTGCAGGCTTCTCTAGGTCAAACAAATGGAAAAAACCTGGGGCAAACGGACAGGTCATGGAGACGAGGGGAAAATACCTTGAGATTTTTCATGGGAGCAGTCACTTCAGAGAGCATCTGACCTGAAGGTCCCCTTCAACAAATGTCTTTGAGGTGGGTATCTCCCATACCTTTCTGACTTTGACCTGAAACAAGCGTGCATTGGGGCTTTGTGATACAGTAAAGAAAATGGTGGCACTTTAGGTAAGTGTAACAGCTGTCCCGGAAGCTCAGGTTTAAAGTTTCTAATGTCCTTTACACATGTCCACACCACCTGCAACATGGCAGGAAAACGGATGGGGGCAGAGTGAAAGTGTAGGGAAAACATCATTTTATAAAGGCAATAACCCAGGGGTGAGGAGCAGGGCACAGGACCAGGATTAAACCACATCTCTACATCCTAAAGCAGTCATTATCTTACGTTATCTTCACTTCCGTGTGCTTTCCCAGGTGGCTTAGGCTTAGAATTACAATAAAAGATTGAGGCCCCCATATTTAAACATTTTGACGAGATGTCAGATAACAAACCGTGAGCATCGTTAACCGCATCCCAAACGTATCGTCAGCCATCTCTGAGAGAGCCATTCCCAGGAGCTCCGATACCAAGACTGGACTTGCTCCAATGAGTCAGGTCCTGTGTGCGACCATCAAACGTGAAACTACAACGTCTAACAACTACAGACGTCTTCACTAAGTTTCCCTGGAATTCCAGGTGTGTGTGGAGCCTTTATTAACCGATATAATCTGCTAGGAAAATGTTGATTTTTCCAAATAAATAATCTAAGCCGTAAAATTCAGCCACTGTTTTACAGTATTAACTTGACAGTAAAGGAAGTAGCTACCCATGAAGCATTTTAAAATGTTTATGAAGCATCCAGTGTGGTTCTAATTTAATTATGCCCTTCTCTACCGTGAGAAAACCACCTATATCTGATGTTCATAGGAAAGGCTCATCAGACTTCTACAATGGCTGATGCATGTTGGTATTAAATTTTAAAACATTTTTGGCTTACATACTATGTAATTTTGAATATCACTAAACATGTGTAACATGGTGGCGATCACCTTTCAGTGTTGCACTATTTGAAATGAATTTCAAAGCTGACAGTTTAAGATTCCACTTACTTTAAATATTGATGAGATAGGCATGCAAACTCACGCCTTTCCAAAGATACACCAGAGCTTGCTAAGAAAATAAATGAGCCCACTATATTTTCTAAAATATAAGACATTTTCCAATTTATACCTTGAGGTTACTGCTGTCTCTAAGAACTATCAACAAAATTCCAAGATATTATATTTTGTTTAATGGAAATTAAAAAAAAATACAGGTCGAACACTAACCAGGACTAGAGATGCACGTTTCTAAGGTGGTTCTCCATCATTGAATCTCATCACCTACAATCTGGCAGGATAAACAGTACTAATTATAGCATGTCTAGCACCGTTTGAGACCTTAGCAGCCTGGAATAAAAGCAGAACCAAGTACACCGACAGAAATGTCTCCCATGGCTTCCGAACAGAGCCCGTAGGCCATCTGGGAGCCCCGTTACTTGCTACTTACCTAGAAGCATGTTCCTTAAGGACAGGCAGTTCAGCCAGGTTCTAACTTATGTCTAGAAAGCCCACAGGAGCTGAAGAGTATGGAGCTGCCCCAGTGTGCACAGACCAAGCTTTCACAAGCTCTGCCTTGTACCCACAGCCTGTCGGAGCTCTGGCCAGACTCTACTCACTCCCTAGGTACCCGGCTTCAAGCTGAGAGACAATACAGGGACTGTCGGGACGGCACCTCCTCAGGCTTCGGAGCCAACAAAAATTATGGAAAAGTAAGTTACTTCTCTGGAGTTTGAGGCATGTATTCTGAAGCAATCATGATTTCTCTTTAAAATTCCACGTAATGTTTTATACTCAGGTCACAAACTAAAAAATTTAAATCTCTGCAAATAAGCTTAAGACATGTTTAGAGAAGTAACTGCTTCAAAAAGCACCCCCTTTTCTACGCAATAATATTTTATATAATTTAAAATACATTTTACTATATGGTATAAAGAAATTTGGTCACAAAAGAAACCATGTACTTTAACAAAAGACTGAATATTAATTGATTTCATCCACCAAGGATCAGAAAATAGAAAGAATATTTATTACATGTTGTTACGAGCTTGGATCGCCAAAGACATTTCAGTTTCACAATAGATTATTTCTTTGACTTCAGTGTGAAGCTAATTATTTCTGAAATAGATTTCTCCTAACAGAACAACTCCTACAATTTAAAATAAAAACATTTCAGTGATTTTTTTTAAAAAAGAATCCCCTCCATTTCTATTTTCTGCTAGATTTGTATTAAAATTTACGGAGAAGCATGTCTAGGCCCAAAGAAGGAAGAAGGAAGACAAAGCAGGGCGGCCCTCGTGAGGTCAATGAGATGGGTAATTTTTGAGACTATATGTATATTTTAATCATAACAAATAAAATGACCTATCTACCTATTTCATATTTATTGGCTGCTTTTAATGATCTGTTCTAATATGGCTTTTGTTGTTATGACAGACACCATGACCAAAAGCAACACAGGGAGGACAGAGTTTATTCTGTGTACACTTCTACATCCCCGTTCATCATCCCCTCAGCCAGAGAAGTTAAGACAGAGACTGATGTAGGGCACTGACTTAAGGCAGGAACCTGGAGGCAAGAACCCAAGCAGGGGGCCATGGAGGAGTGCTGCTTACTGGCTTACTCCTGAGGCTTGCACATTCGCACATTCTTCTCTCTCTCTCTCTCTCTCTCTCTCTCTCTCTCTCATTCTCTCCTCCTCCTCCTCCTCCTTCTTCTTTTCTTTTTTTAAGGGTTTCTTTGTAGCTTTGGAGCCTGCTGTGGAACTTGCTCTGTAGACCAGGGTGGCCTCGAACTCACAGAGATCCACCTGTCTCTGCTTCCTCAGTGCTGAGATTAAAGGCGTGCGCCACCACTGCCCAGCTCAGTTTGCTTTCTTACACATCCCAGGACTACCTGCTCAGGGATGGCACTTCCCACCATGGCTGCGTCTCCCATATCAACCCTTAGCCAAGAAAACGCCACACAGAATGCTCACAAGCCAATCTGATGGAGCCAGATTGTCTGCCTGGGTGCCTCTAGTTGATATGAAATCGACAAAACCCAAACAGTACATTATCCCATTCTTCTCCAGCAGATACCACCATTTGCTCATTAGAATGGCAGACAACAGCAGCTAAGTGTTGCCTTCCCGCAGCCCCCATGATGAAGCCTGCAAATATCTTTTCGCTGTTTCTATAGCCTCATTGTTTCTAAATGCCAGGAAAAAATCAGTTATTTCTCTAATATTGCTCGGCAGAACATTTGCTTCCATTTGGTATATTTAATCTTTAGCTATTTTTTATTTTGATAAAAACAAGGTTAAAAGTTAAAACTGAAAATTGAGGTAAAGTCTAGAAAAAAGACTCTAAAAGGGAAAGAAACTTAGCTTTTAAAGAAAGATGACGTCATGGAGAGTGGATAATTTGGAGCAAGGAGACAGAGATAGGTAAAGCTGACAAGACTTGGTGTGTGCTGCTATAAAAATGGAAGCTGTCTGTGTGACAGATGAGTATTTGAACATGACTCATATAGTTGTAGAATGGTTAAACCAGACGCCAACTAGAACTTGTCAGGTATGTACGTGTTCATAGGAACAAGAATCTCTGTGGAGACGTCAGGGCAGGGGAGGCCTCTCTTCTTGCCTATGACTACCCGTTCATTTCAACCTTGTGCTTCTTCCGTAAGTGAAGGGGAATATCATGGAAGGCTTTTGGAAAATCATTTCAGGGCTGTATCCCAGGTTTGCTTCTGATTCAGTCTATCTGCGGTGGGGCTTGAGAATCTGCAAGCAGAGAAAGTTTCCAGGTGTGACTGTTAATTTTGGGTGCCAGCTGGGCGAGGTCTTAGTACAATAACAAAGCCCTACTTCTGGGGGTGCATTTGAGCGTGTTTCAAAGGGGAGTTTATGTGAATTGGTGGACTGAGTGGGTAAGATCCACTCGCCGTGTGGGTAGGACTCACTCCGTTGGTGGAGACTTGGATCAAATGAAAAGGCAGAGGAATATGAATTGCCTTTCTCTCTTGGAGCGGGAACCTCTTCTTCTTCTGCCTTTAGACAAGAGAACTCCAGGTTTTCGGGCCTCTAGACTCTGGGACTTGCATTCCAGTTTCTTGGAACTTGGACTTGGAGGATGAACCACATCAGTTTCTCTGGTTCTGAGGTCTTTTACTACAGATGGAGCCAAGCTGTTGGCTCCTCTAACTCTCCAGCTTGCAGTGGGCTTGTAAGGGGACTTGCCAGTTTCCTCATCACAGAGACCAGTGTTCTGTCTTGTCTGTCTGGAGAATCTGACTACAGGTGATGTTGGTACCATTTGTCCTAGAACTTTGAGGACCACGGCTTTGGTTATTTAGGCGACACTAATATTGAGATAAGGAGTTTGCACCATGAATTAGTGTTACATAGATTCCCAGATCCTTCCCCACCTTTTATGCAATTTTCATCAGAACTGACGCATAATCAATCTAATCTTAGAATAATTTTTCATGGGACAACACACATCACCTTCACACGAGTGATATTTTTGGGTCATATAACACGTTGAGTTTAAATGCCATTTTAAAGTCTTTTTTTAAAATTATAAAACAAAGAAGGCTGTAGTATGGTTTGATTTTTAAAAATAAAAGGTATTACCTAGGAATAGCTGACATACGAACAGGTGCGGGTTTGTGCTTGTTACTAGGAAAGCAGATGTTCCTTCATAGAGGAATGACAGTCACTGCAGATTGCCTTGCAAAAACAACCATCAGTTGTATTCAAGCAGAGAAGAGAGATGACCACAGTGAAAGCAGCTGCGGTACAGACAAGTTTTGCTCATTACAGGCTCAGCAAGGCAACGACAGGCAGAAGCGACCGCCAATTCCTTTAGCAAATCTCAACTGTGCGCTGCTGATACGATTCCAAGATCCAAGGAATATTGTTTAAGATCCCGTGGTATGGTCCCTCCCCCGGGATTCGGGCGTTTGGGCCGCTGGGTCCTTGTGACAGCATCTTTCCAGGTGCTACAGAGTCATTTCAGAGAGAGGACCGGACGGCCACTCACTGACGCCTAAACGCAGTTTGAAAGGGTTAGGTGGGACACAGTTGTCTCCAGTGTGCACTTTATTTTCCCCTTCATCATGCTGGACATGAGCGATCTATTTAAGTAAATTGTTCTTGGATGAAAAATAAGAGATTTGACATTGTATCTCTTTCTCTCTGTGTCTTATTTTCAAGCAATATTTGCCTTTATCTTTATTGATGTTTGTGTCCTACTTTTAATTTAATTTTGATGTGCTTTTTCCTCAGTTTTCAAGCTGCATTCGTGGCTCATTTAATTTCAATTTCTGTCTTTTTATATTAAAAATCATTTAAGAGTACAATATTGACAGAAGGCTTTCCCTTCCATTAACTTTTACATAATCTATCATTTTAACTCCCCCACTTTCTCCTTACATGATAACTAAAAGATTAGAGAGAAAGAAAGAAGGTATCATTTAATCCCATCTTTGGAGTTAGAGTGCTAATTCAACTTAAACAGTTCGATCACCCACCCACCACGAGCTTCTATGATGGTGGCTGCTGAGGCCCAAACCAACAGGTATGGTAGCATTTGAAGCCATAAGCTTGAGTTATTAGAATTATTTTGATCAATTAACTATTCACCACCACCACCATTACTATTACTACTACTCCTTCTCTTTCTTTTTATTAATTAAATTTATTTATTTATTCTAAGCTTGATTGCATTTCTCCTCCCCCTTCTCCTCCCATTCTTTTCTCCCACCTACCCCTCTGCCCCCAAATCCAGTCCTCCTCTGTTTTTTGTTCAGAAAGGAGCAGGTCTCTCATGGGTATCGACAAAACATGGCATATCAAGCTGCAGTAGGATCAAGCTCCTTCCTTTGTATTGAACTGGGGCAAAGCAACACAGTATGAGGTCCCAAAAGCCAGCCAAAACCTTAGGGGCAGCTGCTGCTCCCACTGTCCTGCCTGTGGGATGTGGGAAGCAGAGGAAGCAAAGGTGCCTCAGAGATTGTGGGAGGGGTGAACAATGACTGGTCCATCTTCAGATCCATACCAGGGTGCATTCACCCCTGACTGCACCTGAAATGCCAGCACCCAGAGACAAGTTGGCCCAGAGACCTAGAATAGAACCAAACATGACTACAGGAAAAAAGTCAACGTAACGATGCCTAATGATATTCTCCATATTCACAGGTTGGAAAGTACCACAACTGCCATCAGAGAGGCTTCACCAGTAACTGACGGGAATCGATACAGAGACCCACAGTCAGACATAAGGCTAAGCTTGGAGAAGCCTGCTGAAGAAAGGGAGGAAGGATTGCACAAACCAGGAAGGTCAAGGACATCACAAGAAAACCCACAGAAACAACTAACCTGGGCTCAAAGGAACTCACAGAGTCTGAACCGACAACCAGGGAGTCTGCATGGGATCTACCTAGGCCCTGTACATACATGTGACAGTTGTGAAGCCTAGTCAACTTGTGGGTCTCCCCCTCTTTCTTATTTGCTCTGGTGTGGGCACGGGGGGGGATGCTCCTATGCAAAGGCCAAGAGGGAGGAGATCAGGTGGCCAGATTTAGCATACTCTGCCTGATTCCTTTATGGCAACTGATCACTGAACCCGGTGCTCACAATTGTAGCTCCAGTGAATGGCCAGTGAGTTCCAGGTCTCTGTGTGTGTCTGCACCTCCTTCCCCTCAGTGATGGGGTTACAGGTACTGCCATGCTTAGATTTTAACATGGGTCTGGGATTTAAAACCAGGTCCTCAAGCTTATGAGCACCTCCCCATTTCCCCGGTGAGATCATCTCCCCATTTCCCCGGTGCCCCTGCAACCCCCCCCCCCCATTTAACTATTCACAAAAAGAGCAGGCCATCCTGGGGATGGGGGAGTTTCTTTACTTCAGAATTGTAACTTTCTACACCTTCTCTGCGGTATAATTCTAATCATCTCTCAGGCTGTCCACATGTTTGCGACTTTTAGAGGGGAAAATGGTTCTCATTCAGCTACCGGGACAGTTTTAAGTTGTGAATTTGAAAACATGTAAAAAAATCATCTCTTGATCATCTGTCTCTGTCATTTAAACATAAGAACTAGGAGCCCACAAAACGACTCAGTGGGTAGAGGCGTTTGCTCTGCAAGCCTGACGGAACCCATATAAATATGGACGGACCAAGATGACTCCACACGGTTGTTATCTAAGCTGTGCACACATGGAGTGGTGCTCACGTCCATACACACAGACACACACACACATGCACTAAATACGTAATGTATATAAAGCGACGGGTACCACTTTTAAAACTGGACAACATGCACTGACTGAGAAGCAGCTATACCCCCCACACCCTTCTGAAGGTTCGTGACCCAGCCTCCTGCAGCCATCACACAGACAGATTTGGCAAGGCTGGGCTACCAGGAGCAAGCCAAACAAGACACGAGTCTTAAACACAGCGCTCCCTCCAGCTCTCACCACACAAAAACATCGGAGTTGCTAGAACACGTTTGAGACAACAGTTTGGGTTTTTTTTTCCCCTTCTAGAAAATTTTAGAATATATCATATTTTGAAACTGGTAGTGGAATATAAAACAACATGAAAGACTTTTTTTTTTTATAAGCAAGCAGTCCCTTCCCTTCTGTGCTGTTCTAACCTATGAGACAACTCTTGCCTGTACTGTCATAGCTCCTTTCCATGGAGACTGAACATCTCTGAGAATGGATTATACTACCTTATGCTGATGTGGAATCTTGATTGTCAATGAGACTGGACTTAGCATCACTGTGGAAATACACCCAGGGTGTGTCTACGACAGTGTCTCCAGAAATAACTGACTATAGAGGGAAGCCCCACTGCAGATGTGACAGCGCCTTCCCATGGGCTGGGGCTCTGAACAGACAGAACAGATGAAGAAAGGGAGGAGGTGGCTCACATTCATCCCTGACTGCAGATCGGGCATGACCACCTGTCTCACTACCTGCTACCATGCTCCCCTTCCTGATGGACTGCGTCCTCTCAAACTGTGAGCCTAAATAGCTCCTTACTTCCTTAAGCTGCTTCTTGTCAGAGATTTGGTCACAGCAACAACGCTAAGATATTTCTAGCAGGCTAAGTATTAAGTTCTAGCACATTTTACCCATCAACTCAAGAGTCTTCATATTGAGTGTCCAAAATGTTTGTTAAATTGCTCAGCAGCTCCCATTCTTAATGCCTGGTCCTTTACTTGTACCCCAGAACACCTGTCTGCATTAACAACCATTATTCCTGGGGAAATTAAGCTTAACTGAAGAGAAACCTGTCTCCTAATCAGCTTTTCCATTTTCCATAAGTATAGCTCTTTGCAGGTGAAATATAATTTCTATTAACTAGGTTGGCAACTATATGAAGAGAGGAAATACTTTGGCACTCTATGAGCTGTGTTTTTGAGAATCTAGACTGTACTGATAAAGGACAAAGACTAAAAAGAAAATCAAGTTTTAGTATGAAGCTGTTACACTACACTACATACAATCACAAGCACTTGGAAACATCCTAAAGGTTTAACAGCAGAAGTCTAAGTATGTCACGACCAGCAAATATTATAAATTATACTTTGTGACATAGAGTGCAAGGCTTAACAAATAGGAAAAGAATATAGAATTGAAATACCATAGAGAGCAAGTATATAAAACGCGCTTGTGATGTAGCAGTGTGCACGTGTGAATACATACGTGTGTGCACATAGACACAGAAAGATGTCTGTAAGAAAATATTCTAACATATATGGCAGGTGTACATAAGGTTTTATTGTTCTTTACTCTTTTCTGGGTTACCTTCCCCCATTTTTGACATTAGCCTATAAATAAACTCATAAAAATGTAGAGATAAAGGTCTGGTATTTAAGTGAAAACCTACACATTAATAAAGGTCGGGATCCGGCATGAGCTGATTTACATAATCTCACTGTAAAAGCCTATGGTAGTCAATGTTGACCTAAGGGCTCCATTTCTCTGGTGCTCTAATGAGCCTCTGATGTAAGAAGAGCAAGGCTTAGGCCTGGGTAAGTGTGTGCACTGAGGACTGTAGGAGGCTTCCATCAATCACTGTCGCCACGCTAATGTATAGTAAGTGGCAAGAAATAAACAAGATAAAAGGGATTGAGGGTAATGGTAATAGAATATTTATAGTGAGATTCAGTCATCAATCCCCACAACTCCTCAGCGACTTCATCTCTTCACCTGTAGTATGTGCCTCTCTGTAACCATACAGATGAGCCATGGGAGGCCTCAGAGGGGATGGTGGGACGCAGTTCTGGGATTGGCTGTGAAGCATGACCCCCACCGCCACCATCACCAAAGGCATTAAATCTTTTTAACTACTATCATAACATTGCCATTTCTACCCAAGCGTTTAACTTACACAAAGGCAATAATTCATATGCTGGGGGATGTGGCTCCCATTTTATAACCTGCCGCTCATTAAACTATTTCTTCTCTATCAGTGTCATCGGGCTTCTATAGCATCATTCCACACAGCTGACACAGTACAGCTACATCAGATCTCTGTACAAGTAGACCCTTCAAAGAATGCCTACCTCACCAGTGATGACCTGACAGAGCACTAACTCTGCCTCCACACTGGGAAGCATTTACACAATGCAGTGTAGGCTTATGCCAGATGCTCACAGAGTTTTACCAGGCATTTCATTAGAGTCAAATGAGAAGGGCTACTATATTTTTTTTCGGTTCTTTTAAACTACCTTCTTAATGCATGCACACACACACACACACACACACACACACAGTGTAGGGATGGGGTATTCTGAGGTACTGGATAAACCAATTACATATATCTGATCATTACTCATTGAAAAGCCACTCCATGGGCAGAAGCCTCTTCAGGGACTGGAAGTTCACATATTTGTGTATCTGCCTCATACACTTTACACTAAATATGAACGTGACTTTAACCCCTTAGTCTAATACTATGGGCTGTCACAAGATTCTAGGAGGTGTTTCCCTCAGACTATAAAGAATCAAACTCTTTTTATGTTCCCTTTGGCTTGAGAGACATGAGCAGATATTGTAGATTCTCATCTCAATGACAGCAAAGCACATGCAGAATAAAATAAAACCAAGGGTTTACTACAAACCCTGTGTGTCTGCAGCAAGGGAATGCATGGAACAAAGCATGCATGTTTACACGCGTAGCTGATGCATAGGGGAGATGCGCATTCTTCATCCACTCAGCCTGAAGAGGAGGGTGATCAAATGGAAATAAGGTAGAAAACCTCATCAATACTATTTTAGGAGCACAACTCGGTGAGTGATCTAATTGGAAGGCCTTCTGATAAGAGGGAATCTAAGGGCTGTGATTTGTCTGTTTTACACTGACTTTGATAGAAAATAAAGACTCAAGGTCAATATATAAGCATGAGAAACTGTTTTGAGGTTGAAAATGGGAGAAGCATATTCAGTACCATGGTCTTCTGTGAATCCGATGTGAGCCTGTATTTTTAGCAAGCGTGGAAATTAACCTATTAATACCACCGCATCGTTGATGCTAGTGATGTAATAACCAGTCCCACATGACCTGTGAGTGGCATGGTTCTTCAGAGGCTGAAGTAAGCACTACTGTGTGTGACTGAGTCCTGCTGTCTCTTGAGGTTAAACACGAACTGCAGATACATAAGGCGGTTTCTCCTGATTAGAATTTGTGTGGTTACAAGTAGAATCAGGCTAACTTAAGAAAGAGGTGTGGGAATTCAGCGCTGGTCTCAGGAAATCCATAGCCAGTCATTGCAGGCTGGGACTTGGAGTCTAGAAGACCACAGGGAGCCTGCTTTCTCAGAGTGTCTCCTGCCCTTTTATTTCCTCAAAGCTCTGCTCTTTCCTCTCCGGCAATACGTCCTTCTTTGCTATAAACTTTGGTTTGAACTTGGGCTCCCGTATGCCTGGCCACACACTCCGCACACAGTGCTACTCCAGGGTTTCATGTCTTCCCAATCTCTGATGGATTGACTGGCATTAAACCACTGATCACACATCCCCAGTGATTAACTTCTCCTAAGTCCATGATTTAACCTGGTTCGATCAGCCAGTCTGGAACTGGATGGAGTTGTCTGGTACAGGGAGGCGGTCACATCAGACAGAAGGGGCCAAGTGTCCTTAAGCTAAACAAACGAGCCTTATATTCAGCCTTCATCTCAAGTGAAGAGTCGCAAGGTTTTTCCAGCAGAACATCTTGGCACTGTGCAATTTCTGCAGAATTCCGATGAGTGATCCGAACACGACACGAGAAGTCTTCTGGTTTACAGCTACAGTCACCGCTTCCAGCTCTCTCTGTACTGTGCAGAGATTTCCTCTCTGAATCGTCCAGGTAAACAATACTATGATGGATCCTGCATGCTAATGCGAAGACTGAATGCAGCAAGAAATAGGAAATTAACAGCTTTGGATTTCAGAATCTTTTCCTTTAGAGGGCGGAGTGGTGCAGGGGTGAAAAATCTTTCCGATTAAATTACCCTCTATCCCTAAAATGTTCATTATTACAGAAAACATAATACATCTTTTGTTACAGAAGCCATTATTTGAAAGACATCTAAAGACCCAAAAGTTTGCTTTTTATGGGAGTAGGTAAGACAATCTTAAAGAAAAAAAAACTAGGGAAAACTTAAAGAAAAAAATCTAGGAAAAATTGAAACAATAACCAAATCCACAGGAAATCTTATCATACTGTGGATTTGTCCATAGGCTGTGGATTTGTCCATAGGCTGTGGATTTGTCCATAGGCTGTGGATTTGTCCATACGCTGTTCAAATCAGCCATTTCATTGAGAGACTCGTGAGCCACTGAAACAGTGATCTCAGTTGATGACCGCCAGTGACTGTCACAGAGCAGGCCCTGCACGACTTCAGCACAAGGTGCCTGGTGCAAAATTCCAGGATTTAGAGACAGAATGTCCTTAGGGATCTTTTTCATTGATCCAGTCAAGCAGCAGTAAACAAGACAATTTGCCTCTCAGTGGATCCGTTTCTTCATTTATAACATGCGGTTGTTTGGGAGTCTATACTTTAGGTATTGAGATTCCATGAATGTCTTTAACTTTTCAAGGTATGTATTATTTTTTTTCCCTTAAAACTGAATTCTCTGCTTGAAAGCAGCTAAGTCCCTCACCTGGCAGGCAATCCTCTATCTTCTCTATATTATAAACTTCTCTATGCTCCAAAACTTGTTATGACCTAAAATTGCCATTGTCTTTAATTTCTATATTTTAATAGAAGTCATGTGAATTTCTATATGTGAATTAACCTGAAAAAAATATACAGCTGATACACTTCATAGCAAATCGAACATCACAAAATCAAAAAAGAAAAAGGCATAGACACTCATCTCTAGCAGTGCACGTCAGCCGTTGTGGAGTGTGATGAGCTCAGTTCTTACAATCTTTCTAATACAGCTGTTTGTTTTAAACCTATTGCCCTTTACTTGCTTATGTGTATGTTTGAATGTGTGCTGGCCGTGATCTGGGTGCGTGTGGGTCCCCAGAACTGAACTCAAAGAGTCGGGCTTGGTGGGCAGAATTTTCACTGGCTGAACCATCTTTATGAGACCTCCGTGCTTCTGATGCTAGCTGTCCTAATTAGGGCCACTATGGCTGGGATGGAGCACCATGATGAGAACAACGTAGGGAGGAAAGGGTCTCCTTAGCTTACACTTCCACATCACTGTTCATCACTGAAGGAAGTCAGGACAGGAACTCAGACAGGGCAGGAGCCTGGAGGCAGGAGCTGATGCGGAGGCCAAGGAGGAATGCTACTTACTGTGGCTTGCTCACCCTGCTTTCTTAACAGAACCCAGGCCCATGGGCCCAGGAATGGCACCACCCACCATGGACTGAACCCTCTCCCATCAATCACTAATTAAGAAAAGCTCTACAGCTGGATCTTATAAAGGCTTTTTTTTTTTTCTCAACTGAGGGTCCCTCCTCTCAGATAACTCTCGTTGTGTCGAATTGACACAAACCTGAGCAACACACTGAGCCTGGAGAAGACTTGGCAAGTGCTCTACCTCTGAGCCTCAGCCCCAGCCCCATTTTCACGTATTGTTTTGAAATCACATATTCAAGGCCCTTTTCTAACCACCTCTTTAAAGAAAACAAAGCTCATTGATGCTTTCTAAAAATTAGCCTTAATTTAGACATAATAATTGTATATGTTTACAGGATATAAAGCTTGACACTTTCTTGGTTTTATAATTATTTTATATTGATAAAGTGAGAAAAATGATAAGAAAAATTTACATGTTCACACATTAGAGTACATACATTCCAAGGTGATATTACTGGCCATAAATAAGCTCTTGCTGGCTTGACACAACCAGAAACGGTAGTTCATGTTCTCCAAGGTAAAGCAAGGTAGAAAATGGTTGTCTAAACTTTTTAAATGGGAGCTAGAGGGATGACTTAGCACTGCCCACTCTTCTGGAAGACCCAGGTTCTATCCCTAGCATAACAAGAAATGCAGTACCGCTTTGGCTTCTTCGGGTACCGCACACATACATATGCTACACAGACATTCATGCAGGCAAAACACCCATACACACAAAAATAAATTTTTAAAATTAGATCTACGTGTGTATCTGCACGCATATGTGCAGACACCTATACACACAAAAAATTAAGTAAACATAGAAATATATGGCTTTAGTTTTTACATACGAGTTCATTATTAATTAATTATCTCCATTTTCAACCAGCACCATTTACAGAGAAGCAGAGAAACAGTCGTAACATTGTTTCTATCAGATAGGATACAGCAGAAACACTTTAAAATGTCAACTGTACATGTGTGCTACATACTAAACATGCGGTTAATACTCTGCAGTTCTGATTAGTATTCTCAGATAAGTCATAAATACAGCTTCAATTTAAGGCCAATTAGTTGTTTTCTTTCCAAAATAATAATACTTCATTTGAACAAAATGAACACTTCAGATAAGTTTACTGACAGATAAAAAATTTTTTTTCCAATGGTCTGCTCATTTTTTGCAATTGTTGTTTTCAAAAGTACATAAACAGGGAAAAACTTGAAATTCTCTGCTGTAAAGAGACCAAATCATCCCAATCTGAATTATTTCAGAACATACTATAATATGATCTAACTATTCTTTCAATTGCTTAAAGAAAAATAAAGCTGAAGAATAATTATTCTGTCTGTCTAGTTTGAAGTCGGTTGAGCAAATGGTTCTGAATTTGAAGTGAGGAATATGTATTTGAATATGTATTTGTGTAGGGCATTTAATGTACAGGCCAGGAGATTTTTTGTCATATTTGGTATTCTGTTTTTTTACATGTTGACATCATTTTATTAAAAACCTTAGCCTTTATGTCAGTTATGGTACAGAATCCATCAACCCTATTACTTCTCCAATTTAAGCAGAGATACAGGTCACATCCAAAGGCAGTATATTATTCTAAATAGCACCTCAGATTAATTTAACAGCAGGGTGTTGACTGTTTAAACAGTTTAATGGCTATGCTGAATTTAAACTGTGTTACAAATTAACTCTTAAAAAATATTTATTTGTTTGTTTGTTTTCCATCCCGACCACAGTTTGCCCCCTTTCTTTTCTTCACAGTCTCTCCCCTCCACCTCTCCTCTTTAGAAAAGGGCAGGTGGGAGCATGGATGTCAACAAAGCATGGCATTCAAGGTTGCAGGAAGACTAAACACCTCCCTTTGAATCAAGGCTGGGCAAGGCAACCTCGTATGCGGATTAGAGTCCCAAATGCCGGGCAAAGAGTCAGAGACTTTTCCTGCTCCCACTGTTAGAAGTCCCACAAGAAGATCAAACTACATGACTGTCGCATATCTGCAGAGAGCCTAGGTCAGTCCCATTTGGTCTCCTTTAAAGTATAAGTAGATTTATATTACCATAAGCCTGCAATTTAGAGTGTCAAATTATAGGTATCAACTGTGCATGTCTATGATGTAGGCAATATTTGGTCTGCTATGAAGAACAATCAGAATAAAGGAACATTCTTTTTTCTTTTGAGAAGAGCAAAATACTCAGTAGAAATAAGATCAGGGAGCAAAGCAAAGGTTGGTCCTCCAGAGAGAAGGGTCTTTCACTGAAGACAGCAATGTCTCGTCCGTTGACATTACAAGCATTATTCCTATTACTAGGAAGAATGGAATGCCATCTCATTCTTGTACATTAAAATCACTATGTGCATATGAATTCATTTTTGAAACTAGGGACACTGCATGACAACCAAGCCATTTTGGAATAAATTCATATATTATGTCACAGTGCAAATAAATTATTTATACCTTAACTGTTCATTATACCAGAAAGATTTTCACTAAACATACTAGTAATTTTGAAATGTTGTCATAAAGACATGGTTGTAATAATATTATCATTATTACTAATACTAATACTATTATTATTTTCTAAATTACATTTGATAAGAAAAAGATAGTTGCTTTACCTATTTGGATAGTAGTACATTCTGGATCATATTATTAAAATATGCTTATAGAAATTAACTATCATAATTCTCTTGAGGAGACATTATTTAGTTTATGTCATTGACCATGTATAGAAAAAGGCTTATCTTCAGCTACACTAATGCTGGTGACCATCTACACGGGGTCTCTTAATGACATCAGTTAATTAGAGATAAAAATATATCCACAAGGACCTGGATCTCCATCATTTCCTGTTGACATGAACTGGGCATCATGCCTTCCTGGGTCTTGAAGGTCACACTGGTAGGATTTACCAATGATTTCAGTTATTCAACAGTAAGAGAACCAAACACCAGATTACAGTACAGGCATCAGTGCCAACAATTAATTTAAATCTCTAACTAGAGACAACTAAATTCTTGTTCCATCTGAATACATTTTTATGACAATGGTGTTAAAACATCCTTATTCAAGAAGTTCCTTGAACTTGATAACCACTCCACTTCACTCAGATACTGTAGCAGAGTACAATGTATAGTCCCTACAAAACATAACACAAAGTTTATATAGAATACATTTATATACTTTTGCTTTTGAAATAGGATCTCATATAACCCAAGCTGGCAATGATGTAGCTAAGGGGAGCCCTGAACTTCTGATCTTCCTGGCTCCACCTCTCAAGTTCTAAGGTTATAGGTACATGCCACTGTTCATGGTGATAAGTTCTGCTACATATTCTTATAAATAACTTTTTAAAAGCTGGAGGCTTGCAATGCTGAATATGAAGGGATGAATACTCCATTCCTTTAAAAAAACTTATTTTCTATTCAACAATATTCAAATGATCATCAGCTATGTGTCAGGTACAGTAGTTCAGTAGATAACTGATGAGCTGAACTGGTCATAGTTCCTGCATTCGTGGATTTTATAGAACAGGGAAGAAGACAGATTAGATAAATATATTCATCAAATCAATGTAGGATGGCTGTGGAACAAGGATGCCATATTCTTGGCTGTAGCAACAAAATGTCTTTGTCTCAGGACCCTTCTAAGACTATCAGATTTGCCAAAAGTTTGGAACAATAGCTGGCTTTGCTATATCATTAAATAATTATTCTTATAACTCAGATTTCACTCACATGGGTAATCTCTTGATATTCATTCTTTGCTTCAAACATTTTTAGTCTTTATGATAAATTTGACAATTTAAAGCATGTACACAGTCTACTGTATTGACTCTTGCCTGCCTTCTCTAATCTCCCTTCTACACTTGTCATCACACTCCTTGTTTCTTTTATGTCCCTTTCCCACACTCAGGTCTTTCTGTTTTGTCTTGTGACCCCACTGAGTCTAACCAAGATCATCTGTGAGGTTACAAGTTGGGAACTATCCATTGGAGCTTGGTGGTCCACCACTGGGTACGACAGCTAAAGACAATGACTGTCCCTCACCCAGGATCCACCCGTAGCCAACAGGAGGGCTGTTTTTCACTAACTCTTCCCATACCTCTGCCTCCCTCTTGAATGCTCCCCTACTGAGCAGGACCCGTAGGCAAGCACAGCTGCTGTGAGATCATGTTTGCGATGGCTGTGTCATGCCCTGTAGACAGCATGTTGTAGCTCTTCTCTCTACCTTTAGCTTTTACACCCTCTCCACTCCCTCTTCTGTGATGTCTCCTCAGCCTTAAAGGGAGGGGCATAAACACCCCATTGAGGGCTGAGCCCTCAAACATCACTTATTCTAAGCACCATGAGCAATGACAAGTCTCTATCCACTGTTGTTGACTGCCAGGAGAAACGTCTCTGGTTAATGAAGACAGCAGCACCTGTCTGCGGTTTAAACCTCAGTATTTGGAATGCAGCTTGATACCAATTCTTATGGAACCCTTCTAAAGTCACGGTTTTCAAATATTTCAGAATTTTTAGGATTCCCCCATTTTAATCCCAAGGGACAAGCCCCTAAATTTATAGATTGCAACAATGGACCAAGTGTGTTTCTTTAGTAACTTAGAAATTGGGAATTCATGCAAACGTGTGGGCTGTTTTCATGGACTTGGTGACTTCTTTTCACTGTGGTGTCATAACTGCATCCTAGATAATTTTAACTTGACTCCAACCCCAGCTACTTACTAGTTCGTGGCCCAGGTTAGCACATGATTGGGCTAGTGTTCTAGTCTCAGAAAGGAAAGAAAAGAAGAGGGAGACAAAGCCCAGAAGTAAGGAGAGAACCCAATAGCAATCCCCAAGCTCTGACTGGTAGCCTATCATCAACCACTAAAACCAGCTAGTGAAAATGTTGCAAATAGTAAAGAGACAGTCAAAGATTTGTTAATATATTTGGTGGCTTTAGTTCGGTCATTTTTTTCCCTTTGGCCAGTTGGTTTTCAGATAATTGGTTCTAATCTAAATGGCCTTGATTAACTTATAGTTACCAAATGAAAATGCCTGAGCAGCTTGAGGCTGAGGCCAGAACAGAAGGTTGAATGTGAACGGGACGTGAGAGTGGAAAGGGGCAGACATGGCGAGAGGAAGCAGGGCAGGGTGAGAAAGTGGGGTGAGATAAAGCCAAGGGGAATGCCGAGTCCAACAGGATGAGCCCTGTAGGCGAATTTAGAGTTCTCAGTCTTTATACGACAGCACTGGGAATTCCTGGCACTGTTTTTAAATGTCATAATTTTATAGGATTTAGATCTTGTAAAGACCAATCTGACTACATTGCAGAGACTGGTCCAGGGATAAGATGGGATAGAGTGATGCCGGGCGGTGGTGGCGCACGTCTTTAATCCCAGCACTCGGGAGGCAGAGGCAGGCGGATCTCTGTGAGTTCGAGACCAGCCTGGTCTAGAGCTAGTTCCAGGACAGGCTCCAAAGCCACAGAGAAACCCTGTCTCGAAAAACCAAAAAAAAAAAAAAGATGGGATAGAGTGAGGATGACCCTGCAGGAACCAGGGCGATTGTTCGCGGAACCACAGCAGTGATGAGAGATGGAGAGAAATAGATGATTACAATGGACACTGATCTTGGCCATTGAGAAGAGTGACTTTTGCCTCTTATGGCTCATTTGGCAATGCATGGAGACATTTTCTAGTGCCCCAACTGGAAAGAAGGAAATGCTGCTGTTGTCTAACTTGGAGAGCTCAGGGATGATGCCAAACATCCTACGGCGTGGAAGAATACACAGGGAATTCCGTGAATCAAATGGCAGTAACACCAAGACCATGAAACCACTGAGTAGATGCATATTCAGGGAGCAATATGGGCTGAATGTGAAAAACCAACTTTCAGTATGATGTTACATTTATGAAGATAAAACGCAATAATAACAAAAACAGCAGCTAGCAGTGACTACTTTAGGATAACAAAATTTAAATGACCAGCTGCATGCAAATCAAAACAGTCATTAAATGCCCAGGAGAGTGAAAGGGTGTTAGAAGGGATGGGAGCTGCAACCACTTCCCTAGCTTCACAAAAATCCACAAATAAATCTAGCATTGTCTGCAAAACGGATGTGCGCGCACTCCAGTCAGCAGTATCTAAATATAGTTTACACTCTTAGTGCATGAAAATAGCATCAAGACACTCAAGAAGTCGAAAACCTTCACACTCCAGGTTTCTGTCTACACTGTCAATAGCTCCTCGCCAAGATCCCTGTTGCCCGTGTGATGACAGCCTATTAAATCTGTGTCTTCTGTGAAGTCCTCCTCCCGAAGAGGAAATGGAATTAAAAGAATGACTCTAGATAGAATAATTGGCAATAGAAACGTCAGTGCAGGCGTTCAGAAGTAGAAAAGAATGAAGTTTGGAGAGAAACTTTATTAGGCTTCTTTATTGTTCACTATAAAAGCTGAAATAAACACACACACTCTCTCGCTCTGAGTTCTAGTGTCATAATGGTAAATTAGAAAAACAAATAGACATTTTTATTCGAAAAAAGCTACTAATTGCCTATCGCGTGACTTGGAGGAAAACAGAGCCGGGGAAGGCAGAAGCAAGCCTATGACTGAAAAGTGGGCAGCTCAGGCAGTGCTTGGAGACCCCCGCCCGCTTGCCTGTCTGTGAATCTCCTTTCTGCTCCAACCAACAAGAAACAGACGGACCAATCGGCCTGGATTCATTTGTTTTATAGGTTATTTTTGAATGCAACTTTGAGATTCCAAAGCACTGCCTTATTCTCTGCAGTTGTGGGGAAGACGCAGTTCTTTCTCTAGTGTGCTAGCCAGACCTGCAGCTGCTGCCTTCTGCATTCGTCCAAGCAGCCATGCACCATCAGGAGAAGGAACAACCTATGAAGAGCTGAGCACCAGTGAATGACAGCAGAGTCAACAGTTTGTGCTGATTTCCTTACGACTGAGCTATTTTCCTGAATTAAGAGATGATCCTCTGTCTTGTCATGTTGCTCCTACCTCCTTCTTCCTCCTAGGTGCCCAGGACTATAGCATAGTTCTCACAGTCACGCAATATATACCCATTTACTTCCTTAGAGAATTAATCAGTTTTTAAGTATATGTAAAGTCTAGCTAACTTTGAAGCTAGGTGTGGCCATGTGACAAAACTCAAGCCATAAATTATGTCCACTGTTGTTGTTTTTTTTAACTTTTAAAGAGTTTCATACATATATAAAAGGCATTGAGATTGTATTCACCATCAACCCCACTGTTAACCCCTTCCTCTCTCTCTGAATAAGTTTTCTTGATTATTAAAGAACACACTGTGTTTCTTTCTACCTCTTGCCTGGAATGCAGTTCCCGTGACTGGCACCTGGGAGACATGTAAGACATTGAGTGGAATCTATGTGCATGAGGACATCAGAGCTAAATGAAGGTGGAGACTGGGTCCCCAAAACTGTGGGACACCCTAACACGTGTGGGTCACTCCACAAAGTTGGCACTGGTATTTTCCCAAAATTTCTTTGAAAAATGCATTTACTGAGGTCGATAACAGAAGAATAAATTTTCCTGTTTATTTTTTGAAGACTATAACATGTATAAACCATGTCTCATGTTACCCTAAAAAGACCAATAAAATGTTAAACATGGGTAGTGAAGAGTCCAAGAAGAAGAATATAGAAATGTAGGTTCCAGAAAAAAGAATGTTAAAATAAAGAAATATAAAAGTGTAAGCCTAGAGAATGAGAGGTTGTCAGCCCCTTTTTCTGCAGCTTAAGGCTTAACTATTAACAGCGGGCTACTTTGCCTTACAGCCCTAGCTCTGTCTGCAAGGCTGAAGCACCCTCTGCAAACTGAAGAGTCCCTCTGCAAACCGAAAATCAGCTTTTAGTTACCCCCTCCCCCGTCCCCGGACACTCATGACCAACAACTGATGTCAGCTAACTTTTCAATGATGGGATGTACCTGACTTTTTGGTTTTGCATTGTCCCATACTCTTCTTCCCTGCTACACAAAGCATAGCTAACTATCAGGGGAGTGTAGAACTTCGGTAAACACCATCAGGAAGTGCCAGAGGAAAATGATGGGCTAAACAGAAGCACTAGTTTAACTAAAAAACTCTGTTAATAAAAATTGTAAAAAAAAAAAAGCAATTGTGTGTTTGTATGTGAGTTTTACCTTGAGATCATAAAAATTCTTTTGTTCATGTCTAATGCTTGCTTCTTGATCTAAAAAGTGGAGTTCAGAAACTGCCCTTTGCCACAGTCTTACAAGTCCATCTCTGGCTGTGGTCTCAGCTAGCTGATAAGCTTTTTGTGCCCAACAGAGATTTATTTTCGTTTCTTTTTCTGGAATAAAGTTTGCTTCTGGTTTAATAGACTTTGGTGGTCTGTCCCCATTTTTGCACAACTCCATGGAGCCAACACATTGAACCCTGTTTTGAATGCTTTAAGTTTTTTTTTAAAAAGTAGACAACAGTATCGAGCTAACGGGGCCCTGACGCTCTGAGCTTATCTTATTGATCTTTCTAGTCTTAGAAAAAAGAAGTGTTAAGGTCCTTGCTAGTGGGTATGTAATGTTAGGGATAAATGACAGAAATAATTGAGATTGTGGTTAGATGCCTTAATTAGAATACTTTGGTATAAAATTATTTGATGACTACAATCATTCTAATTTAAATACTCTTTGATCACTACAGAATGTAGCTCTTGCTTCCCATGCGGTACTTTTTAATTGAATATCTTTGATCACAATGGCTTCCAGGACAAAGGGTTCATATGACTTAATTGATATCAGCTGCACTATTAGAAAAAAGTAATCCCAAGCGTTAGAAAACTGATGATGTGTCTTCAAGCTGGTGTTTGAAGACAGAAGAATTACTAGTCCGTCGATAATGACAGTGTGCACTGGCACAAATTTTATGGGAGAAAGTTTGCCAAAGTTACCAACAGTAAAAGTAAAAAAGGTATTCTCTATGTCACCATCACACAATTTATAGAGGTTTATGTGAACCTGGAAACTACCGATACATAACTTACCATTTCTAATTAATTAAAAGAATATTTACAGTGTAATTCACAGCAGCAAAAAACTAAAAGCCTAGTGTAACATGAATGCCAGATATGACAATTTATTAGATTAAACATGATATAGTCACAAACAGAACAGTTTGTAGTCTTAAAAATAACTCTGTCAAGGTTATTTCTGAAGATATGGCTCAGCCATTAAAAGTGTTTACTGCTCAATCACGGGAAATGAACTTGGACCCTAGCATCCAGTGGCTCACAAACACCGTCTGCTCTGGCTTCAAGGGATCGTCTACTGGCTTCTAGCTTCCGCTGGCACTTGCACACATGTGTGTATACACACAGAGACACGTGCACACACATGAATAAATCAGGTAAAAAAATTGTGTTGTTTAGGAATTTCTGTGAGATACTATTTTCCCAGGCAAATCAATAACATTGAAGTCCAGTTCTTAACAGTCATGTTTTTAAAAATCTGTGATTCTATCAAAGGTCATATATGTACATGTGATATAATCATGCAGCAAGGAGGGCTAAGTCTCTCAAAATCTTCAGTACACATCTTCAGAAAGTCTTTTCCACATCGGGGAGCCTTGTCTGTACGTCCAGCGCTCCACCTGTCTGCCTCCTTCCCTCTGGTGACCCTTGTCCCTGCTATGGTTCAGAACATAATTTAAGAGTTTCTTTCCTGCTTGAAATCGCATCCCCACCCCTCCGTTTCCACACATGGGTTCAGGATGGTTATCAGGGCCTATGTATCATGCTGTGGGCTTCTTTCCATTTTCTCCTGTTTTTGTGAGTATGAGGTGAACAGCCTTTTATGTGTAAAACAGGTCTTTCCGATGGGCAACTCCTAGCAACGGTCATTTTGTGCACTTTATGTTTTCCGAAGCCTTTGCTTCTCTCTGATGAACCTATTGATTAGCATGCAGCTAGCTGATGGCACAGGCCTATAGAATTTCCTCATCATCCACCTCTTTGCTGCCATTCCACTGCCTTTTCATCCTCCCTAAGCTCAGAAGGAAAAATACTCCTTGACTAGTAAAGTTCTTCAATCCTTTCATCTTTTATTTAATTTTTTTCTACCTTATAAGGTTGAATTAGTACTCTAGATAGCTGAAGCTGACCCTGAGATGAAATCTCAGGCACTGGGGTCAAGGACCTCGAATAGGGCAGACCATCATCTCTAAGGGGATGGGGAGGGACCAGCAGGTAGCGGGGTGCCTGGCTATGCACAATCCCAGTTTAATTCTCTCTCGGTCTCATTCTATGAATGTTCTTTAATGACACAGACAAACATTCTGTACAATTAATTGTGGCCTAGTACCTATCAAACAGTCACAATTACTTCATCCTGTTTTTTTTTTAAAGAAATACATCTCCCAAAGCCAAACACAATGTTAAGCTGAGACACCCAGTGGTGTCTCATTTCCACGTCTAGATTTTTGAGATGGCACACAAGTCGGCAATGGTGGTGCATACCTTTATCCCAGCACTTAGGAGGCAGGCACAAATGGTTGTTGTTTGTTGTGGTCAAGAACAACCTGATCTACACACCGAGATCCAGGACATCCGGGCAGGATGTCGAAGGTGCACAAACAAGAGCCCTGATGACTAATTCATACAACCTTCTCTAATAGAGACCATTAATGGTCACTTCTTTTTCTAAGTAGGACATTGCCTTTTCTATCTGGAAAGCAGTGATGAACCAGGCTAAGATAAACTGTTCTTGTTTGCTTCTAATTTTCCTAGAATCCACAATTTCACCATTTTTAGTAGCGTTTTCATATGAAATTTCCTTTTCCTAATTATAAAATAAGCAGTATTATAGACTTAAGGATGATGGCCCTTCCAATAACAGAAATAATGAGTGCACATTATTTCTGGGTTTTCAAGACTCAGCCTTCAGAGCCTGCTATGTGTGCTTGTCAAGCAAGGCTTTCACAAGTTCATTCTAAATGTGTGCTCTAAATGGTATTTGTGCTCAAATTACCCAAAATCCCTAAGGCACACACGCACAGTGTGGTTCACTGGCAGGGCTAGTTGTAGCACAGCCTTCATTATCCCCTGCCTTGGTCCACACAACAGTCACCTCTATGCTCTACGCAGTAGGTTACAAGAGACATTGTAGCACGCACAGAATGAGAGAGGCTTCATTACCTACGCTCACCTTCCGAGTCTGTTGCACTCTTAAAAGGTAAAATAAAATATTCATATGCTTCCATTATGTGGTTGAAGAGAGAGGAGGCCATCTCCTGCTAAAAGATATTAATCCATGGTGGCCCTCAACCACACCTTCACAGCAGACCACTCATTTTGACTTTCATCCACCTCTGTCTCATATGTCAACAGCGACAGCAAGAAGAAAAACGGCCATGCAAACAATGCTTGTCAGATAACACCGGAGCCGAGCGTGAGACAGCTAATCAATCTTAAATCATGACGCACCAGCTTACCTTCCCAGCATTCCCTGACAGGCTGAATGAAAACACCGGCGTGTTCATCCAGAGAATCACTTACTCTCAGGAAAGCTACCCAAAGATGCCAAGACAGCCACCCTTCCCGAGAATTTAGCAAACATAAATGCATACTGAATGTGAGTTTATTTTCTGAATTAAAATTTTAAGCATTTTGAGCAAAACAGCAATACTGAAAGTAATTTAACATCTTTAAAGATAATTCAAAGTGCTTAACTCATTTAATATAATTATCTCCTAACATTGTTATGTAGTCTCTATTTTCCTACTGCTCCTTAGGAAGGACAAAATACCCTTCCTTTTTTACCATAATTTCCCCCTCGTCTATATCTAATTGAAGAGCTTTCTATCAGGAAACTTGAAAAATGGATAATTAGTGCTCTGGGGCCTTCTGTCAACTATGAACTTGGGAATTAGAGTTTCTGGCCTTGTTTAATGAAAAGTGGCTGAATTAAATTTTCTTCATCTAACAAGTATTACTTTTTTTCCTTTCGGTAAAAAGTTTCTTTGAAAAGCTCTCTTAATAGCCATGGGCAAAGCCCATAATTCTACTACTGAAACAATCAGATCTATTTTCCAGATCATCAATCTTCATTCTCCAGACAGATACAATTGTTTGAAGAGTTGCAATTACATTATCCCTTGATGCGTCTTCAGCCTCCACATTTGGCTGGTTCCACAGTTAACAATTAAAAAGCCAAAGGAATTGAGGATTAATTTTTATCTCTAATAATAAAATGTTCATTGCACTGGATTTCTTGGTATCAGCATCATTGCCCTCCTAATTAAAAAGTGCAATCATTCTATAGTCTTGCAGAAGGAGAGATGAAAGCCAGGACCCACCACTCATGGACAACAGACTGATTGCGGAAACAGCAATCACCATAGCAGTGTGGTGAGCTCAGGACTTTACCACCGAAAAGTGGATGCTATGTCCAGTGCCCAGGAAAAGAGAGGATGCTCTGAAAATGCCAGGGGTCTTTCCTTCCTTACTAGGCTTATCTTACAAAGCTAAATCTTTTTTTTTTTTTTTTGCAACATGGGTCCATATTTCTTTTTATTGATTTTTACTGAGCTCTACATTTTTCTTTGCTCCTCTCCCTGTCTCTCCCTTTCCCTTCAACCCTCTCCCAAGGTCCCCATTCTCCCAATTTACTCGGGAGATCTTGTCTTTTTCTACTTCCCATGTAGATTAGGTCAAAGGTAAATCTTAATCTACCTCCTGGGGCACACATTATAAGCTGGTATGCGTGTGTGTGTCTCAGAAAGAGAGAGCCATTTCTTCCCTCCTTTCAGATGCTCACATCTGTTGCCCTTTTGATCATCTCGAGTGGACTTAAGGATGCCTAGGAGATTAGGAAAGGGTACTTTGGGGATGACTATGAAGTATAATATCTCCAATGGCAGATCATGGGAAGACTATGAAGTATCTCCAATCACAGATCATGAAGGCTCTAACCTAATGAATGACATAATTCATTTGCGGGTTTGAAATTTGGATTGGCTTTTGGGAAGAACTGGAAGCTAAGACTGGTTGGAGGGCATAGGTCTATAGGCAGGAGGCATGTTCGTGGGAGCCATATCCTGAGCCTTCCCGTTTGGTCTCCATTCTGTTTCCTACCCACCACGATGGGTTGTGCTCGTTGCTTCCTATCTATCACTGGGGGAATAGTATCTGCCACACATTTTCTCCCACCACGAGGACAGAATACCGAGCCAAATGGCTACCAATTGCTGAGGGCAAAGAAATTTTCTCTTAAATTATTGTCCCAGGTTTTTGATCACAAAGACAAAAGTAAAAAGAATGCAGTTTTCTCTACTTGAAGCAGGGGTTGTAAAAAGCCTTAATCTATTGTTGGGAGAGGGAACAGTCTTCATCCCATAACATTGTTCCTTTCCTTAATCTGAGCACCAGTTTCATTTTTACAGCTGCTTGTCTTGTGTTCCTGTTGGTGTCTCCTGTGCAGCTCTAATGAGCACCACCTTCCTGTACCATTGTCTCTGCTTCCACAGGCCCCGGAAGAGATCCTGCCATTCAACTCTTTCACGGCTACTGCAGCAGAGCTGAAGAGTGTGCTGTGTGCCATTCTCTGAGCAAGCAATGCCCATGCTGTGAGCTCCTGGGTACATCCAGTTCCTGTGTCTCCCACAATTGTGTGATCCAGGTGAAGTGACACCGTGAAGAGACGGTCCTCTGAAAACATGCGGATGGACACTGGCAATCAACTCGAGGAGAGGAAGCTTCAAAGGGACACCAAGCAACAACACCCTGTTTACACACTTGAGTCCCAGGGCTGTGGAGTGAGGGTGCAGGGAAGGCAGAAGGACAAAGAACAGGAAGAAGTCTGGTAGATAGAACATTCAGACTGTCCATGATCTTAAAGCTCCCCTTCTTGTCTTCCCATTAAACCAAGTAAAACCAAACAAAATCTAAGTATCTTATAGGAAATCTCACCAGAAGTTACACAAGATATATAAACATAATCTACTAAAACTATGAGTAGAATTCTTCTAAAAAAATCAAATCAGGAGTTTGAGGATCTACACAGAAAGTAAGGGCAAGGAATTTTCTACAATGTTGTTTCAAACATAGTTTAGACTATTCAAGAAAAGCAAGGAAAATCCTATATTAAAAAGGCAGAACAGCCTCTTAGGGTCACAGTGTGCTGTACCATGCATCTCTTGACCTAACTGAAACTTCATATTACTTGATTCTCCTCAAGTGACCCGGCCTCTGTGTCTAAGATGATAAAGTTCCCCAACTGAAGAATCTTCAGGAGGGAAGGGTTTACTTAGGCTTCTGGACTGCAGCCACAGTCCATCACGGCTGGGAAGTCATGGTGGAGGAGCCTGAGGCTGCATCAACAGTCAAGGAGCAGAGAGCAAGGAATGCTGTGCCCAGCTCGTTCTCTCTGTTCTACACAGTGCAGGTTCCAGCTCAGGGAATGGCGCCACCCACAGTGACTGGGTTTTCCCACCTCAGTTAACCTACTCAAGATGAATCCTCCACATATGTCTAGAGGCCCATCTCTCAGAGGGTTTCTAGATCCCACTGAGTTGACTCTTGGGAATAACCATTACACTCATGGAACCTGTGAGTGAAAAAAAAAAGACTAAAAAATATTGTCTAGATTCTAATTCTGTATTTTCTTCTATCAACAATCAACATACAAATAAATGTAGACCATTCAGAGAGTTTCCCCATACATGTCTTCAATTCACCACAAATCCAAAATACTCAGAAAGTTCTAAAAAAGAAAAACTTGCATTTGCCACATGTCAGTCACCACACTAACTCCACACAAATGAAGGAGATCTGTGGAGAATCAGTCTCTCGCCATCTGCCAGATCCCAGGACCCCCTTAGCCCTCACTATGCAAGCTCTTGCTCCTCCTCTCTCCTTCCTGCAGTCGGCACTTAGCTAACCACAGGTGTGCTTGAACCGATCAGGTGCAGGCTTTCCTTCCTGTCATTATTCCATAAACAACACATAAAACAATGAAGGCTACAACACATAGATCATACTGTGTGTTATAACTAATCTAGAGATTAATGTATGCATGATGATATAAGGAAGTTTTAAACTAAAACCTTGACATTTTTATGTAAGAGGTTTGGATATCTATGAGCTTTGGTACTTGCCAGAGTCTGAACCCAAACCCATGTAGCTATCAAGGGCTGACTGTGTGAAGAGCATTCTTCCTGGGGTGTAATATGATGTGACATTGCTCCCAGCTCCACTGAGCTTCTACATTATTGCACATCTGCAGGGTGACGTGTCATGATCATACTTCAAGGAAGAGGAAAATGAATCTAGTGTTTTTAAAAGTATCACTGAAAAGCAGCTCAGTCATAAAGAAGGGTCTGCTACTTCTTAGGAGAACAGTGTTTGAAGGAAATACCATTAAGAGTCTAACTGTATTTACATTATTATATGTTTGTATTTTATTATTATGTATATTTGGACTTCTATTCCCTCTACTTAGAGACATAGCTGGGAGACCCGTACCATGGACTGAAACAGTGGTGCCTTCTCTGGCTTCTGACTGAGTCACTGTTGGCCCCAACAGGACACTGCAATGGTAGAGACATGTGCTTGCTTGTTTTACCCTAAAGTTTGGGTTCCTATCTCGTTAGTGGCAGCAGCTGGGCTGTATACTTTCTGGAAAACAGAATCCCATTACCTTCTGCCTGTTCGTCTCCTGCAGCTTCAGTCCTCACCATTTACTAGAAACTTCTCTCTAGAGTCTTTTGTTCCTCCAGAGGTGATTCCAGATGTTGCAAGTCTCTGGCTCTCTCCACTCTGCCACTGACTCCCTTCACCCTGGGCATAGCTTTGAAAATAATGCCTTTACTATGTTCCTGTCAACTGTTCCCCATATGTCCATCATCTACTACCTGCCCCGACATTAACCAATTGGTCCAAGCAATGTGGTAATAACACCATGAGAAATCGCAGAAGTAATCTCCCACCCTCTTGAATAAGGCAGAAGAGGGAAGAAAATATGAGAAGGGGAAGACTGTGCCAGTGATCAGGTCAGAGGTTATTTAATGTCTACATGTGAGCTCAAAGCTAGATCAATGGTGTATGATACACTCGTAATTGTTTTCAATTACTTTAAACATAAGTCTATGTATTTTCCCGAAACTTTTATTAGAAGTCTAAGTAGTTGGTATGCAGTGTTTAAATTCCACTTTCTTCATACTCAGTCTATCTGATCACTACCTCCTCCTCTCTGCCTCAGCTTCCTCGTCAGGATGGGGAGAGCCAAACGCCTACAACGCCGGGCTCATCGGAGTCAGCGACATCCCGGTGGCAGCAGGCTTGTGTGCAGTGGCCCCGGAACAGGTGGCACCTGCGCTTGCTCTCACCATACTTCATCAAACCCTCGCTTGTCACGGCTCTCACTTTCCAGACCGTCGCTGTATCAGAGGTGGTTACGTCAGGGAGAGCCCAATCAGTTCTCTCCGCTGATTTACCTTTGGGTGAAGAAGAGGGTGATGCTGATGAACTCACCTGTGCAGCCAGCGGGCTGCCGCAGGACTCGAGCAATCAGTGCCACTGCCGTGTTTCCCTCTGGTGGAAATGAGCTCTGAAGTGATTTTGGCTTCGAAATATATTCCAAATCACATCAGCCTGTGCTACACACTACACTTTAAATCCTCAGATTATTAATCAGCTGGAGTCCTGAGAATTACTCTTCGAAATTCTAATGAGCCTGTGATGTACAACTGACAATATGCAGCGAAGTCTCACTTCCAACACTTCCCCTGTTCCCAGCCTATGTCCCAGATCTGCGCCGGTGAACATTCTTGAGACATTCACTCAAGACCTGCTGTGCTGAGAAAGTAATGTAATCCTTTATCTGGCCGTGGATTTATGAACAACTACCGAAATGTCAGTCCTGTTCATTACTGTGCAGAACACACCTTAGTATTTTTAACCATCACCTTCCTTCACTCATTCATAACTATTTATTGTCTATGGCATGCACTGATGGAGATTTCCCAGGAGCAACGACAACCCAAAAACCCACCAAAGCTCATCCTGATGGAGCCTGTATTCCAAACACAAAGGTAACATCAGCCCGAGATGCTTCTCATCAGTACCTCTCCCTGCTAAAGCGTTCTGAGATGTCACCGTTAAGTGTAGATGATATAGAAGGTGTTCGGTTAAATGTGAATTTCAAATCAACAACACCAACACAGGTTTTCCTTTAACATATAAATGTGTTACCCTGTCCCTGATTATCAGTGCCCACTGAATGTATCTCTACTGAAAGTTATTTTGATCTGCAAGTCAATTGTAACTGTGCGCTGTGCCTTGCATTTGCTCTATCTCAGAGTGCTAAAGAGGTCGGTACCCTGTTCCTTGACCACTTAGTGACTATGCACATACTTTACTTCCCTCGTGGAGGGCGAGACGGGAGGCCCAGGAGGCACTGCACCAGAAAAAAAAAATCTACCCCTCCCAGGGATATACCACTGGCTAGCAGTAGCTGGGGGACTGCTATTTTTCTTTGATGATATTGCTGCCCCCAAGTTGCTCATCCACGTTTCTCTAAGTAACCCCAATAAATTCCATGTGTAGAATAATTTCTTTGGTCTGTTGTTGATGCTCTACCTGGGGTGAATAGGTGTTTCTCCACAGCCAACCAGGAAGAGTTAACACAACAGCCCACATGTCAGTGGAAGCTCTTTTCCTGGTATGCTCTCTGATTGCTACATCAATTTCTGTCCTGTGTTTGCTTCAAAAGCCTGTTGCGGAAGCTGTCATTCATGTCACTAAAAACACGCTCCTCCTTATCTACCTGTCCAAGCACTTTCAGCCTTCCAAGTGAACGCCTTTCAGGTAGAGCAAGTCTGTTTTCCCTGTGGGGTTTTTTTAGGGCTCTCTACAGTGAGTGCCTGTCCCGCGCCTCCTAGAGCTTCTTCCATATCTCTTCAGCATCCACATGTGCAAACACCTGCTTTCTCAGAGACAAGCAGTATTTTCTCACCTTCCAGCTTCTGGGCTCTAAGACCAGCCCGCATGGACCTTGGCTACCAGGTGTGGAAGCGGCACCACAAGTGTCCAGGGCCAGCCGCCTGCGAGGATGACAGCTGTGTCGGCTCAGACTCCACCTGAGAGCTACTCAATCCAAGCCCGCCTCTCGGCAGCTTAGGGAGCTCTGGTCTGCAGCATTTCTAGTCACACAGAAATGTATTTCCTCGTGGTATCAGAAGTGCTCACTATAATCTACATTTATAAGAATGTCTCCGGAACAGTGTCCTCTAGAGTTTGCTTGTATCAAGCACGTCCACAGGATATCGTACATCCCCTTAGAGAAACAAGCTGGTCTCCATTTGTGATTCTCCTTCTACCCATCTAACAAGCCCTGTTCTGGAGCCACTCCTGGCATCAGTCAAGATGCTTGAACGACCTCAATGAAAAGGGAACAGAAGCCAGATACCATGTCTCAATGACACATAGTTCCTTAAATAAATGAACAATAGGGAAATATGAATTAAGCTCTCTAGCCTTTACTGGCTGATATGACCAAATACATTGCCTCATCTTGAAAACAATGAGAACAATGTAATGATTAATTATTTCTAATACAGAGAGGCTTAATGAATAATTTTAAAAAGCACTTCAAAATTTCAAAGTTCTCAGTGTTTTGTAATGAGTGCAAGCAAGCCAGATCTTCAATGGCTACGTTTCTTAATGTCCTCCTCTACTCCACAGCGTGGCTCTTGGAGCTGACAAATGTGTACCATATTAATCAGTGTTTATGAAATAATTGTAGGTACAGTAAGATTGACAGATGCCACATAGCTAGAGCTGCCCGTCTTTGTGAACAGACATTTAATCTGTGCATTCCTGTGGACCCAAGGACAAAGACAAAGAGGAGGAAAACAGGCTTTTGTCTGGCTGTAATACTAATCTATGGATAGTAACAGACAAAGGGACAGAAAATAATTCTGTTCTACCTTGAATCCTTCAATCATGCAGCCTCGCAAATTCAAAAATAAAACAACTTGCCTATTTTTCTCACAACAACAGTCTCATCAAAAGCATGAGTGGTCAAAGAAAGAATTTTAACACCATAATTTGGAACTTAGTCACATTCAAATAGAAAAGTTATCTGTTTAATACTGGACTTAAGGGTGGAATCCAGATCAACATCCAATTACTTATTTCTAAGAAAGTGTTGTGGTTTGAGTAAGAATGCCTTTCCTCCACCCTATGGGTTCTTGTATCTGAATGCTTTATCACCAGGGAATGGCACTATTTGAAAAAAGTTAGAATTAAGAGGTGTGGACGTGTTCGAGGAAGTGTGTTTCTAAGGTTTCAAAATCCCATGTCAAGCTCTAAGTCTCTCACTCTGTCTATGGATCCAGCTGTAGAAACCACAGTTACTGCTTCCAGAGGCTGCCAGCATGTCACCATACTCCCTGCCATGACAGTAATGGACTAAACCCCTGGAACTGTAAGCCCCCAGTTAAATGCTTCTTCTTATAAGACCTCCCTTGGTCACTGGGTCTCTTCACAGTAACAAAATACTGAGTAAGACGTAAGTGAAGAAACCTTCTCATAAACATCAAAGTTAATTCTTTAAATGCATGGACTTATTGTGTATGCAACTTCTGGAGGTCAGGAGAGTCCACTGGGGTATTTCTCTGCTTCTGTCCTGTGGATTCAGGATTCTGGCTCTAACTTAGGTAGGTCGTCAGGACTGACAAAAAGCATTGTCACCCGCTGAGCCATCTCGATGGCTCCAAAGTCATTGTTATTAAATTCTCCACGGGATTTTATCACACATTGTCAACTCATAACTAGGCTGTCCTGAAGCCAGCCAACGTGCAGCTGTTAGCTAGTTGTGGCCAGGTCCTAAGTTCACTGCTAAACTTTACTTAAAGCACTTTTACAGTTAGAGTAACTCAACCCACCTCTTTGAAATGGAGGGAGAGATGGCGGGTCTACAATTACATTGGAAATAATTATGAACAGATTTCACTGCACTACCCCAACCCCAACTGTTTGAGTTTTGTTTTTGTTTTTACTTTGGCCTTATATCACTGAAGTAACTGTATAAACATAAGTCATTAAATCTATCAAGATATAAAACTGACTTTCAAAATATACAAGTAAATTATTCAGTAGAAGGTACATAATTGCCATGAACTGACTTTTTGTTTAAAGCTAAAATACATTGTGACTTGCAGACATGCTGTTTGGGCAAGGATTGGGTTTTGAATCCAGGAAGTTGTAGGCTTTTAAATGAAGCCATCTGTGAGCTTTAGTTATCTTCCAACCCTTTGGCTCACTCTTCTGCACAAACTCGGTAACATTTCTTTATTGTCTCATGACTGTCTCTTTCTAACTGTGACTAACTGAGTTGGCTAGGGGCAGTGGGATAATATGCCCCTGAAATCACAAGTAGTATGTGACCATATGTTCAAAGGTCATGGAGTTTTACTCTGTTCCATCAACAGCACCTCTGATAACGTACAACCAGGGGCACCTGAGAGTTGAGCTGAAGATTAGCTACAAATATACCAAAGGTTTAAAGCAAACTAAAATTATAAAGCTATCATAAGAAAGCAGAGGAGTAAACTGCTGTTATTTTAGATTTAGTAGAGAATAAATAGGTATGACACCATAAGAACGGACAAAAGAAAAGACAAACTGGACTTCACCATAATCATAAAATGTTGTGCTGTGAAGGGCACAACTAAGAAAGTGAAGATGGACCACAAAATGGGGAAAATATATTCAAATTCTATGTGATAAAAAATTTCTATGTGCAATTTGGAAAAATACTCTATTATTACAACTCCATAATAAAGACAAAGGAGCTATTAAAGAATAAAGAAAGGGGGTTGGAAAGATAGCTCAATGGTAAGACTTGCTCTGCAATCTTGAAGATTTGAGTTCCAATCTCAGAAGCAATGGATTTCTAGGTTTGGCTGCACACACTACTAGGCAGCCAGCACAGCTGGGACAGCAAACTTCCAGCTCAGTGAGAGACCTCCTCTCAAGGCAATGAGGTAAAAAATAATTGAGGAGCACACCCAAAGTCCTGCTTCGGCCTCCACATGTGCACACAAAAGGGCACACATATGTTCATATTCAAGTGTGTGTACCCCCCACACATACAGTTTACCATACATACAAAAAATGGAGAAATAATTTGAGTAAACATTTCTGTAAGGCTTATAAACAAAAGTTCAGTAAGCACATGGAAGATTTTGGATACTACTAGCCAACATGAACATAAAAATAAAAAACCCAAAGAAAAATGCTGTTTGTTAGCCACTAATATGATGAAATGCAGTAATTGACTAATAGTAAGATCTGCTGAGCTGGAGGAGGGGCCTCTTACATTCCCAGGACCAAGGTAAAATGGTGCCATCACTTTGAAAAATGGCCTGATGATTCCTTTTACAACCAGTCACAGAGTTACTCTATAACTCGGCACTTCTACACCTAATTACATACCCAAGAGAAATTATAATACAAGTAGCCATAAAAATGTATACAGGTGTTTTAGTAGCAATAGTATTTATGACATCACAGTCATTTCAGCCAACAGAGAATGTACCAATCAACAGATGTATGAATGATCAAAGGTGGTATATCCATACAATGAAACATTATCCCACTATAAAGAGAAAAGACTGGAGTGCTAAGATGTGTTACAGCATAGGTTAGCCTTGGAAATACACAGTTAAAAGAATTCAAGAAGTCAGGTATTCAAAAATGACATATCATATTACTCTATTAATACGAAAGGCCAGAACAGAGAACTCTGTAGAAAGCAGGATATGTTTCCACAAGCCTGAGTCAGGAGGACTAGCCTCCTAACGTGTGGTTCATGTAAATGCTGAGAGCATCCATAAGGGGAAAATCTTCAACCTATGCTCGTCTTTATTCAACTATTTAATAAACACTGCTTTTAAAAAAAGCTATGCGGCCGGGTGGTGGTGGCGCACGCCTTTAATCTCAGCACTCGGGAGGCAGAGGCAGAAGGATCTCTGTGAGTTTGAGGCCAGCCTGGTCTACAAGAGCTAGTTCCAGGACAGGCTCCAAAGCCACATAGAAACCCTGTCTCGAAAAACAACAAAAAAACAAGCAAACAAGCTATAAGAATGTGCTGCTTTTTTTCTCAGCACATAGTTTATGCACAAGCATAATCTTTTTTTTAAAGATTTTATTTATTTATTATGTATACAGTATTCTGCCTGCATGTATGCCTACAGGCCAGAAGAGGACACCAGATGTCATTACAGATGGTTGTGAGCAACCATGTGGGTGCTGGGAATTGAACTCAGGACCTCTGGAAGAGCAGCCAGTGCTCTTAACCTCTGACCCAACTTTATGTTTGAGCCAAAAACCCAATGAGAATAGTATCTACAAATGGCCTACTCACATCGCCCCACACACTCTTAAGCCTTTCTATGACTATTTCTAAATCATATACAATATAAACAGCTACCGACCTGCCATGCTCAGAGAATATGAGAAGAAAGCCATTCTGTGTGTGTTCACTGCTCACGAAGACCTGCTTCCTCACAGAAACTGTTGATCCTCAAATGGTTGGATTTAGATATGGAATTCACATATGTGGAAGACAACAAAACTAGCTAAAATACTACAGAACTGAACATCTCCTTATGGATTTTAAAAAGTCAGTATAACTCTTCTTTTGAATCAAGATGGTATCAGAGGTGGGACCATCTATGGATCTTAATCCAATTCTGTGAATAGGTAAAGGAAGATGGAAAACGACAGTCAATCAATAGTGCCCATGCTCGGTACAGCACCCATAAAAAGACTGCAACAGGAATCAGAAAGAACCAAAGACCCCAACATCTCCCATTGGCTCACCTAATAGTAAGAATTCTTTGCTTTCAAAAGTTCCAGGATTGAAGATCCTCTAATGAGCTAGGATTAGATGTCTTATCACAGGAAGTCAGATTCTATTTTCTTCACGAACATGAATATACCTATTTTCCTTATGCATAAATGATTTTGCAGGACAAAACATACCCTTCACTCTTTAAGTCTAGCTAGTTATGACTGCAAGTTAAATCTTTTGGCTTCTATGCAGTTCTACTGGAAATTACACGGTAAGATCTCTATTGTGTTGATTCTCCTTATGAGAGTTTATGTGGTCCTTCCTTTTCTCAGTGAATTCAAACAGTTTTCATGAATGTGTGAACCAGATAGCTGAATTCTAAAGGGAATGGAATCACATTAAAAACTGTATGGCAATCAAATAACCATTTAGGTATATGGAGATAGTTTTAGCAAATTCCCCAGAGAGGAGGGATCATTTGTCAACAGATCACAAGCTATTCTTCAGTAAAATGTGACTAGGCAACAGGTACAGTAGAAATCAGAGCATTTCGGTCATAAGGGCTTTAAGTAGAATCTTTAAAATAACTATCATAAAGACTGAAGGTTCTTGAAGGCCAATTATTATTTATCCAACGCTGACATCTTGCAACAGCACTTTAGCACCTGGGAGGACAGTATAACTAACAGCGTCACATAAATTCCAGAATCATTTATTCAAACCAAATATCCACTTTTACGTCAAGGGCGACTACTTCTTCATAAAAGAGCTGTGTAATGTATTACCTAGAAATGAGTGTTACATATTTATAACTCCAGCTAGTAAATCCAGTCATGCTATTATTATGCCATTAAACTGGAAATATAGAGAGTCGAAAGGAGGACTGATCATAATAAAACCACTTTATTCCACACATAATACCTGAAATGCAATCTAATACAACTTCCAAATACCAGAAGCTTAATGTTTATGGTCTTTATTGAATAATCTTCTCCTTCTTTGACTGAAGTCAATAAAAAGTCATCTCTAAACTTTCTAGTCAAGCTAGAAGCCATTACATTATATAAGGTCATGAAGGTAAGCATAAAACGGAAGCACACCCCCAGATCCCTGCTGGCTAGCGCTGCTGTGTCTCTTAACTCCAGCCCATCATGGCTTTAAGCATTTTCACTGTGGTGAAGTCTGACCAATGTTTTATGGAAATGCATTTAATTGCATATTCATATTGTATTTAGAGTTATTTTAAGGAAAATAATGTTTCCAAATAGTGTCACAAATACACCAGAATGTCCTCTCTGTATGGAGGAGACATGTTTTAAGATTATATTGTAAAAGAACACACATAATACACACTTGCCATCTGAACCATATTGAAGTGTGAGGGTATTAGGATGTTCATACTGGTGCCCGGCCGTCACCATCCTTCATTTCCCCAAACTGAAATCAAGTCTCCATTAAAGATGGAGAAAATTTAAATACCACCATTCTCTAAAACATAGAAGCTCATTCAAGCAGAACTCCTCAATGAATAAGCGTGAGTATTTCTGCTTTATACCTGAGAAGCGGTGACTGGGCGTGGTCCTTGCGGACATGCATTATCATTAGTGCTGCATGCCATTGTGGGCTTATCTGTCGATGCTACACAGCAGTCAGGAATTACAGATTTGGGCGACATGCTTATTTCTCTATCGCTGAAAAATACCACACAATAAATTCTCTTATGATTGAATAATTTATGCCTTCGGTTTTTGGAACCAGGTTTTGCTATGTGCATCCCAATCTGATGATGAACTCCTTATGCAGCGTAGATTAGCATGGACTTTTCGCAGCCTTCCTCCTTCAATCTCCAGGATGCTCACATTGCAGGTGTGCTACCACGTTGAAATCACAATTCCCACTTTTACCAGAAGATCTGGGGTATGCATGGGGCATGCCATATGTATGGAGATGTTGCCAGTTAGTATGCCCACATGACATAACTGGTCAGGGCAGAAATGGTTCTGTGTTTTCCTCAAGATATTTAAATGAACATACAAGGCTCATGGATACTTTCTCGCACTCTGCTAGCAGACAGGGAGTGGTGTATAATCTTTGAGGAGACTGAATACCCAACAGAGGAAAAGAGTACCTACAAAAAGATTAGGGAAAAAGAATTGCTGGTTTTAATGGAGGCTTGTCCAGTGAGCATTTTAGTGAAGAATCCTTCAAAAAGCACCCAATCCACTAACTTCAACAAACAAAAAAGCTGATGTCTCCCTTAAATGAAATGAAAAGAACAAAGAAATCCATGCCCTGGCAATGCTGAAGCATGCACGGGCAGCCCGTATAGTTGGTTCTGTCTAACTTGTCTATATTGGGTTTTACGATCTAAGTTGATGAGGACGACTGATCATGTCTCTTTCTCAAGATATCATTACAAATGGTTACCATGTGGTTGCTGGGAATTGAACTCAGGACCTTTGGAAGAGCAGGCAATACTTTTAACCGCCCAGCCATCTCTCTAGCCCCTCTCTTAAATGGCCCTTCCCTCTTTTCACCATCCCCAAGCTCCACAACCCATGACTCTAAAATGTAGCCGTGTGTTGGGACTTAATATTTGCTGACTGCCAGCTCATAGATCACCTTCCTTCCGCTCAATTCCCAAGCCACAGCCGATGTGCTACGAGACCTTTGCAGCAGTATTTCTCAAAGCTTGCACCCCATTCATCCACAGTCGCTGTTCCCCCTTACTCTCAAGTTTGAATGACCCTATCTGCAGACTATGGCCTGACTGGCACATTTTTGTTCTTTTCCACTGTCTTTTTTTTTTCTTTCTGCTTTAGAATCTTTGTCTATGCCTGCAAATCCCACAGATGCTCAGAGAAAGTGGTGGGAGGCACAGTGCACTTGCAGAAGAAGACGTGATGAGTCATAGTGGGCTGCTGAATCAACTCAGTTTGAGGAGTGCCAGGAATAGGGAAGCAGGGACAACGCGGACCAGTTTTCATGGTGAGCCCGAGTGCTACTTTAACAGCACAGATTAGCATTAGCATCAGCTGTTTCTTTCCTTTCTCAAAACAAACTAAAATTGATCCCAACTGCAGACACTGTATTAATTTTTAAGTATGTTATTACTTTCGATGCAAGCTTTCCCAGGTTGCACACTGAAGAATTTCAGGTGCAGTTTAGGAATACCCTGCACACCCCACCCCTCCCCCCCACCACTCGATTTCTGGATGGATAAATCACTTCTTACCTGTTGATGGAAGCACAAGAACAGTGAATTCCCATGGGATTATTATCTTTTTTCACTTGAATGCAGCCCCGTCTTCATATGCAATTTATATGTAAACCCGGGAGTCCCATTAGCGTCTCAGACCCTAATAGCAGCTAATGATGATTGGCAATGTTCTTTGTGCTAGGGACTATCCTAAGAGTTTTACGTTAAATTGTTCAGTGTATCCTCACAACAGCGCTGTAGGGTGGAGATAATTATCCTCCCAGTTCAACGGGCAGCCAAAAGGATAACCGCAAAATTTACCCAACGCCACCCAGGCTCCTCCAGAGTCTCAGGAACACTCAAGCACAACCTCAATCAGGAGTTTTCAAGTTATTTTTATAAAGAGAGTAGAGTGTCTGTATTTTTCACTTTCCTCCACTTGCTTAAGGTTTTGAAGAGTTGGACGGAGGGGTATACTTGAAGGGACTCTGCCCCAGTTTGAATGTGGTGAGCGTGGCTCTGGTCGGCCATGCCTTTCTCCCCAATTCCCTCTGCCTGGCTTAAAAAAAAACCAATAACAAACAAACAAAGCTATTAGATGACATTCCTAAAGCTAGTCGCCAAGGTCTACTTCCCTTATTTGGCCACTTTCTCTTCTTGAAGCTATCAAAGTCCACCAATCAAAAGCCCCTTTTGGCTCACTTAATTAACACGCCCAATAATTAAAATTAAACACCTCAGAGTAACACGGGCTTCCCTCTTTAACTTTATAAACTGACATTTGCCTGTGTGTCACATATGTCTCCCCTCTATCCAGAGGCAGTCCTTTGTCCCTGTGGGACAAACGCCCCTTCCCCCCTCCTCTTGTCCCCTTCCTCTTCTCCCTAGTCCCCTAGCTCCTTTACCACCCCATCCCAGCCCATCCTAACACAGGCCTCCCCTTTTACCCCTTTTAAACCTGCAAGGTCATTAGCTGCTCTTTTTTCTGCCTGTCAGAAAGCAACCGCTTTAACTTTTCTTCCCTTAGTAAAGGATTGCTCTGTGAAAATAGGTGTTTGGGTGTGGTTTGTGCCTACTCTGGGTCCAGGAGGGAGCCCTTACTGTGCAAGGGTCCCCCTCCAATGCTGTCATTGTTGTCTGAGATGTTAGTCAGGTGACCTTTCTATGCTCCCTCTGTCAACAGCGTGGACCTTCCCATTCAATGACCTATCCCATACTGCGGCAATTTTTTCACATACATTTTATAAGTAACTCGCTGTTGGACCTCATTGAAGGGTCACTTAACTTGAATAATCCCCCTGAAATACCTTCCAGGGCTAGAGCTAAAACTGGTATATCCTCTGAGGGTAGGCATTTCTAACAACTAAAAAAATTTATCTCTCTCTCTTGCATCCCACAGAAAGGCACCGGCACAAGCTGAGAGCTTTCCCGTCTCCACTTTCTAAACAGAACAAAGAGAATAAATGCCAGTCGTGTCCGACATGCCAGGGGGCGGTTTGTTACTTCAAGAGACTTTTACATTAAACAAAAAAAGTAGCCCTCACTACAAGACACCATTCATCATATTTCTTAATAACCTCTGAGGTATATTAAGGTAAAGATTAGTGTAAATATATCACTATTATTCTATATTTGAAAACCTGCATTTCTGTAAGACTATTTTAAATAATACAATCAAAGGTGAAAATTTTGTAAGTCTATTTTATTTTCACTTATACTCATAATTTACTCACTAAAACCCTGCATACAGAGTCCCAGCCTGAGAAGAAAAAGGATTCACAAGTCCTTGCCTGAACCAAGGAGCTATTTGCAAGTGATACCTGCTGGGCAGGGAAGACCCATTTTCCCAAATTGAGTGTTTTGGGGTATATTAGACACATGCCAGGGCAGGCCCCATGCCCAACACGAAATAGAGTCCATCTTGTTTGTATGTGTTTGTTTTGATGTGTGTGTGTGTATGTGTGTGTGTGTGTAGTCTTATTGATTTTCATTGATTTGTTTTGAGTTTTGTTGGAGTTTTTTGAGCGAGAAAGAAAATGAAGTGGGTGAGTAGGAAGAAGGATTTGGGAGGAGTTGGGGAAAGAATATGATAAAATATACTGTTTGAAAATATTTAAACAAAAATGTGGCTTAAACCTCTAGTCATCTATAATTTATTTGGTGTTATTTGGATTCATTTGTCAAGATGGGATCCGGGTGCTAAGCAAATTCAGCTGCAAAATTCATAGAAATATTTTTACTGGAGTAACATGGTCTCAGACATTTTGTGACAGATATTAAAATCAGATTTGTGTATTGTGTGTGATATGCTTATTAAATGTGACTAATTCCTGTAAGACACATATGCAGATGAGTCTTCTTAACTTGTAGTGACATGACGTAGACAGAAACAAAATCTTCCCACACAGAAAATTCTTTGCAACGTTGGTGCCACTAAATGTGCCCAGCAAGGATTATGAGGTTGTAGTCTGGCCACCAGGGTAGGAAGAACTCATTTCTGGGTAACCAGGGGGTGTTCTTTTTATTCTCATATTTTATGAGATGGAGAACATTGTTTTACTTTGTTTCTGTGTCTCATCTCTTCCTTTCTCATCCCAAGTATGGTACAGGAACAAACGTCATTAAAGATTTCCTGAGTAAATTGGGAGCCTGGGGATGATGGGAGAGGGTAGAAAGGGAGAGGAGAGGAAGGGAGGGGAGCAGAGGAAAATATATAGCTCAATAAAAACAATTTAAAAAATCCAGCCAGTGGTGCATGTGTGAAATGCAATTCCAGTACTTGGGAAGCTGATGCTAGAGGCACGTCACAAGTTCAAGGCCAGTCTGGGCTACTTAAAAAAATACAGGCAGGGAACTGGGTAGGGAAGAGGGAAGGAAGAGGTAAATATCTATAATCCAGTCATTCTCACTACCCTGGCTGATACTATTCTCTTCTAAGCAACAATGTTACATGAATTCTGTGTTACATAACAGTTTCCTGTGAGATTGAAACATTACACACACATACAAACACACACACACATACACAAGGACATATTATTCATAAAAAACGATACTACTCTTTGACCTAAATAATGGCTTTAATCAGGCCAAAGAGTTGTTCAAAATGTGTTGGAGGGGAAGTCTGAACAGACAACGGTGCTTTAAGTCAACTCTGAGTAAACTATCCACAAAATGTACCCTTGTGCACACTAACGGGGCATCCAGAAGGTGCTGTGGTTATTTTCAGGGACTGTGCATGTAACAGGCTCAGAAGCTCACCTGTATTTGTATCCTTGGCAAATCTACCTCCACAGTGGGTGATTTTCCATACTTCCCATCTTCTTTGTAGTTTGGGGGTCTTAGGGGAGTTCTCCATTCTATGTCAAGATGTGTGGGTTGCTGCTGTCACCCCCCAACTTTCACCACAAAGAAGACAATATTATCAAGGTTAGCAACACACACACTTCCCAGACCTTGTAAGTTGGGGCAAAACCGATGGAAGTTTGGGATTGACAAGCGTCTATTTTAGGGGACTCCTCTTCTTACCAAGCACGCTAAGCTAAAGAGTCTGGGTCTGCCAGTGACCTGCTCTTCTCCACATGGAAATACCCTCTTAGGGTCCAGAGTGTGCTTCTGAAGGTATGTCTATAGATGGAAGGCACACACATAATTGTAGTCTTTACAACTTGCTGGGTGTCTTCTTAACAGCACCACTGGCTTATACAATAAAACAATAAATTACCTTTTTAAAAAAGATTTATTGATTATGTATACAGTGTTCTGCTGCATGTATGCCTGAACACCAGAAAATGGTATCAGATCTCATTACAGATGGTTGTGAGCCACCATGTGGGTGCTGGGAACTGAACTCAGGACCTCTGGAAGAGCAGCCAGTGCTCTTAAGCTCTGAGCTATCTCTCCAGTTCCAATAAATTTTAACTTTGATATTTTAATTTGTTTGAGTTGCACACCTAGCACTCACAATGCCAACAGTCTTGAGGAGGATCTCACTTCTTTTGCCTCAAAAGTTCATAATGTCAAAAACACATTATGTTAAACGTAAATTAAAAATATCCCCCTAATAAACTTACCTATTTGGGGTGTGTGTATGCACGTGCGTGCGTGCGCGCGCACACACACACACGAGCATGCGTGTGAGAGAGAGAGAGAGAGAACATGGCCATATGCCGCATGCGTGGAGTGCTCATGGAGACCAGAGAGGGTGTCGGATCCTCTCTGGAGCCCGAGTATGCGGCACTTAAAAGCTGCCCAAAGTGGGTGATGGGAGCTGAACTCAGGGTCTCTGTAAGAGCAAAAGCATATTTCACGACAAAGCCATCTCAGAGGCCGCATACTGACCAATTTTGAGGATTTCTCAGACCTGATTTATCAACCTTAAATACTATAAGGAAAAAAGAAGTTATACGCACACGCATACACACACACACGTACACAATGTGTTAAACTGGTAGATGTTAAATAAACTACAGCATGGGGTAATTTTTGATGAAATAGGCTAAGAGACTTAAACTATAATAACTTCTGAGGTATTTTAATACATTATTTTTACTGTGATCAGAATTGATATCAGAAGTGATATCAAATGATTTTTAAATAAATGGTATATCAGCTAAAAAAAACTCAAGAAAAATTCATGGAACATAATTATATTCAAAGAATATACTATAACACGACTACGACGGCACTTAAGATTCTGAGAAGCTGGGTGTGGTGGCACATGTCTGTAATCCCACCGCTGAGGAGGCTGGGGGAAGAGAGCTGTGAGTCTGGACCCAGCTTAGTTTAAGCAGTGAGACCTAGTCTCAAAAACTGTAACAATAGCAACAGTAATGACAGGACCCAAAGCTGCTTCAATGATGGTGCTAAGGTTATCATCTAAGGAAAATTAAATCTTAATGAAAATCTTGTATTATTTTTAGCATAAAAATAACTCTAGAAGAAAATACAGGTAAGTAGTATTCATATGATTTTAGGACAATCAAGTACAGCATCAAATATATTAGTATGTAAGAGAGAAAAATATCATACTAAATTTAAAGTGTCAAAATATAGACATTAAAAGGCAAAAGATAATATAAAACTAAAGGCAAATGATAATCTGGGAATTTTGAATTTTAATACCTGGTAGAATATAGGTAATATGTAAAGATCTGCACCAAACAATAAGGAAGAGAAAGAGAGACCTGCAGTAGGATTGTAGATAAAAGGGGACATCCTCCCCAGCACTGGGAGAGATAAACGAGACATACTAAAAAGTTGTCTGAGGCTCTATCTGTATAGTGGAATTGTAAGTGGGTTCTGTTTGCTGTTTTGTGTTTTTTTCAAGATTGAGCATATGCTCCTTTTGTAATTAGAGAAAGCAAAGTATATTTATATAACCTAGAACCTCATGCCAGGGAGTAGTGAGGAAACAGCCTGGAAGCGTCACTCTAGGGTGGGACTCCATCGTAAGCACAGCACTTTCTGTAGATTCTCGGGCACCACTTAACTTGTTTCCATTCTGCACCACGCTTTTACAACTAATCAACTATAAATAACTACCTCATTACAGTAAACTTCCTCCAGCTTGTTAGCTGCGGGGCCGCGGACGGACCTGGCGTCGGCAGTTCTCTCAGGATTCCACCATCGCGCTGAAGCTAACCATCTCCATGCCGCCAACTCTCAGGGGCCAGCATGTGTTCTTCTCTCTGCGGGCCAGCCCGTGCTGACTGAGCTACTGGCTCACCTGACCGGAATGAGGCCCCCGTGATTCGGAAGTTTGGTGCAGCCAACCACGGTGAGACAGACACTGAGTAGCCACTCTCAGCCCTGAGATGACTATTTCCACAAAGCTCACTTAATAACTGCAGTTCACTTACGTTTTTCATTTATTTTAAAAGTGGGCTCCTACTCGAACTAGAAATAAATAAGAAATACGTCAAATATGAGATGTTTGTCATTTAAAATTAATGGGGGAAAATCACAAGGAAGTTTTCTTTTCAGGAATATAATACAAAACCACAGTCAAGAAGAATTCAGACACAGGAGTACAGCAACATCAGCACAGTCAAGGCTGTGATCACATTAACATATAAACTTTGCTGTTGGAGTAATCAGAGCCTCCAGCTAATACGTATTTCTTATCGGAAGGTTGGCTGGATATTTTAAAAATGAATTTGTCATTAGCTGCTATTATTTGCATAAAGGTTTTAAAATTCTTGAAAACAATTTCTCTGTCCACAGATTAATGCTACCATCTGAGGATGCACTTGGCATTAAATGAGTTGGAGAACAGGTTTCTTGGTAGGTGGCTGACTGTCTTTCCTATGCTACACTGAGCTAATGATAGCTGTGATCTACATTAACAAAATTAATCAGTGACATTTCATTATTTCTGCCAATGTTTTAAATATAATAAGATATAAAGTATAAATTAGTAACACAGAGAATACTGCTATTTAATGGAGAGATTTTTACTGATAGCTAATCAATGGAGAAAGCATTAATCCACCATTTTATTCATTCATTACCAAGCTAACACAACAAGAATTTTAGCTTCACTTGTCTGAACAGCAACACCTAAAATATTTTCCTCACTTTATAGGAAATAAATAAATATTTCTATTATTATAGGACAATTATAGTCTCTGTCTGTTGAGCTACACACACATGCACCTTTATATTTCATTAGACAGAAAATCATCAAAAAGAAACACTGAGGATTATGAAGGCATGGTTTTAAAATAACTGTTTCTGTGCATATTGTATTTTCACAAATTGCCATTTTTATTTTAAAGGTAATGGCTTATAGAATTAGCAGGCACAGAAATGAGAGATCGTGGAGAAAGTACAAACATTCACTCTGCCTGTCTTATAACAACCTATGCATTGTATTTCCTCTGCATAGACCTACCGCCCCGAAGGAACCCTCAAGCTGGCGTGAGGTGCCTACAGGAGGAATTTCTGCAAGTCACTGCTTCCAGCTCACATTTTGTCTCCCTTTGTACTTTCCTAGGTAACCATACTTGGTGGGCAACCATGTTCAGTAGGTCTTCCCTTCCTGCCTTCATTCATAAGACTTAACCCACAATTCAATGGGAATCCAGGGCAAATTCTCCCTTGCGTTTGCCTATTTAATACTTTCATTTCCATTTCATAAGTCAACAGAGATGGAAGGGGGCACTCGCGACGTTCACCAGCGGCTCCTCCCAGCCTCTTTGCTCTCATGCCTCTCTTTGTCAGCACAAAGGGGTGGACCTTTCCCTCCTCTTCCCTTGCGCAGCTGTTATACACAGCCCATGTTCTCTCCCTGACATGCACTGTGCTGTCTTTGCCTCAGCAGCTAAAACAACAGATGACATACCAGTAGACACTTGTTTACTGACTTCTGATCTTCGAGAACAAGAGATAAAACATACTACAGAAAACAACAAACAGAAACTTGTGGGTCACATTGTCCTCTTTGTAAGAGACTCGGGTTCAGTTCACACTAGCCTACACATCCATAGGATACATGCGTCTTAACTGCTGCCAGGTTTACTTAGAAAGGTTCGTCAGGACACATAGCCTGTCTGTATGAGAGCCTCAAATGTGGAAGAGAAGTTTGGACACAGTTCAGGTATTACTTCCCACCTCCCAAAAGACTGTGCTCAACAACTCAGCTCTGAGAAATGGGGTCTCACATACAAATACAGCCTATTTAACAGAGGTCTTATTCGTGAATAAGGGAACCATATTGTGTATCTACCAGAGAGAATACTTCCAACCACCTTTCATGGTGTGTGTACGTACACAATCATCAGGGAACCACCTGGAGGAAGCTGAGCTTGTGTTTTCATACCCTTGCAATCACATCAACGTTTGGTTCTGTTAATTAGCCCAGAGCAGGAGTTATCTTCACAATAAGCAGGACAGAACTGTCTTAACGCCCACATTCATCTTAGTATGTGTCCAAGGAAATAATAACAGGATACAGGGTAAATCCAAGATCATCACCACGAGCAAAACAAATTTAGAATCAGCAACTTCTCAAGCCATAAATCTAAATGCACGAACAATAACAATAATATCTAGAGGGGTAGCCCTGCAGTTTAAAAACTGACCAACCATAAAAATACAAATTTAGGAATGACTTTATTATCAGAATAACAAAAGCAATGATTTGGACAATGTTATGCTGAAATATATGGAGTAACCACTAAATAAGTAACTACAGAATACACAACTTTTGAACATGCTGAAGACCTAAATGGGATAGCGAGCAAGGCATGCAGAAATAAAAAAAAATGAAGAAAGAAAATGGGGAAGGCGAAAGCCCATGATAAGCTGATAGAAGAGAAATGGGGGTTTGTTAGGTTTCTTTATGTGTGAGTGAACCGAACTCTCCAGGTCATGTTTAAAACAAACACACAAGCAAGCACAACCAACATATGTGGCATGCCTTCCTAAGAGATATAAAATGAAGTACTACAAATTACACTAACATCAAAGAAAACAGACATCAAGGCAAAAAGGTACCACTAGTAATAAGCTATACTGACGAATTAGTAAATTAATCAATCTAATTTATAAGAATATATTACTTGAAACAATAAAAGGACATCGGAAACACCTAGATGTGGACAGTCGAGAGGAGTATAACTTGCAGAATGACATTGAAGAGACATAACTTTATGGAGGAGGCCACACAGTTTAGATAAGATGACTCAACATTAGAATAAAAAAAGCAAATATTCAAGAGATGTGTTTTTTCTAAAACGTAACAGCAGAATCATATGTGGAACCCTGAACCCCCAGAATGTCTGTATTGGGAGACAACGCCTCCAAGGAAGAAATTCGGGGTGAATGAGACCCAGGGAAAAGGCACCCATCTAGTAGGGTATTGTGCTCCTCCACCTTCTTTTGCTGGTTATTGTTCATCTCTTTTGGGACAGAGCTGTGCTGTGAATCTCTGGCTGACCTGGAACTTGCTATGGAGACCAGTCTGGATTCAAAATCAATATAATCCTCCTACTGCTGTCTCCATTCACTAGAAAGAAAGCCGAAGTGCACCCCATCTCAGTGTCAGGAGAGTGCCCTTTTAATGGGTGATCCAGACAGGTCCTGTAAACACAAAGCAGGTGGTGGCCAACCACACGCCAGTAGAGCATGTGACAGAAGGAATCCTGGTACCTCAATCTAAAACTGTGAAAAATACAGGTGGTTTAAGCCTCTTGGTCTATGGAATTCTGTTATGGCAGCCCAAGCTGACTGTTTCAACATGATACATATTATATCTGTCATACAAAACTTCACTGTGACTTTTGAAAAATAAAAAAGTAAAAACAGTCTTTATAGCTTCCTAGCATTTGACCTTGAAAGGTATAGAGACTTTGTATAAGTTCACAGATGTTACAAATAATATGGTATGGTGTTGGGACAGGGAAACCAGTGGGCCAGAAAGAGCGTGGAGAACTAGCTCACCATCTATACTGGCTTGACTTTCAGCACAATGAGTACTGAGAGTGGGTGAGAAGGAACTATTCACTGAGCGGCTCTGGAACAACTGGTTAGTCCATATCCTTCCTATAGAGAAGGTAGGAAAAGGCATTAAATGGGTGGTCTATGACCCTGGTGTATCATAAACCTTCTTAGACCACAGCAGCAATAGAAACATTTGAATATGTTTAAAGCAAGGATTGATTTTTCTCAAAAGACAGCTAAAAGATTAGAAATGTAAGCCATGCATCATGAAAATAAACTGGCAATGTAGAAAAATAAACCAGAAAAAAAAACACCAGTAACTTGTAGCATATAAGGATATACCACGAGTAACAATTTTAAAGCTAATAATTCCATTAAGACGCTGTGTATGAACAGGACCTCACAGAAGGAACACAAATGGCCAGTAAGCATGAAAAGGTGTCTGACAACAACAGCTACCAGGAAAATCAGATGAAATCCCCAATGACACAGCACTTCGGTACCACCAGATTGTCGGCGATTTTAAAGTCAGAGAGTTTCAAGGGTTGCCAAGGATGTGACACAACAGAACCCTCAACTGCCGCTGGCACAGTCAACCGCCAGCTCAGGTAGGGGGATGCTGGGCTTTCGTTCATTCATCTCACAGACATTAACTGATTGCCTACTCTGTATGCATCTGGCACTATTCTGAGGCTGCGCCGTGAACAAGACAGATAAAAATTCCCGTCGGGCTGAAACTGTACATTCCTAGCCCCTACCCTGCCAGTTCTTGGACAGTCGGTCCTAAGGAGGTGACCTCTGGCAACTGTGTGTATGTGAAATGAAGCAACGCTGTCTCTTCAAACCCAGAAGAGGAAAAGTCAACCTGCACATTATCAGAAGGATGGATAAAAGTTTGGAACACAAAGGATAAAGAAATAACTAAAGCAACATAACAAAAAGTAAAAATTATCTGAGTGGGTCAGCATGGATAGCGGACAAAGGCAAGACCCTCTTGGGGAAGGGGGTGCTGGTGGGCTCCACGGGAGCAGGAGACAGCAAGCAAGAAGCACTTCTAAGAGCGAAGGAGGAAACGAAGCCTTGACAGGAAGGTTTTATCTCAGAACAAGATATTAGGGAAACAGATAATTTGGCTTGAAATTTCAAAACTGTATCTGTCTTTTGAAACTGCTCTATATTAAACATTGTGAAAATTCTCTATGCCCTTAGCACACTGATTAGTGTAACCCTCTTTGCTCGGACAATCAAAGTGGGACCCAAACAATAAAATGGTAGAATCAAGAACTCACAGATGTCACTGTTCATCTACTTTATAAAAACTAGTTTCTGACAGTATTATCCACTAGCATAATCTTGTCTCCGCGAAAGCTAAGGAACAATGCCTGGTGATTAGGGAAGTGGGAGAAGGGGCTTTGATAACCTGGTTACCCAGAATAAAATCTACAGCACTAAACTGAAAGGCTTATGTGAATTGCTTCTCAAAAATATTTTAATGTGAGTTCTCCAGGGACAAGCCTGCCTTGGTAGCATCACTCATAATCTGGACTTTGATGAAAGAAACTATTAAAAGCCCTAATAAATCTATCACAGAATTATTTATGAGACTTTATAGTCTAGAAACCCATTCATACAGGTTGATTATGCATGGTGTTTACAACATTAGAAATCAATTTAAGTGAATATTACCTCAATGTACTTTTGGCATAAGGCTATCAGAGGAAGCTAACTTTGCAAAACGGAGATATGACATGGAAGCTCTTTTAGAAGGAGGGTAATTATTTTGACCCCATAAACCAAATTCAAATAAATAATGCTATCTAGGCTTAGAAAAGAGGACAATGATATGGATCTATCAGCTTGATGTATAAACCAGCACCCACATACTCAGAGAGGGTATTTTGATAGGAATTGTTACCAAAGTTTTTGTCACTCAAGCCATTAATATATTTCACAGTTAATGCATTCATTTATACCACATGACCATATTTCCTAGTACCTTCAATGCACTTCTTATGAAAACTCTGAACTTACATCACTACTAGTAGACATATACATGTATATAATTCATAAGGATTTTCTGTACAATACACAAGTAAATAAGCATTACAATGAATTAACATCATTTTATGCCTGCAAAAAGCTATGCAACATTAATTAAACTCATTTAATGCTTATTTAATTTCATCTATCAGGTCAAAATTACATAGAGTTTTAAAAACCTCATTCTAATAAGAAAAGATGACTGTGTGATTAAAGATTCAGTGTATACTGTTTAATCAAAATAATTTTATTCTAAACACCTAAGTATTTAAAAATGTCAAGTGAAATTACTCAAGCCTAGATGAATTGTAAATTCCCAGTGAAATGGTTAATTACAAATGAAAATACTGCTTTAACCATATATCCTATGACATATTTTTTGTAGCTAGTCAGTAACAAAAGATTTAAATACCTTAAAATTGCTATATACAAAATGTGCATTTATGAACATGTTTACATATGCATACACATGGTTTCCCTTGAGAGATGCACACACATGAGAAGACCATTTATAGGCATTTTCCCTATGTGCTATAAATCAAGGTGTTGGCTTTTTTTTTTTGCCATAAATTTGGTAGGTAGACATCATGTTCTCTATTTTTCTAGCTCTGACTGTCAGTTTCACACTGCTCTGCAGTGTGAAATTGAAACGAAATGGTACAGAATTGACAAGTGGAGGCCCATAAATTTAACAAAAAAAATACATTATTCAAATTGTTTGGAAAAGGCTGAAAAATAATATGTAAGTGTCTGATAGCACTGACTATGCTCCAGCTGTGGGGACGTTGCAGTCCAAGGATGTCAGGTGATCCTCGGTGTATTTAAAACAGTAGCAGGAAAGTGTAGACAACAGCACATTTTCTTCCCGTCGCTCAGAAGATGCACAGTCCTCTGAGAGTAAGGTCTGCAAAGCTGCACTGCTTCTGTCCTGCGAGAGCAAATTCAGGGCTCTGCCTTTGCCCACTTGCAGACAAGAGTATGGTCATTTTAAAACACTCAATCTCCATGCAACACCCTCACCTTTCTCTACTACAACTACAAAATCCAAGTTTGTCCAAAAAAAAAAAAAAAGAGTGGCGTGGCAATCATCCATTTTGTTAAAATTCCTCGTCTTGGTACCATTATTTGGGGGCTCAGAGACCGCTTCATGCAGGTTTATTTAACTCATAGTTCCATACCACAGTTCGCCATCAAAAGCAGTGAGGGCAAGAACTCGCTAAGGGCAGGGACATGGAGGCAGTAACTGATGCAGAGGCCATGGAAAGGTGCTCTTTACTGGTTTGCTCTCCATAGCTTGCTCAGCCTGCTTTCTTATAGAACCCAGGACCACAGTCCAGCGATGACCCTATCCACAGTGGGCTGGGCCCTCTCCCATGGATCACTAGTTAAGAAAATTCCTTATAGCTGCATCTTACAGAGGCATTTTCTCAACTGCAGCTCCCTCTTCTCTGATGGCTGTAGCTTGTGTCAAGTTGACACAAAACTAGCCAGTGCACTACTGTTTCATAGGACACTTAGATAAGCCTGGAAGGCCATTCCTCAGTCTTACACTTACTCCGTGCCTTTCGGACACTTACTCTTTGCAGCTCATTGGGAGCAGGTGTTAGTTTTTAAACATTAAATGCAATTACACAAATCACTTTTTCTTGGTTAGTACACAATAAGACCTCAGGAAACCACAGTGAGAGAACTGAGATGGCTGTTTTGTACATCACACCTTCCTGTGGCTAGTCAAGAGTTTCTACCTCAATCTGTGATGGCAAAATCTAACATTTTCACACAAAAGTAGCCTGGAACTTATTGATTACTGCATCAGGAATAATACTGCCTCTGTGTTTTATACATTATCTTTATAGACACAACATCATATACTATAGCATCTTTATTGATAAATAAAACAGATATTGTTTTACAACTGAAGAAACCAAGCCATCGATTATTGATGAGGTCAGACAACTGGATAAGCACTGGACACTGGACAGTGAGCCAGTTAATGCCAAAGGGAGACAGGAATTCATTTATGCCCCTGTATTTCTCATCTCTGACTGAAGTGAACATGTTGTGTCATCCTGAAACACTAACCCTGTTGTCATGGTAAGAGTTCCATGTGTGTGCTTCATGGGACAGCCAAACTACTCTGATCATTTCAAATGAGGTGAGCAAATCCTCAATACTAATAAATGACCAGCGATGCCTTGAGTGTATCAAATTCCCTCTCTATTCTAAGACCTTTCTTCCTCGAATCCAGTAGATAACAATTAGGGTTGAACTCCTTAAAATGCCCCTCACTTGCATCTTTCTAAAAAGTAACTTCTAAGTAGAAAATGAACTGGACTCGCTGAACATAGCAGACAATGAGGACTGCTGAGAAGTCAAGAACAATGGCACTGGGTTTTGATCCTACTGCACGTACTGGCTTTGTGGGAGCCCAGGCAGTTTGGATGCTCACCTTACTAGACATGGAAGTAGGTGGGAGGTCCTTGGACTTCCCACAGGGCAGGGAACCCTGACTGCTCTTTGGGCTGATGAGGGAGGGGGACTTGATTGGAGGAGGGGGAGGGAAATGGGAGGCGGTGGCGGGGAGGAGGCAGAAATCTTTAATAAATAAATAAATTTAAAATAAAAAAGAAAATGAAGCTAACTTAAATTTTTTGCCCATAGACTGCTTGGAGCATTGGTGTCATCTGTGCAATCCTGGGATATTATAGCACAGACTTATAACGAAGCAGAAAGGAGTCTGTACAACTGACTGAGCTGTACCTGGAAAACATGGTGGCCACAGTTATAAATATTTCCGGGCTTTTGAAGATCAATTGTAATTTGACTTTTCTTTTGGCTGCCAGCTCACAAACGACGACACAGAGACGTATTAATTATGAAAACTTAGGTTTTGTTCCTAACTAGGTCTCATAACTAAACCCATATCTCTTACTCTACGTTCTTTTATGTGACTCTGTGACCTTTTCTCTGTACTTCCCATCCTGTTTCCTTTTGCATGCAGATGGTGACCCACCTTTCTTCCTCCTGGTTTTCTCTCTCTGCCCAGAAGTCCCACCTATCTCTTCTGACTAGCTGTTGGCTTTTCAGCTTTTTATTAAGACCATCAGAGCAATACATCTTCACAGTATACAAATAAACCACAACAATTAATCATGGGGAACAGCAATAAATGCTCACCATCAAAAATAGCTATAATCTTAAAATAGACTGATTTCATCATATATAAATATATAATCTTAAAACAGACTTATTTGGATATAAAGAATTATATCCCAAACAAAGGCTAATGAGAAAATCAAATGATTCAAAACATAAGCCATGAGCATATACGAATAGAAGTGCCTATTTGAATAACCACCATGGAAAAACATCACATGACACCTAAATTCTCTGTACTTAAGCCATATGGTTCACATCAAAGCTACCATAAAGTGACTGAAAGATTTATTTTGGCATTGAGGAAATCTCACTTGGGAGCAGATGCCCAGATAGCTTGGAGACAGCAGGTTTCACTGGGTGACTAATCGCATCACTGGGGCATTTTTGTGAAGTCTATAAAAAGGATATTTAGTAGTAAAGTACATGAATATTGATGATAGCAAACACTACGGGCGCTTGAAGACATCACTGAAGAGCACCACAACGAGTGTCCTGAATCTTCAATCAAGTGCGGCGGCTCATTCCTATTCTCAGAGAACAGATGCCCTTTGGTTGAGTTTGACTCTTTCAGACAAAAATCAATGAGGAATTTGCCTGAATAAAATGCCCACGATTAAACTCTTCGAGTGCCATTAACTCAACAATAATTTGTCATTTAATCCTTCATATCCTTAAAGTAGTTAATTCTGTAGAAAGTGAAAATCATTACAAATTTTTGTCTTCTTTTTTTTTTAAACTACTGAGAAAGTCAATCTTGGAGAACGTATGGAAGAGCTGTCTAGACAGTTCAGCGGGTAACGGACCCTGTGGTCAAGCCCAACAACCTGAGTTTGAGCCCCAGGACTCACATGATGGAAAGAGAGAGATTGTTGACTGAGGTTCTGTCCTGCCCGGTTCCCGAAGTCATTAAGTCCCAAAGAAATCACACAGAGGTGATTAATTACTACACTAATTATAAACTGATTGACCTAGTAGCTCAGGCTTCTTATTAACCCTTATAACTTCTATTAGCCCATGATTCTTATCTGTATTAGCCACATGGCTTGGTAACTTTTTCAGCAAGGTAGGCACATCTTGCTTGCTCTATGTCTGGCTTCCTTTCTATCTGGGTGACGATTGTAGACTGAAATTTCCCTCTTCCCAAAATTCTCATTGCCCTGCCTCTACTTCCTGCCTGGACACTAGGTCAATCAGTGTTTATTTAAAATACAAGTGACAGGGTACAGACCATTGTCCAACAGCAAGAGCCAATTCCTGAAAGTCGTCCTCTGGCCTCCACATGTAAGTCTTGGCACAGGTACACAAATAAATAAATACAATTTTAAAAGGAATGTATGAGAAGAATAAGAAGCACATACGAAGTCATATGGAAACTATGAGAGTTCTTTTTAGCTTACTTGGCTGTTAAAGAGTACTAAAAAAACAGAACCAGGCATGATGACACATTCCTCCTAAAACTCAGAACGGGTGAAGCAGGATAATTGCTGTGAGCTAGAGGCTAGCCTGGGCTACACAGTGCGATCTTGTCTCAATAATAATGCTAATTCTTTTATATTTATTATAATTATATATTGTATTATTCCCGTTTTGGATAAGAGGGACTTGAGGTTTAAAGGCAATTAGTAAGAGCAGTAGATGATCTCTATGTCTATTTTAATAATTTCAGCCCTCAATTTGATTTTTTCCTGTTGTCTACTCCTCCCAGGTGAGTCTGTTTCTTTTTGTTCTAGAGCTTTCAGGTGTGCTATTAAGTCACTAATGTCAGATTTCTCTACTTTCCTTCTGTGGACACTTAGTGCTATGAATTTTTCTCTTAACATGGCTTTCATAGTGTTTTGTAAGTTTGGGCATGTTGTACTTTCATTTTTGTTGAAATCCAGGAAGTCTTTAATTTCTTTCTTTATTTCTTCTTTGACCCAGGGGTGATTCATTTGAGCATTGTTCAATTTCCATGGGTTTGTAGGCTCTCTGCAATTAATGTTGCTGTTGAATTCTAACTTTAAACCATGGTGATCTGTAAGATACAGGGGGTTATTCCAATTATATTGTATCTGTGGAGGTTTGCTTTGTTACTGAGTATCTGTTCAATTTTAGAGAAGGTTCCATGAGGTGCTGAGAAGAAGGTATATTCTTTTGTGTTTGGGTGGAATGTTCTATAGATGTCTGTTAAGTTCACTCGAGTCATAACATGTTAGCTCCCTTATTTCTCTGTTAAGTTTCTGTCTGGCAGACCTGTCCAATGCTGAGAGTGGGGGGCTGAAGTCTCCCATTAATAGTGTGTGGGGTTCTATGTGTGATGTCGGCTGTAGTAATGTTTCTTTCACAAATGTGGGTACCCTTGTATTTGGGGCATAAGTGTTCAGAATTGAGACTTCATCTTGATGGATTTTTTCTGAATAGGAAATGTACTTCTCCATCTCTTTTGACTAATTTTAGTTTGAAGTCTATTTTGTTAGACATTAGGATAGCTACTCCAGCTTGTTTCTTAGGTCTATTTGATTGGAAAATCTTTTGCATATACCCAAAGGATACACAATTATATACCAAAAGGACATTTTCTCAACTATGTTCATAGCAGCATTATTTGTAATAGCCAGAACCTAGAAACAACCTAGATGCCCCTCAACCAAGGAATGGATAAACAAAGTGTGGTATATTTACACAATGGAGTATTAATATTTACCACAATTGAGTATCACTTGGTGGTTAATAAAACAATGATATCTTGAAATTTACAGGCAAATAGATGGAACTGGAAAAAACCATTCTGAGTGAGGCAACCCCGATCCAGAAAAACAAACATGGTTTGTAGTCATTCACTCATAAGTGAATATTAGACTTAAAGCAATGGATAGCCAGGCTACAATCCACACCCACAGAGAAGCTAGGTAACAAAGAGGATCCTAAGAGGGACACACATGGAGGGTCCCAGGAAGGGGAAATAGACAAGATCTTCTGGGTAAACTGGAAGGTGGGGGGGAGGGATGGGGGATAGGAACATGAGGGTTCAAGATGTCCAAGTTGAGGAAGGGATGGCAAGAAAAAGCTATGAAAGAAATATCTTGATAGAGGAATCATTATTGGGGTGGGGAGAAATGCTAAGGAAATTCCCAGGAATCCACAAGATGATCCCAGCTAAGATTCCTACCAATAGTGGAGAGAGTGCCTGAACTGGCCTTCCCTATAATCAGATTAGTGACTACCCTAATTGTCATCATAGAACCTATATCCAGTAACTGATGGAAGCAGATGCAGAGATTCACAGCCAAGTACCGGACCGAGCTTCTGGATGAAGAGAGGGAGAGGGGGAATCATATAAGCAAAGGGGGTCAAGATCATGATTGGGAAAAACACAGAGATAGTTGACCTAAGCTAGTGGGAGCTCACGAACTCTGGGCTGACAGCTAGGGAACCTGCATGGGATTGAACTAAGTCTTCTGAATGTGGGTGACAGTTATGTGGCTTGATCTGTTGAGAGGGTCCCTGGAAGTGGGACCAGGACTTATCTTGGGTGAATAAACTTGTTTTTTGGAGCCTAGTCCCTTGTCAGCCTTGATTCAGGTGGGAGGGGCTTGGTCTTGCCTCAACTTGGTATGCCAGACTTTGTTGACTTCTCAGGGGAGGCCTTACCCACTCTGAGGAGTAGAAAGGGGGGTGGGATGGGGAATGGGAGAAGGGGAGGGAGAGGGAACTGGGGTTGGTACGTAAATGAAAAACAATTTTAAGTAAAAAAAATATTAAAGAAAGGGAGCATTAGATGACCTCCTAGGAATCCCATTTCTTGCCTGATGTCCCTCCTTCTACATAAGTTCTTTCATATATAAGATAAAGTGTGAAGGATACATATTTTCCAATTTGGAGTCTTGAAACTTTATCTTTCTCATAGCCAATCATCTTTTGGCCCTAAACAGAATTACTTTACATGCATTTTTAAAGTGTTTAAAAACCTTCAGCTGTCAGATCTCATTATGTTTCACTTTCTTCCAGAAGAAACGGGTCCTAAGAGGCCATCAGTTCCGGTTAGTGTACCGCAGTCACCAACCAGTAATGATGACATCATAAACTCACTGCTGCAAATCTCAGACAGAATAAACTGGGTGGTGTTGGCGTACACCTTTAACCCCAGCTCTCGGGAGGCAGAGGTAGACAGATCTCTGAGTTCAAGGCCCGCCTGGTCTACAAAGTGAGTTTCAGAGAAACTCAGAGAGTCAGAAACACAGAGAAACCCTGTCTCAAAATACAAAAAGAAAAAGAAACCCAGAAACAAAAGATGGTACATGAGTTTAATCCCAGCACTCAGGAGGCAGAGGCAGGCAGATCTCTGTGAGTTTGAGACTAGCCTGGTTACAGAGCTAGTTCCAAGACAGTCGGGGCTACACAGAGAAACTGTCTTGGGAGAAGAAAGGAAGGAAGGAAGGAAGGAAGGGAGGGAGGGAGGGAGGGAGGGAGGAAGGAAGGAAGAAAGGAAGGAAGGATCAATAAGGAAACATTCTCTCCAAACAGCCACATTACCCCTATTTAAAAGCCAAGCTATAAATTCTTGATAAGAGGTAAGTTAGACAGTTCTTGGACTAGGGCAACACAAGGTCTTTTAAAATTCCCTTCAATCCTACTTCTAAAGTAACAGCTTTTAAAAGACTCCTCTAGTTTATATTTAGGGTAGCAAACAAAGACCAGGTACCACTCTAACAGCACACAGTGAAAACAGGGCTTCAAGGAAAATCTCATCCACATGAGACCTTTACTCTGGAGTCAGATCTGGATTAAAGAAAACGAATGAAGATATTCCTCTGTACTCATAAAGAAAAAGTGGAGGAAATTAACTTTCTTTTTAGTTCAAGTTTCCCAAAAATCCCAAAAGGAAATGTTTAATTTCCTAGGACATTAAAGAAAAAAAAAAAAAACAAAAAACCTCAAACAAATAAGACGGCAACACAGCTAGAACTGAACTAATCAAGTCAACATCAACATCGCTGACAACCATCAGAACTTTCTTCGTGATCAAACACAATCCAAACAGCTGGGGCTGGACCCAATCTAGCTGCAGACTCCAAGGGAGCAGAATCTTGGGAGCAGCAAACACGTGCAGCAATGGAGTCTGTAGCGTATGTGAGTCTCCCAGGCAGAAAACCAAAGGGGCAGATCTTGTGTTCTCAAGTTTGGAGTCGCAGTCTTCACCAGGACAGCACGAACCTGGTCATGACCACACTTGCTGGTGTGAAATAGTCATTTTCTGCAATGTCCTAAGTGCAGGGCTATCGGGGTCATGTGACTATTAGCTCTAAGAACGGTCAGAGACTAAGCAGCAAAGGGATCCAAGGGCGGGACTGTCTTAGTTGTTACATTATAAGCTGTTAAATTAAAAATATCTGTAGTTCTATTTGATCTACCTGACGCATGCAGGGGGAAACTGTAAGATTCACAGCACCCCCTACTCGAGCGGCTATACATTTCAGTAGGAGGCAGTGTTGAGTTGATGCCTGAGACCCTGGCTTAGTATTCAATAACTCTTAAAAGTGTCCCACGTTACTGGTAGATCACATGACCGCCACCTACCAAGAATGCCCCTTCATTCTTCTATCCCTCAAGACTTCATGCCATGCGATGGTAGAAAGAGGTCTTCAATGCTGCCTTCACCTCACCAGGTCCATGTGAATTCTTACTCATGCTTCCTAGGCCCTACCACCTGGAACCTTTATCTCACTACTTTCTATTACAGGGGTAGATTTCATTTTTCCTGTGGAACTCATGCATGAATATTTCTGATACCAGCCCCCGCTAGCACTTGGCTGGCTCAGAAAACCCAAACCTAACTTAGAATACTAAGTCTAAAACAAAGATGCTTCAAAACCACAAATGAACTAGCAAATCAGTTCTTGCAACAGAGCTCATTTGTAAGTTGGCTATTATTTCTATACTGATATGAAAGTAATTAGGAAAAATCTATGCTTAATAGAAGGTTCTGAATAGTCATGAAATGAATATGTGGAGGACTGGGGAAGAACTCTACACACAAGAGGTTTAGTGGGAAGCGGTAGCGATTATGATGATACAAAGACAAGGAGCATGGATTGGAGGAAAAGCTTAAATCCAGAGAGTGAGTTTGAGCGACACCCTCCACACACTGATTTCCTATAACAGCCAAGCACATCCCAGGAAACAAGAGCCAGACTTTTGGGATTTCTTTTTACTTTAAACATGAGAATCCATACTTCAAATGAGTTCAACTTTTAGAAATGGTCTATTTGACTGAAATACATTCATTTCTTTATCTAAATGTACATACATTTGCCTTCGACCTACATCAGTGGTTGTCAACCTTCTTATTGCTTTATTTACCCTTTAATATGGTTCCTTGTGTTATGGTAACCCCCAACCATAAAATTATTTTTATTCTGTGCATATGAGCACATCATAACTTTGATTTTGCTACTGTTATGACTCTAAGTATCGGATATATTGGATATCTGATAGGCGATCCTTATTAAAGGGCCATTCACTTCCAGAGGGGTTGAGAATCACTGACCTCCAGTTTAGGACTGGCTAGTACTGCTTCCAGTTTGTTCAGAAGAGGAATTCAGCACCGCTTTCCTCCTTCCCACAATTCCATGTTTTTAGCATTGAATCAGTTTCTCTGACAGAGGTGGTTTAATTTACCCTTCTCACACACACAACTGGACTCTACCACACAGCTCACAGGAGTCAGGGTTGAGAGTGAAATCCAAATCCTGCCATAAGCTTTTCGCTGTCAATCATCTGGTACATTCTTTCAAAGACTCTTATCGTTGCCTGTAGATTGCAAACCCCTTTAGGCATCAGTTCTCAAAGGTGCCTTAGAACAAACTGAGGGTCCCGTCAAAACATCATCCTGACAGAGCTGATCACAGCGGGAGTGTAGGGATGGAGCTCTCTGGCTGTTTAGCAGTCACATGACCCTGAGTTCAAGTCAAAGCACTCCACAAATTAAAACCTGGGCATAGTGAAATAAGATTGTATGGTTATGGTCATGTGTAGATTGGCTTCCTTGAGGTTGTCAGCTCTGGGGTGACCGTTCCATGTAAAATCACCTAGTGTTAGGAGACAGTGTTCTATTTAAAAAGTCTGAGCACAAACCGCCTAAGAGTAAGCAACAAGCCCACAGTGCAACGAGAAGCTGGTGGATCTCTGCAGAGTGCTGAGTAATGCCGGCACTGCAGAGTTCACGAGCGCTGGGCTATTACTCTCACATGGTTTTGTCTTTCTTCTTTTCATACGGCAGTGGGGCTTGCAATGGGGGTATGTCAGAAAGTTTCATTTCTACCAAAAAGCCTAGGTCTCACGAGGCCTGTTCTTTTGTGTGCACACCTAACAAGTGTTTGCTGGAAAGGACATGTGGGTGACGGCACACTCAGGGATGCTTGAAGTGGAAGGACCCAGGAGTCAGTGAGGGAAACAAACCATCACGCAGGCTAAGCCTAGATATGGAAAATGGTTCATACGGGCACAGTTCAGCACCTGCTCAGCTGTACCAAATACCAGTGTTTCACCTGGCTCTTCTCAGGCGCAGACACTTGGGAGGGCAGAGGCGACACAGGCTTGCCACTTCGAGTTACAGGGTGGAAGGGCCTTTGTCCGGTGTCTTTTCCTCAGATATTAACCGTGGCTCAAGACCATAGTTATCACGAGGCAATGTTACAAGCTTTTACTGAGGTTTCGGTAACATCACATTGCTTTCGGGTCCCCTCCCCTCCCTGCATCTTTCATATCCTTTTCTATGTGAACATCGTGTGTTCTCCCCCAAACACTGCCATGTTAAAAATCCGAAAGCACAAATATAAGTCTGTATCACCCAGTAAAACTGACAGAGTTGAAAGTTAGTCTAATTTGCAAACTGTCTGGGTTCCTCTGGGATATCATACACTGTGTTTTTCTTCTCTGTCTTCTTTTCCCCTGCCTAGGTATACAAATACACACAATTCTTATATAGCAATACATATTTAGTTCTAAATCTTGACTGTTTTGCCCTTATACTATATACATTATTACATGTCAGTTTCTACAGATGTATCTTCTGATTTTAAATTAGGGCATACTATGCCAGCACACATACTAACAAGAGTGGCCACTATCATCATCTGCCATATGTGGGAGGCTGTCCTCTGGGCATGACAGCACCATAGCCATCTTCTTCGGAGCAGCTGGGACTACCAGCAGGAGATGCACACAAGATCTGCCCTGTGTCCTCACAGGAGGACCATAGACCTGAGCTTCCAGCTTCTTCCAGCTCTTGAACTACCATGACCCCAGCCCTCATGGCTGTGTGGAATTCTGCACCACCTGCATACCGTCTCAGAACATGCTTGAGTATATAGAAGACAGGTTAGGTAAAGGACTCCATGTTTGCAGCTTTGGGGAGGTCATCACCCACGCTTAGTCAGGACCTCTTGGGAACGTGGCTGTTTGGTGGCCACTCATTTTCCTGTAAGTGAGGCCAATAAATTCACTGTCTTCCCAAGATGGACTTGAACTCCAAAGCTATTTCTTTGATTCCTTGTTGGTGTCCCATCTGGGATGCATAGACATTTGCTCACTTCTTCTTCAGGGTAAGTTGGCAAACCATGTAGGTATTATATACGTGTGCGTATATAGTCACACACACATATACTTCCCATTACAAATGATATTATAGCTACAGTCTACATGTGTATTACATACATACCTGAAATGGAAAGTTTTTGTTTTATGCCTTTGTATCCATACGGAAGCATGCACATGGACTCTGCCCAGTAGTGAAATACACAGTTTAAATTTTAATAGTTATTGCCACATTACCCTACAATGCATGAACCAATCTAAATTATATCAACAATAAACAATATACTGAGTGCTTATGTTCATACACTAATTGTTTAGTATTTGGTCTTATTAATTTTAAAGCTAAGAAAAAATGGTATCTGGCTGTAACTTAGAAAAGGGAGTATTGGTGTTGGGGAGAAGGTTCAGTGAAGTCCTAGCCACACAAATACGATGACCTGAGTTCAAGCCCCAGACTGCATGTAAGAGCTGGGTGTAGTGGTAGGTACCCATTTCCCAGTACTGGGGAGGCTGAAACAGGAGGACCCTGGAGTCCTTCCAGCCGGGTAGTCTAGCCTCATGGGCAAGTTGTTTTATGCCACTGTTGAACAAAAGGCCCTGTCTCAATACTTTAAGGTGGATAATGATTAAGGAGGACATGCAGCATTGACCTCTGACCTCTCCATATACCCAGGTGCACACGCAGGTACAAATGCACAGGGAAGAGTGAGCCTGGTTAAGACCAACACCATCGATGTATTGAGCTCTCAGAAGCATTCACAGATCCTATGTGGTGCGCCTTATTCTCTAGAGTTCTGACTGAATCATTTGTTGTGCCCAGGTATTGCAGTCAGGGTCACATATCTGAAGGAGCAAGACACTGATCCCAAGATACTCACATGTATGAGGGACAGATGATTTTAAACATACTATGTAGTTTCACGTCTATATGTTAGGAGCTGTGAACCCTCCAGATCCTGAATTTCTGGTAAACAACTTGTAATGCTTGCAGCTGCTCTGAGCACGAGACCCTCAGGAGTTCCTGATGGCAGGGGAGTGGTTTCTGGTGCGTTTGGCTGGGGCATGGCTATCAGTTAAGGATCCCTATAGACGCTCCCCCTGGACACAATAAAGGGGGTATTCCTGTTTCAAGGATTACCCGTGTCTCTGTTTGTGTGTCTTTGTGTGTTTAAATCTCTAGTCCCTTGCCCGGTTAATGAACTGTATGGTAGCGCTTAGAGCACAGACAGGCTTGGTATGCTACATCCATACATGGATCCAGGGACGTGGACCTAACTGGGGGTGGCAAGGGAATAAAGAAATGACAGAAACCTGGAATCAGGCAGCCTGGGCTCTCAGCTGAACAAACCTCAGCCCTATATCTGCTACTCAATTTCTCTCCTATTCCTTTCCCAAGTAGCCAAATTAAGCATCTGCTCCCCTGAAAACTAAAGGCACACCCCCAAATACAGGTCCAGACTTAGAAAACTCCAATGCTTCCACCACTTCTGAGGTTTCCAGAAGAACTACTAAAGCACCGACCTATGGCTGCCTGTCTCTAGAGTCTACTTGCCCCCACCATCATCCTGTCTTTTGATACAGAGTCTTTCTATTTAGTCCAGGCTGGCCTCAAACTCAAAGAGGTCCTCCTGCCTAGTCTCAAACACACTGAGATACTCCTGCCTCACTTTCCCCAAGTGCTGGATTAAAGGTGTGTGCCACCATGTCCACCTTGTCCCAGCATTTTATATTAGGCCTTAGAATCACGCCCCTTCTGCTCTTTGTATCCTCACTTTTGTTCCTTTCTCTTTATTTCCTCCTTTTCCCCTATTTCTTTTTACCTGTATAAGAAGAATTTTCATACAAATTTTACCTGCTCCTCTAGGCCGCCTTCCCTGCTCGGACCTCTGAAAGTTCCCTGAAGTCAGTGTCCACACTCTTCTTCCAGTCCACTTTCAAGGTGTCACTATTCTGAGTCCTTTGCTCGGTCCCCAGGGAAAGATCTGGGTGTGCAGTGAGGAGATGAAGACAAGAAACAGACAGACGCACGGACACACACAACGCTGAGGTTGAATGGACTGAGCTCCCAGCTGGAGAAACCACGCGATTCCGTAAGCTCAGCAAGATTATCGTGTACAATTGAACATGGTGGGGGGAGGGTATGGCAAACAAACAAACGTGGATGCAGGGTTTAGGGTGTACATCTGGATCAAGGAGACAGGTTTAGCTAATCTTGGTAAGAGCTGTCTCTGAAGGGGAGCTGCCTTCAGGCCATGAAACTGGGGGAAGGGGAGAAAGCTATGTTGGGCACTTTCTGCACACCCTATCAACAACCACGCATGGAGCAGAGGAAGGCTCTGCCATCCCCGCCTGAGCCTTATCCTGGGGGAGGGGCTGCTCTGCCATTCCTACATAGACGGTTTGAGGACACAGAATCCTTAACAAGACCTTGCCCGTGTCAACAAAACACAGTCACTCAGGCCCCACCCTCAGGCTTTCTCCACTCTTGTACAATGCAGTGTGATACATACACAAATAGGGTGTGTGTGTGCACTACTGAGCATAGAACTAGTTAATTATGGACAAACATCTTGTTCTTAAATATATGTTGTTAGTTGTTTCAAAAACATAATGTATAAACAAACTATTTTATTTTATAAACATATATGTGATGAAAGGAAGACGAATATGATACTTTGGCCAATAAAACCCTATGTAGCAATATAGCTTATAACTACAGGTTATATTTGGTAAATGTATATTAGATAAGTGTTTATAATCTATTGTTTGATTTGTATAGTTTTATTAAATTTTTGTATAATATTGTATAATTTATAATCTACTATTATTGAAATTAGAGAAAGCAGAACAATCTACAAATGATCTACTTTGATACTTGTTTAGGGAGATTTCCAAGTTTGTCTAAAAGAAAACCGAGACCATATTTCCTCGAATTATGTTACAGATTTTTTTATTTGGGTTCTTTTAAATAGCAAATCAAATCAAAGTACAGACTTTCCTCTCCTGCCCTTATTCCTCCTCCAAGTCACAGATCCATTAAACTTTTAATCCGTGGTGATTCCTGCTAAGTGCTGGATTTGTTACACCATGCTAAAGAAGCGTGCCCTTTAGCGTGAGGTATGTCAAGGAGAGTTAATTACACTGCGCACAAAGCCCCTTTCCCAGTCGGACATGATAGAATGTGACGCTAACATCATTGACTGGTAAGCTTGCCCCTTCAGCTTTAAATCAACCCAGCCTTCCTCCTAGCCGGAAAGGCTTGACACTTTTTTCCATGGAGTAAGAGAAACACACTGATCACAGTCTCTTTTCATTCCTTGTCCTTCTGAGTTCAAACCAGTCTGGCGATGGTGGCGTCTACTCTTTCCTATGTAGATGACCAAGCTGCTGCATCCAGACTCAGCTAAAGAAGCTGATATGACTGACATATGGGTGCTGCTAAGTGTGTGTGTGTGTGTGTGTGTGTGTCGGGCTGTCATATATCTAGGTGTGTGTTATCACTACTGCTTTTGTTATGCTAATTTTTTGTCAGTGTAGTGAGCGAATGAGCAGATTCTACTTCCTCTATTCTCAGGATCATGGTGGGATCACATGGAATAGCAGTTGGGTATGAATGAATTACAAGCAATAGATTTCCCAAGTGTATCACCCTGAAACTTGTGTCCACTGAGACAGACACTTTGTGAGGCCTCCACCACCCAAGGTTCACATCCTGCTGTATCCAACTTGCATCTGCTGAGCCACCCACACATCTCCCACCACCACTAACGACTTTCAGGTTTATCTTGAGACCTTCCTTTTACTACAAGATAGCTTTAATACAAGAAAGATGAATTTGCCAATACCAGCAAGTGGACTTACCGAGCCCTTACTGCACATCTAGACCTAGAGGCCTCGTTTGGCATCTTTGAAGCACTGACAGTGTGATCTTCGGATGACACTGTCTTCCCTGTTTTCCCCCAGCTTGCCCTTCTCACTTAGCCTTTACCATGGTCATATGCTGTTCTTACCTTGCTCTGCACGTGAGGAGACGGAATCATCACTAGCAAAACCATCTGCTTGACCCGGGGAAAACAGGGATCATCTTTTAGATCAGGAACAGAAATGTCCTGCTCATCTGCGTCCGAGGTCACTAATTGATCATAAGGTATCCTGGCAGCAAAAATGAACCAATCACACCGCCTTAAGTTCACCCCACTCATTGTTTCCTGATTTTGGGAGTTAGATTGCACACTGATGTGTACTTATTCCTGCTGGGGCTATTTACAAAACGATGCAAGTGTCAGGAAGTGAGGAAATTACAGTAAGGGACTGCAGAAGGTGAAGGAACGAAGCACTTTTCATTGTAGCCTTAGGGGGAAGCGGGAGTCTCTGAACAAGGCCCCTTTATATCCCTGCAAGGAGAGCCAAGACACAAGGCTCTTGGAATGTTCTAGAGTGGTGAAAATTAGGGGAGCTCAGGGGTAAGTGCAGATGAGCATATGTGCAATTACATGGAGTGCGGTGAACAGTTATTGTGATAATCCAATATTAACCTGCTCAAACACTCTTCCACCACAGGGTACATGGAGTGGACACAAATACTGCCTGTTCCACTTTACTCCAAATAGTGAGTTTAAGCTTTTCTGCCAAAGCAAACCAGCAAGTCACTCGGCATTTCTAGGAAAGCCATGGTGCAGTCAAACAACGAGTCTCAAGATTCGTAAGGAGAAGAACATTTAAATAAAGACCAGACAGAGTACTGGAGCAGAGGACACTGTTGGAGGAAACTCCCATGAAGCATCCTAAGCACAACCAAGAGAAACTAATTTATGAATATCTCAAATCTGATGAAGTCCTAAAAATGCTCCGACTGACAAGGGATAACAATCGGATGCTAATTGTATAACCCTCGTTCATTTGAAATGTCACTGGCAACTATTACTTATTGTTCTGCTGTTATTGATTTATTTTAGTAATTATAGGAAGCCTTGGCATACTCATTATTTCCATTCTATGGTACCACTTTTACCCACTTTAAGTTTCCCGAATGATAACAGCAGGCAGGTTTAGGCATAAAGTCCAACTGCAGAAATGGATTGCTTTTGCAGGAGCAGGGAGCCTCCATGTTGACTTCTCTAAGAACCAAGGTCATAGACAATCACCTAAAGAATTTCTGACTGGGAAAGCAGGTAGGTGCTGTGGGGCAATGGTCTTGCACCCTGTCACTTGTATTATTTTTAATAAAACACTGTTTGGCCAGTAGCCAGGCAGGAAGTAGATGTAGGGCTATTAGAATGCTGGGAAGAGGGAAGCACAGTCTGCAGTTGCTACAGAGGAAGCAAGATGTGACAGCTTCACCAGAAAATGTATCAAGCCACATGACTAACATAGACAAGAATTATGGGCTAATATAAATTTTAAGTATTAGTTAATAAGAAAAGCCTGAGATACTGGGCCAATCAGTTTATAATTGATGTAGACCTCTGTGTATTTCTTTGGGACTAAATGACTGCAGGACCAGGCAGGACAGAAACCTCAGACAACAGAAAGGTGCCCATGTGGACAACTGCATCCACATAAAACCTGAGAGAGCTGGTAAGTAATTCTAGACACAAAATAACAGTGTTAAGCATGACTTCTTGCAAGCTGCACTTTCTCAGGTGGGCTCTGCTTGCCAGAGGCAAGCGCTCTCATTTAAGAGAGGCTTCCTGATTTAGCTTTAGCTGCAAAACCTTGCAGCTCTTTTAAGAGGTCCTGCCACAAAACACTTAAATGGTGTTGATGAAAAGCTGACTGCATGCTTTTTGGTGGTGGCAGGGATCTTGAAATGCCATAGAGTTGTGGCAATAAACATAGCTCCGGCTGGTACCTCCACCATGAGGTTAGAATCTCAGAAAGCTAAGGAATGGGCTGGATCCAGCCATTAAAGCCACAGCTTCAATCTTAGCCATATCACTTAGCAAATTAATGACTCATGTAGTCAGAAAAAGAGATATACAGTAAAGACAGATTCAGTTGAAGAAAACCTCTAAACAGTTTAGAGTGTGTTAAAAAAAATATGTAGGCTTGGGAGATAAAAGAAAAAGGATAAATGTCCTTAATAAAAAAGGAAAAAAAGAAAGTAGTTGGGTGTGGTGGCATACACCTTTAATCCCAGCACTTGGGAGGCAGAGGCAGGTGGATCTCTCTGTGTTCAAGGACAACCTGGTCTACGGAGTGAATTCCAGGACAGCCAAAGATACACAGAGAAACCCTGTCTCAAAAAGCCAAAAGTTAAAAATAAAAGAAATAGAGTTTAAAAATAAAGCCATGTAAAGATGGGAAACACACAGAGAATCTGGCTACTGTATGTTATTATGCTCTCTTTGAATTGTTTGAATGCTGAGGAAGGAGCAACAGCTGCTAAAAGATATTTGCTTATAAATGCTGCTGAATTAATCTAAGATAGGTATTTTGAAAATACCTTGACTTCAAAAGTCAAAAGGTATGTTACTTTGGAGAAGAGGTTTTGCTTTTGTTTCCACAGGAAATGATAGGCTGTGGATTCATTCCAGGTTAAGTAAAATCAGGTTTGATCAAGGAAGACCCCTGAGAAATCTCTGATAGGAGCAGATGGCCCAGATGTCTGAGTTCTACATCCAGAACAGATTCAAGACTGCTGCCTGAGATGATCAAGCCTCACAGGATACTCCAGTCATGACTTGATCATAATTCTAAATTGTTTTTAGGTTCCCATAAGATTATTAGTATCCCCAATCAGCAGGAAGTAACCTGGAAAACTACACCCACATTCTCCCCCCCCCCCAAAAAAATGGACTATGGATATTTCCTTTGTTTAGAATGTTAGTTACAAGTTGTTATGGATAATGGTCAGGAAGAAAGCTAAACAAGGGAGATTTGATTCCGAGTTCTTGTTTTGAAAAAAAAAAGTGCTGTGGGACAATGGTCTTTTATCCTGTCACTTGTATAATTTTTAATAAAATGCTAACTGGCCAATAGCTAGGCAAGAAGTAGAGACAGGGCAACAAGAATGCTGGGAAGAGGGAAGTGCAGTTTGCAGTTGTGACCCAGCCGCAGAGGAAGCAAGATGTGACTGCCTCACCAAAAAAGGTGCTGAGCTATGTGGCCAACACAGACAACAATTATGGGCTAATATAAGTTAAAAGAATTAGTTAATAAGAAGAGCCCAAGATACTCATCCAATCAGTTTATAATTGATGTAGACCTCTGTGTGTTTTTGGGGACTAAATGATTGCAGGACGGGGCAGGGCAGAAACCTCAGACAACAGGTGGGGAGACTCAATCAGTGCAGGACACCCAGCCAAACTTGGAGTCAGCTCAACAACATAGAATACCTATGGCCCAAAAGCTGCACACAACATAATCATAGTTGAAATTACTATTTCTAGCTTAAATGTAAAGTTTAACTAGAAATCCTGAGTGTTTTTACTTGCTTAATTTGGCAACCATGAAACAAGATCTTCCTGGTTCATTCGTGGGAAGCTAGGGAAAGAAAGTCAGCGAAAAGACAGAACGACAAGAACTAGAGCTTTGGGGTCAGAGACTCGCTCTCGTTAAACTGTTATCCACCTCAGCAACACACCTCCAAATAGACTGTGAAGCCCGTATATTATCCAGACCATTGGGAAGTGGGAAGGCCCCATGAACTAGTCATGTTCTCAATTAAAAGCAAGGTACCCTCATGGGCTACATCTGAGAAGTAATTGCTTTAAAAAAATCTCTGTGAGTTCGAGACCAGCCTGGTCTACAGAATGAGTTAAAGGACAGCCAGGGCTACACAGAGAAACCTTGTCTTGGGGGGGGGAGAAATCAGCTAATGAGCAAGTCCAGATTGTTGGTCTCTGATAAGAAAGTGTGCCCTGTCAGCAGGTCACTTCCTCGGGACTGCTCAGATTCTGCTGCTTATAAAGAGAAGGTGCTGTTTGGGCTGAGGCAGCTATGACAAGCTGACTCCTGCTCCCTCTGAGTGGATCTTCTCTTCACTGTGTACGATAGATCTCACTCTTCTAGAGGATTCTGACATTCTAAAGCTTCTCTAAGGGCTTTCATTGAGTAAACCTGAGGCATCACCTAGAATTTCAAGAGAAAATGTCAGTATCTTACAAGCCTTCCAATTCTCAACCCATAAACACAATTAGTTCTCCGGGATTTGGGGTGAGAAACATGAGGTATTTCTAAAACAAAGTCCACTGGGCCGTGTGAGGATGGCTGATGGCATTCCCAAAGGAATAAAAGAAAAAAATAAGTTGTTTAGAATTATGGTTCCTCGGAAACCACATCTTTCTAACTAAAACAGCATGTGCTACATCCTTGCATTTCGGCAATAACATTTTTGTCTTAAATCACTTTTAGATTTACTTTTGTTTCTTTCTCTCTTTCTGTCTCTGTCCCTCTGTCTCTGTCTCTCTCTCTCTGTGTGTGTGTGTGTGTGTGTACTACATTACTGCATGCACAGGTGCCCACAGGTGGCAGACATGGCAGACTGCCAGGAGCTGGAGTTGCAAGCAGTTATGGGCTACCCAACATGGGTGCTGGGAACTCAACCCAGATCTTCTGCAAGAGCAGCACATACGCTTTACCACTGAGCCATCTGGAGAGATAGTTTATCTTCGATGTTTAATTGTGTGTAATCATTTAAGCTAGGCAAAGATCCAAGAATTAAAAAAAAAGAAATAAATTGTGAAATTAAATGTTTCAAAGGGGCTTTCAGACCACATGAGAGGAAGAAGGATACTATCAACATTTCAGTGTGCACACCCTAGTCCACCTGCATGCCTATTACACCATACAGGAGAACAAAAACTCTAAGAAATCATTATTCTAAGTACCAAGAATAATAATAAGAACATATTATTCCCTTAAATATCTTGGTGATCTTGATCACCTCTGCTTCAAAAACTTCCCACAAGTGTTACTTTCTGACAGAAAGAAAACCCCCAGGACAACACACTGATGAGCCTACTTCACTTATTAGCATTCTAGGAGAGCAAACAAAACTGTTTTTAAAATTTCAAGATGGGGTCTTCGCAGGACAGAATCCACTTTTCAAATTTGTAATGTCTTTTCAGACCATTTCAGTCTGGTGTCTGAACTCACCCTGCTCTGAGCATGGATGTTTCAGTCTGGTGTGGGTCTGAACTCACCCTGCTCTGAGCACGGATGTTTCAGTCTGGTGTCGGCACTCACCCCGCTCTGAGCACGGATGTATACAACCAAGCATTGGTTGTTTACATAAAATACGAAATGAGCAAATGCTCTCCTCTCCCTGTAGCAGGGCTTTAGCATGCATTAGCAGAGAAACCAGGAACCATTATGATGAATTACAAAACATGGCCAGGCCCGGTAGAGTAGTTTCTGCAAATGCATTGCAATGAAAAGGACAGATACTGTATGATGCAGAACATAGCTACCTCGATGTCTCATGCTATAGATGGTCCACACTGGACCTGCCAGCCTTTTCAGATCTGTGGGTCCTGGACGAAACAGCATAAAGAACTTCAGATAAATGAGGACAGTTCCAAAGTGAAGGGATGCTGTTCCCTCCTGGGGGGTCTCACTGGGCTCCCCACCTCTCCTTTTTAAATCTTGGCACACACAATCAGCTTTGGCGGAACACCAAAATCCTGGCAGTGGACCATCGAGTGACCATTACCATAAAAAGAGCTGCTAAATAAGAAACCATGTGCCCGGGATAAAACTCATTTCATGCTTTCAAAAGCACACAGTGGCTTCTAGCGAGATAGTGGTCCTGGGACTTGCCGAGACAGATTGGTGAACACAAATGGTTTGCTCCTGATGTGTCTGCTTAGCCAGGCATTACAGAGACTGCCAGTCAATGGGGTTCCTGAGTCTTCTGAGAAGCACGCCCTTATCTCTAACTTTAAAGCTGAAATCTATAAACAGTAGCCTTAAATACACTCGGGAAGAAAAGCACAGTCACATACATGCTCAAATCCCATGTGCCATGTCAGCCTCCAATCACACAGGAACAGATTGCTCCCTGCCCCTCACACATAGCCAACACATAATAAACACGATACTGTGGGAAGACAACCCAACATTCGCACCCCCCTTTCTGGTTAGAAACAGCTTCTGGTCACATAAAATTAGAGTTGAGCAGAGCCCAAGCGATAGGACCTATCTACTAGGAGGCTGACTTTGATCCTACCCCTAGCCTAGCCTACTGGATTTCCAGTACCCCATACTGAAAATGTCATTTAACTTCCCCAGGTGAGCACCAGGGAAAGTTACATTTAAATGATAAAATATTCTCCACTTAAACGATCACATCTAGTCCCTGCATGCTTCATACTGAGATACTATACATTTCCCCTCTTGGTCAGCCCATCATCCCTAGAAACCAATTACTGCAGGCTGTCCACTGCATGGCGGGTCATAACTTTTAATTATTAATAATGTCAAGCTTAACAAGGTGTCATCTCCGGTATGCAAGCCCCTGCTCTCACTCTCTCAGCTACCTTGTAAACATGATTTGTTTCTTCCTGCATATTTCTCATGTCAAAGAATCTGCAGAACATATTTTGTTTATAGCCTTATAAATATATATATATGAAACACATAATAACACTGCTAATTGCCTACTTCCCGTAATGATAGCAAATCGCATATCACTGACTTGTTCTGAACGTTTAAAATGCAGAGGAAGTCACCTGCTGGTAAGATGTCCTCGACACACAAGCTAATACAGGGGGGAAAAAAAAGAACGCTTATCACACCCATTTAGAGAGTTACTTCCGAATAAAATTAAAGGCTGCTGCATTTGCTCTTCAAATTTCCCCTTCAGAAGTGTCAGCCCGATACAATAAACACCACAGGATTCAGAGCAGCAGAGGGGAGGATTGGCTCCTGGCATCCCAGACCCCAGCATCCAAGTTTTAGATTAAAGATGCTCACCTCTGCTAGGAAGTCCACTCCACATCCTGGCAGGGATTTCAGCAGCTTCACGAGCAACCAAGTTGGATAAACAAAACTTCCAGGATGTGGCCAGGGTGATGTACAGTTGCTACCGGGACCTGGCTCCAGCCTGATTATCCGTGACAGCCTCCCGTTACATCAGTGCCGCTCCAAACCTTCCCGTTGCTGGCTTATTGCACTCTCATTGAAAATCCTTTACGTGCTGGCAGCATCTTAGGGAAGGACGAACGCGCTCTGAGCCATTTGTTAAGAAAGCAGAGCAGTTTCAATCTGGATCTCTCCGCAGGCTGAAACCAGCAGCAGCACTGTCAACTTACGAGTCGAGTGAGGTGGATTGGTGCCGAGAAACCGGCAACCTAAGCCTTCATTATCAATGCATGAAATCAGCCACTGTGATCAGATCCCAGCAAACCACAGAAAGGGTGTAATTATAAAAGCCTCCGCAGATTTAGCAACAAACCTTGTGGAATGAAGAATCGTCTTTCAAAATAGTGTGAATGTTAAAAATAGCTCTGGCTTTTCAACAATAAGCAGGGTACAGAGGAGAAATCGGTCGTCTATAGTATAAGGACTGAGCATTAAGGCTGCAAAAATCAAAACAGCTGTAGGTTCCTAGGACTTCTTCATTCACAAATCAAGTCACTAGAGCCTAGGGCAATTATGGGGAAATTTTTCCACATGTGTGACAACATCTATTAAGAAGCAAGTTAACTATCCTTTAACTCTTAAATGTCATCAGTGAATGAAGATGAAGAGAAGAAATGTACAGCATTAGCTTTACTCTAAGTTCTTAAACAGCAAAAAGAGTCTGTGTGATGAAAAGAATAACCATGTTAGAAAGAGTATAATTTCAATGTCGTGTCTTCACTTATCTTAATATAAAAAAAAAGAAAAAAAGTTCATCAAATTCCTATATCCCACTTCTGGCCAACCCCAAATTTAAATTTTTACCTTCTTAGATTACTTTCCCTCTTTCGTTACTAACAAAGAGATGCAGGAGCCCGCTGATGTGGTCCTTAAGAGACGTACAGTAACTCAGGAAGGGGCAATGACTCGAGATCGCAAAGCACATGTCTCTGATGTGTGCAGGAAACGTGGAAAATGAAAAGGACACCAACCAGTCGTCCTAAATCCCTGAGATAAACCAAAGCCATTCCCAACAGGCTGCGCTCACAGAGATCACACCTAAGAGTCTGCTGGGTTGTTTCCTGCAGGCTTCAGGTTCTCACTGAGTCTGCAAGGGCGGAGCAAATCCGGATGCTTGCCATAAGGCCATAGTTTGACCTGAGCATCCGTGAGTGACTGGCCAGAGGGAGGAATGTGACTGTTTCAGGTGATGCTTTTCATGGTGTGTGCAATCGGAAACACCTGTGTGAGAATGAGCACCAGCTGTCACATGCCTTTGCACGACAGCATTCAGGAGCAACATCGCACACGGCACGCCCGCTGGGGTTCCTCACTGTGTCTTTAGATAACGCTGCGAGTTAGACTCTGTTCTTGGAGACAACAGAGGCACATGCCAGTAGACACGTATATAGCATATGTACGAATGCACAGATCTGGGCACTGTCGCCTTTTTGCAGCTATTTTGGCCCTTTAAATTTTATTTATTTTGTGAAGCTCCCCCAAGGCAACAGTCGCATAGATCAGGAGACAATAATGACACCGAGAACATCGCAGATTTCCCAGCTGTTCAGGATCCTGTTATTAATGTCTTTGCCCTCCTTCCCTTCTTCCCCACCCTCTTCTCCCATAGATACAGACACAAGTCTCATCTTATCAAAATTGCATGGAAGGCTGTGCCTGAAGATGCTCCCATTATTACTGCAAGCAGGGAACCCTAGCAAGAAGATGACAGTTTAAAATGACAGGGCCGGAGAGATGGCTCAGCAGTTAGCAGCGTGTGCTGCTCCTGCAGAGGACCTGGTTTCCACTCCCAGCACCCATGTGGTGGCTCACAACTCCCTGTAAATCCAGTTCCAAGATGCCCTCTTCTGGCTTCCAAAGGCACATGGCATACATATGATGTTCATACATAGATGGAGATATTCACACACGCACGCAAAATAAAAATGAGAGAATTTAAAAAGCCTTCAATTTCTTTTCATAAACCATTAGGATGTGATGCATTCCAAATACCAAGGTTTTTGTATTTTTGGAAGATGACCCTTCAGTTATACCAGGAATGACTGGCGTGACATACCCTGCAAGATCTGGGGCAAAAACTCTAATCAGCCACGCTAACATTGCTGTAGCAAAATATGCATATTCATACGAGGCAGAATAAGTAAACATTACAATTAACCTCAGATCAGTTCGGGCCAATTTCCCCATCAGTATGAATTATGAAACTCCCTGGTTTGCGGAACTTCTTGGGTTGCAAGAATTACACAGTAAATATTGCAGATCCGTCAAAGGGTTTCTGCTTAAAAGCCCTGGCGTGGAAAGCGGTACCTAGGCAGGACTTCTCTTGCATAAGCAAAACTTGAAAGGCAGTGTTCCTTTAGCAGGACAGGCACAAAAGGGAAGACACTAGGAAGTCTGGGGTACAAAGCAGAGCAGAAATGTGGCAATAATACAAGATGACAAAACTAGGCCATGGGACCCAAGGCAAGGAGAAGCCATCCCAAATTACTGCACAATAATTAAAACTGCACAATATAGTATCAACCACCCACTGGTGACTTAGTATATAAGATGTTAAATGTGTTTGAGCGCGCGCACGTGTGTGTGAGTGTGTGTGCATCTCTCTGTGTGTGTGTGTGTGTGTGTTGTGTGCATGTGGGTATGCACTGCACAGAAGGTCAAAGCAGGACACTGACGGTTCTCTGCTCTGTGGCACCGTGTGGCACTGAGACAGGTTCTTTCACTGACGTGGAGATGTGTGCTCTGGGCTAGCCTGGCTAGACGGCAAACGCCAGAATTTGTCCATCTCTACCAGTGCTGCGGTTATAGGCACATGCAGCCATGCCCAGCTTTTTCCCTGGGTGCTGGGAATTTGGTCTTAGGTCCTTCTGCTTGGTGCTTACGCCCTCTTACCTACTGAGCCATCTCTTCAGCCCCACGTATTCTGAAGTCGACACACTAAAGTCAAGAAGAAATAGCGAAGGGAAGAAGATGCTTTTAGGATGAGCACGAAACACTGGCTCCTAAGACTGTGGCCTCTAAAAATAAAGCGGACAACACAGCATGGATGCCACTGCGCTTGGCCTCAAAACATGCCACACCCAACCTGCACAGCTCCTCCGGGAGCTTCATCCGCGAAGAAATAACGTGATTCACAGTTGACCCAGACACAGCAAGGCCACACGCCAGTGCCACAGGCAGCTGTGTCGTGCCACAGGGCTTCCTAACTGAGGCAGCCTCCTTCCCATGACGCTGTTAAGGAATGAAAGAACATCGGTGTGCAAAGAGTCGAGTCAGCCAGAGCGGCGGGACAGCTGTCCCATGGCGGAGGGCAAACTCATCAATTTTCCATTTCCACTGAGCCAGCTACCCCCAAAGCCTTTCTTCTGCGCTCCGTTTAGAAGTGATGACATTTCTTTTCAAGAAGGCCTCAGTGCTTTCAGAATACCTTTGATGATCCAAAGCACTCACTACCAGTGCTCTCTCTGGCCTAAGTGTTTACCCTGAGAACTGCTGCTATTTATTTTTCAAAATCTAAAAAACTAATACTTGGTGCTAGCCAGCCCTTATCTTTGGAAGGATAAAATATTCATGAAAGTTCATAGCCAAAAGCACTCCTCAAGTGGAACTTCAAACCCGAAAAAGGGCCAACCACGCCTTTTAATTCTTTTTAAATGTTTTATTTAAAATCATCTGTGTATTTCATTCCTTGGAATTCTGCTCTTATGCAATAGGCACCTTTGTTTGCTGTTTTAATCACTTGTACAGAATATGGGGTTGCTTAATGACAATGACTTCAGATCTACCTCGCTGGTATTCTAAATTTGTGTTATCACCCACACTGGCCGCGGCTCTCTCCCAGGGGACATTTGCAGTGACAACTTCAGCCTGATCCTATTTCCAGATGACTCTCATTAATAAGAACCTCACTCGCAGCGACCGCTTCAGTATGATTCTCATGTAAATGTCGCTGGGAAGGCAGATTGGAGCCACCAACAGCATCCTTCCTTGAAGGATGAATTATGTAAAATATTTCAAAATCCAAGTCACCAGCACAGGTGAGACAGCGAGTCAGAGAGGTGTGTGACATTCCCTGTGGTGTGTCATCATCCTCTGAGTTCACAGAGGTGGGAGACGGTTCCTTACTTCATGAAAACTCATGGACTCTGTCCAATAAAAAGATGGCATGATCGTTATTGTAAGGAAAACACATCTCTTAGAGGCCTGGGGCTAAGTTCACTGTAACTAGCTTAGCCACCTGCTTCCCACTGAAGTGACACCAGTTCTTCTCCAGTTATCTGTCACACTTTCATCTTGGCACCAACAAATCAAAGTTCAAAACATGGCCAGAGAGATGACCTCGCAGGTAAGAGCAATGGCTGCTCTTCCAGAGGCCCTGGGTTCCATTCCCAACACCCACAAGTTGGCTCACAGTTCCAAGGGATCTGGTGCCCTCTTCTGGCCTCTGTAGGCACTAAGCACACAAGAGGTGTAAAGACACACACACAGGCAAGACACTCGGACATTTATAATAAAATAATAATGATTGAAAAGGAAAAAAAAAAAGAGCACACTGGTATAATGCATACCTGTAAAGACAATACTAGGAGTTGGAGGCAGGAGGTTGACGTTAGAGGTTGTCCTGGGCTATACATTGAGACTCTTGTCAAAATATTTTAAAAAGGAAAAGAAAAAGGAGGGAAGGAAGGCAAAAAAAAAAAAATATTTGCGGTCCTGTATGAGTGGATTCTGTTAGTCCTGCCAGCACAGCACGCACAGAAATGTGTGTTGGCCTCTCTTTCATGTTCATATCTAGATTTTTTTCAGTATTCCTATAGTATTTCCCCATAAAGGAGGCGATAACAGATCATTTAAACAGCCATTTCCATTCCTGAGAAAAAGAGAACCAATTCTCCTCCTCTATCCCCAACTACACCTAACTGACTCCCTATAGATTTTGCTAATGCACATAAAAGTGCTCACAAGGTCTATGAATACGCCCCCGCCTCTGTGTGCACAGCCACACACAACCTTCATCATTTTCTGTGGCTCCTCGCTTTCCATGCTTATTAATGTTAAGTTCCACCTACATGTGGGAACGAGGCAACTCCCTCAATTTCTATAGACCTTTGGCGCCATCGTGTGGCTGTTCTGTGTCATTGCAACTTCAACTCAATGCTTTTTTTTTTTTTTCCTTCTTTCTTAGGCCTGGAGAAAATGCACTTGAGAATAAATTTATCATCTTAAGTAGATATGAGATGAAAGATGAGAGATCTGTGTATTCAATCCCCAACACATATGTTAATGCTCTATCTATTGCCGTGTCTCACTCCACATGGTGTTGACAGCACTTTTGAAACTGTGGACTCATCCTGAGTCCACAGTGCAGAGTTCCCCAGGGTTTTAGCATTCTTAGCTTATCCTGCCACCCGAACTGCGCAGGCCTTGCACTCAAACGCAACTTAGAACTTCAAGGAGGCGGGGACTGGGAGATGGCTCAGTCTAACCATAGGTAAAGCGCATGTTTGACAATCTGAGAAGGCGGGTGGACCAGCCTGCTCCTGCAATCCTAGCTTTGCTGAAGCCCAAACAGGAGGATCCCTAGGGCTTCCTGACCTGCCTGTCTAGACATCAGTGAGCTCCAGTTTCAGTGAGATACCTTGCCTCAAATGACACGGCTCCCTTGTCAAAGCTACCGATGGGAGCCAGGTTGAACCTCCCCCCACAGCAGGGGCTGGTGGTCAGAATGTGCCTGGCTACTGACAGCACCAGCATCCCAGACATTCATGACATCGTTTGGGGTTCACCTGATGTGAGCATGCAGAGTCTGGGAGAACAACCTACCTGAGCCCACAACACAGTTCTCATTTCTGACCCAGAGAATGAGGATTAAGTGAAAATTGCACTACTTAATTTAAAAATAAAAAACAAAAACAAACAAAACAAAACAAAAAAAAAAACTGTTTTAAACCCTCCTGTTCATCTTCCCAAACTTCCAAGCTTCTGCTTCTTTCCAGCGCTCTGTCCCGGGTCTTGCTCAGCCTTTCAAGATGGCCTGGTTCTCACCCCGAGATTCTGAACCTTGCCTTTGCTCGCTGGGTCACTTCCCTTGCATGAGGAGCTTACTTTTAGCCCTAACATGTTAACCTTACATGAGGATTGGAAATTCCTTTCCAATTTGTTACAGAGGAGAGAAAAAATTAATCTATTAGTCTGTCAACAACCAGAGAGCAGGATGTTAGATGACGAAGCACCCTGGAAGCGTTTCCCTCCCTGCTCTGTGTCTAATCCCGCGCAGGGAAGCACTGAGGGTAAACAGGTGCGGAGAGGTCTCGGGCTTCACTTCGAGTCTGTGACGTCACAGGAAGTGGGCCTGCTTTCCTTAGCTCTCTCTTTCCTCAAACACACTGAGAGGAAAACGTCACCAACGTCGCTTGCTTGACACAAACTTAGGGTCACCTGGAAGAGAGGCCTTCAGTGGAGGAACTGCCTAGATCGGACTGGCCTATGGCCGTGTCTATGAGGCATTTCCTTAATTGCTAATTGATACCAGCACACAGAGGTGGCTGCCCTAGCGAGGCAGGACAGCCTGGGCTGGATGAGAAGGGCAGCTGCTGAGCAAGCCGGGGGAAGCAAACCAGCAATCTTAGTTTTTACTCTGGCCTCTGCTTCAGTTCCTGCCTCCAGGTGCCGCCTTGAGAAGCCACCTTCAACATCCCTGGATGGTGGGTGACAATCAGGTAGTCAAGTAGACTCTTTCCTCCCCCAGTGGCTTTCAGTGTTGTATCACAGCAGCAGAAAGCCAGCTAGCACACCCACCTCACAAGCTGCCATTATTTCTGTCTTCCCAGGGTGACCGCCAGTTCTGGCACACTTCTGATTCAGTCTGGATCCGAATCTCTTGCCACCAAACAGCAGAAGCCCTTACTCTCATCCTGACCTTTCTTATCGCTAAACATTATTTGTGGCAAAGCACTGCCTGCGGCAAGATCAGAAGTGACTCCCTGGCAGGGAACACTTTCGCATTCAGAGGAACCGAGATCTCAAAGGACCCAGAACAAAGTCAGTTCCTCCCAAGGACAAGGGCATCTGGGTACCAGAGTGCCAGGCTTAACTCACTGGTGGGCGGGAGATCCTGGGTGCAGCAGAAGCCGGCCCCGCTGCAGACACAGGCTCCTAGTGAAGCGTCACACCCGCTCTGGGGCTCAGCTCCCACGCTAGACCCCAGCAACCACTGGGTACAAACTCTGCGATATCTGCCCCGCCCAATCTGTATCAATGGATGGGAGGAAGGTAGGGAGGTAAAGGCACTTCAGTGAAGAAGCAGTCCGCAGACTGCCTTGTTCCAAACACCAGCCTCTCTCTTATCTTTCTGCGTTCAGCTCAGTTGCCCTATTATACTCGTATCTAAGATTAAAAGCTCACGTTCTGGGTGCAGCGCATCCTCGACTGGTGAAATCCCGGTTCTGCGGCACAACGGTAGAGCATCATTAGGGAGGCTCTTACGATAACAAGATCTCCAGCTTCAGCTGAGAATTCCTGAATTGGTACCTTGCAGCTGGAGCCCAGACATATGCACACTGGCAAGCACTCCAGGTAAGGGGTCTATAACCAGCCGTTCACTCATCAACTGCTTTAAGTTCAGTACGTTCAGATCTTCAGAGAAGGAGAGTAGCGGGTGGGAGAGAGATGGAGAGGAAATCATTCCAGCACACGCCCGGGATAAAGATGATGGCTCAGGCTTCTGCTAGGAAGGCCACCCTGCACTGACGACAATAGACCACTTACTTTACCATCTGAGATGAAAGAGAGTAAACTGAGCATCCATGCCAGCATGTGGCTGCTGTCACTATTGTCACATTCTGAGAGGTAAAACAATGAAACCTCATTGTGGCACCCACATTTCCCCGATGGGAATTATGATGAACATACTTTTTTTTTAAAAAAAAATAAGGATTTAATTTATTATGTATACAAATTTCTGCTTGAATGTCTGCCTACAGGCCAGATCTCATTATAGATGGTTGTGAGCCACCATGTGGTTGCTGGGAATTGAACTCAGGACCTCTGGAAGAACACTCAGTGCTCTTAACCTCTGAGCCATCTCTCCAGTCCTGATGAACATCTTTTAAACGGACCTATTGGTCATATTTTACTCTTCTGTGAATTTTTTCGGCCTGTATTCCTTGATTCTTTATTAAGTTTCCAGTGTTCTTCATATATTGTAGATAGTAGTCTTTTGTTTTTGAAATGTGTGGTTTTCAAATATTTTTCTTCCATATTTTATAGTTTCATCATATTCATATAGTATTTCATGATGGAAAAGTTTTAAACGTTTGAATCAATCCAGTTAATCAACTTTCTATTTTATGAATCATCCATTTGGTTTTAAGATGAAATTCCGCATTGTCCTACATCCTGGAGAGTCTCATTTTTTCTTATAAGTTTTATCTTTATAATTTGCAGCTATGTCTATGACATTTTGAGGTAATACTCATTTATTTTATGGAATATGGGCAGTTTTCTTTTCCCCTTGTCTACAGAGGTAATGAATGCCTGTGTCTCTTGTCTCCAGCCCACGGAATGTTATCAACCACATTTACAGCAGGTATTCTCACCTCAATTCATCTAATCTAGTTATACCTCAGAGTCATGGCTAGAGATCTGTTTCTATGGTGACTCTAAGTCCCACCAGTTGACAATCAGGATTGAGAATCGTGGAGTCCTTCATCGGAACACTTTTTGGCATGTTTATCAAATATCAGTTCAGGAGCCGTGGCGATGGCTCGCTGGACTAAGAGCTTGCTGTGTAAGCATGGGGACTGAGACTGGCTCCCAGTTACCCACTCAGAACTCACTGTTGCTGTACTCATCCGAAACCTCCATGTGGGGGTGGATGGGGAGAGACAAGAAGATCACGGAGTCTCATTGGCTGGCTCATCTATCGGAACTAGTAAGACCCGGGTTCACTGAGAAATCTTAATTACTCCACCCCTACTCCTCAAGCTAATAAGATGGAAATGATAAAGACACTCCGTGTTGACCTCCGACCTCCACGTGTGCATTCAGCGCTGAGCACACATCTATGCATATTCATAAGCCCCCTCCCCTGCCACTAGATAAACAAAATCAATTCAGTATGTGTTTGGACTGTTTCTGGGCTCTGTATTATTTCTCACTGATCTGCCTGTCTACGTAATCATCACAATCGCACTGTCTTGATTACGGCAGCTATCCGTCAGCCTTACGCGCGGGTAGAGATTCCTCCAAACATATCCTTGTCAACGCTGTTTCAGCTATCCCAGGGCTTGGGCTTTTTCCAGTGAATTTTAGAATGCTCTTGTCTATATATATTTGATGCAAAATACTCATGAGATTCTAACAGTAAATTTCATAAGCATACAGATGAGTTTAGGGAGAGTTGACTTCTAATATATGTGGAGTATTCTAATCCATGAACATAGTATATGCCTCCATCTGTTAATGTCTTTGGGCTCTTCCTTCAATATTTTGTAATTTTGAGTATACAGAATCTATACGTGCTTTTAAAAGATATATCTGAGCATTTTATTTTACTATGATTATTGACGGTATTGTTTTCCTAAAAACCTGGCTTCTATACATTCATTTTTGGTCTAGCGCTCCATGGTTTTGTATGTTGATTCTTATATAACCCTGATGAATTCATATATTGGTTCTAACGCCGTGATACAGATTCTCTGGAACTTTACACCTGTCATCATGTCGTCTATGAAGGAGACTGATCTTGTTTCCTCCCGTCTCCTCTAAGGTCCCCTGTCTATGTTCTTGTTTTATTTCAGAGCTCAGGACTCCCACTACTGCATGATGAATAAGAGGTACTGAAGTAAAATATTTATTCTGTTCCATATTCCAGGGCTTAAACCTACAATCTTTTGACATCAAGCTGTAGGCATTTTGTAGATTATCTCTATTAAATTTAGATAATTATTTTAAATAATATTCATGCTAATGGGTATTGGAATTTATCTAGCAGTGTCCAAGAAAAACAATGCATCAATTACTATAATCACATTAGTTTTCTTTGTTGACTTATTGAAATATCTTGATTGATTTTTAGTATGTTGACCTAACTTTATTTATATACCTCAAAACTCCTTGATCATATTTTTATTCATTTATAAATTAAAATTGTTCATGTTTTGAGAAGTTTTGATTCTAGATGCATAGGTGATATTACATGATAGTTCTCTTTTTTCTATTATTTTTGTCTGCTTTTCGTATCAGTGTGATACTGGTCACATAAAGGACCTGACAAAATGTTTCTTCCTCCTGCCTTTTCTGGAAGAGATTTTGTAAACTTGATATTCATTTCCCTTCAAATGCTCAGTAGAACTGCCTGTGGGTCCCAATACCAAGCTGCAAATCCCAACACTGTGAGACCCACATGAAGAAGCAGCAGCCACTTCCTAAAGTAATAGTTATCAAGCAGGACATCATTATGACTCCATCTTTCTCCTTTGAACAGGAAACGGTTACAAGCCCTACCAACGTATGAGCAGCAAGAGCTACTAGGGCCGTACATAACACACTCAGCGGCTTGAGCAACCTCAGTTCTCCGCATCATGTCTGCAGTCAAGGTATCTGGTGTGGACGGCTGCTTCTCTGTGCTCTGGGGAGTGTCTGCTTCAGGCTCAAGTTACACTTAGTCATTTTCTCCTGTGTCTTCTCACACTCTCCTCTCCATAGACGCATGTCCCTGTATTTCAGTTCCTTTCTTTAAGGTAGCAAATGATTTTTAATTTTAAAGGAATTAAAGGCTTTGTTTTTGCTCAATTATTTCTATAAAGACTGTGCCTCCAAATAGTGCCCTATTTTAAGAGCTCGGACTCCAACACACGAGGTGTGCATTATTGTTGTTTCTTTGCTGATTTTGTTTTGCTTTTGGGGTGGGGAACAAATTTCAATCATCATACTCTCTGAAGTTAAGCAATAATGAACACAAAAACAGAAATACCGGCATTTTGTTCCTTGAGTTCACGCTCTGTCCTTGAAATTGCCAGCCTCCTTATGCTACCTGAACAAGAAAGAGAAGCCCCATCCCTCAAAGCCTGTTTTCTACCTGTCGAGGTCCCATCGCTTCCCGATTTTTATGATGAACTCTGGCTCTGTTATCAAGCCCCCTGAATTGGAACTTATGAGAGTGGAGGGTAGAGTTTTATTAGGACTACAGCAGGCAGGAAAACACAGAGACACACATAGATGAGGAAATGGTGGGAGCGGCTCCCAGCTGAGGGCAAGCTGGAGACACTGCTATCTCATAAGGGAACCCCTGGTGACCAAGTACCTACTTGGGGAGCTCAGCTGTGATGTGTAGACACAGCAAGGACAGGAGTCACCGACTAAGGAGAGCACTACCACTTTGGCAAGGCCAAGGGAAGACCACCACCACACCTTCAGCCTCACCGTGTCCCCATCTCCTGAGCTAAATGGCAAGCTGAGGTGGAGCAGGGTGATAGTGGCTGTGTCTAGCTCTACTCTAAATTCCAGGGGCCATGGAGCTAAATCTTCACTGAGATCAATGAGATGGAAATTTTATAAACAGAACACAATAGTCCTCGTCAGAGAGTCCTAGACAAACAAGCGAAGGTGAGGAGCTATGGGTTGAGACCAGCGTTGAGGGAGCAACCGCCTCGCAAGAAATAGCAGTGTGACCGACCAAAACAGAGGAAAGTGAGTGGGGGAAAAATAGCCTGAGGTCAGGCTTGGTCCTCATTGAGTAAGAGGCTCAGAACATTAAAAAATGTGCATATGCCACCCGCTAATGCCACCCAGCATCCTACAACAGAAACCCACCCCTGTCATCAGGTGGCGCACGCCTTTAATCCCAGCACTCAGGAGGCAAAGGCAGACAGATCTCTGTGGGTTCAAAACCATCCTGGGCTACTGAGCGAGTTCTAGGACAGTTAGAGCTGTTACACCGAGAAACCCTGTCTTGAAAACCCAACAACAACACCAAAAAAAAAAAAAAACAAAGAAGAAACTATATAATTTAAATTACTAAGGTAACTATAGACATTCGGACTGAGATGTAATCCAAACCATTTCTCGGGTTATTTGCTTTCTAACTGAGATATCAATTTTTAGCCTGACAATAACATATTCTTAACGTTAAAAATAATGCATACACATGCTTCTGTGAACAATTATAATTGCCAGTGTAATAAATAAGTAGAAATGGGATGTGATTTTTCACAGTCATAAGCGTGTGTCTTATATCATGGTGTGATAAACACAGATTACGGGAATTAGTTTAATGAAGTTAAACTTGTTTTACTAGGCAAAGCCATGGTTGCATTTAGCTTTAAATACAAAAGTTGCCTTATTGGCCGCACACATTCATTTCCAGCTGTGGTCAATGTGTACCAGGGTTCAGCAAACAAAATCAATACACCAACAACTGACATTCCTGCATTGCCTCATGTATGCCAAAGCCATTTAACCAACAAACAGCTGTCAGATGGGTTTGAGAGCCCTTCTATCTCTTTTAGGGGGGATTTGCTCTATTTTCGAGACAGGATTTCTCTGTGTATGTAGCTTTGGAGCCTGTTCTGGAACTAGCTCTTGTAAACCAGGCTGGCCTCGAAGTCACTGAGATCCCCCTGCCTCTGCCTCTTGAGAGCTGGAATTAAAGGCCTGCACCACCACCGCCCAGCTCAAGGGGGGGGGGGGAGGGTGACTTTTACGGCCAAAGAAGAAACCCACTTTGAGTGGAAACCTTCTCTAGAGATACCAGTAAAACTCAGTTCTCATTAGTTCTGTCAGAGGAAGGCAGCACTGAGCAGTGCTGTGGAGGAGGAGAGGTTGTCCAAGGATAAGGTGAAGGGTTTGAAAGGCAAGCCAAACGCCAGAGATGTAAACTCTCCTCCTGGCGGAAGGGCGAGAGGTGGGAACTCAGAGGAGAGGTTTGCTGGCTGGCTGAGGCGCCGGTTCCAGCTGTCAGCTCCACCACAGCGCTGAGGGCAACCCTCCACAGAGTAAGACAAGCCACGGGTGCTAGATTAATGCTTGCTGATGAGATGGTACGTTGTTATAAATAAAAGCTGTGGCTTTTTAGATGCCCTCAGGTAGGATGCCGACCAGTAGAAAGCAGATGAAGAAAGCCTCATTCTAAGGTTGGAAGTAATGGTTACCACCGATCAATTTTAAACACAATTTCAAAAGCTCACCCAGTATGGGGAAAGAGTAAGTCCATGGTCCAATGTACCAGTGTGTGTGCATGCGTGTGTGTATGCATGCGTGTGTGTATGCATGCGTGTGTGTATGCATGTGTGTGTGTATGCATGCGTGTGTGTATGCATGCGTGTGTGTATGCATGCGTGTGTGTGTGCATGCGTGTGTGTGCATGCGTGTGTGTATGCATGCGTGTGTGTGTGTGCATGTAAATTCTTTCAGGATAAACAAACATATTCCCAGATTTCACCTCTAGAGAAACAGCCTACATTGTGGTAGTAGTTTTAAGACAATCAATACATTGCTCTAAAACCTTCATTTTCTGTAGCAGAACCATTTTTCCAAAACAGCAGTGGTGCGCGGGGCCTGCTTCCTACCTGTGCTGGTGTTGGTGCCGGGGCAAGGGCAAGCGCTGGCCAAGAGTGGGCCTGAGCCCAGGGCTGGGGGCGGAGGCTGCCCATCACTCAGCTGCTTGACCCGCTTTCGATGCGACTTGCCGTCATAGTGGACCTGGGCCTGGGCCGCAGAGTTTAGCTGGATGTTGCACACATCGCAAAAGGAGAAGAGAATCTTCTTTTTCTCTTTATTGCACGGGTCCCCAGGCCTGTCGTTCTTTAACCCCTTCTCTTCAAAGCCCCGTAGGAAGGCTTCCATATTCATAATTCCATCTTCACGATGGCTGTCATGGCTTAAGGAGTACTTCAGAACTGAAAGGAAAGAAAGCATGAAGGTCTATAAATTTATATATGCTTTCTTGTCTTCCAGCGCTATGAAAATTCACTTTTAATGGCTGAGTTCAGCAGATAGGCCTTCAAAAAATCTGAAGCATTTTATATCCCCCTCTGCCTCTCTTTTCTCAGGCCTTCCTCTCACGTCTCACTCCCACTGTCCTTTTAACTCCTGCCCACCCAGGAGATCTTGGCTAGCAGGGTTATCTCCAGGGAACCCATTCTGAGCCCAGAGTAAGGACAAGGTCCGGTCATGTGCAGCCAGGGACTGATATGGCTTTCCTTCATGGTGTCTACCACACTGCAAATTCCATGTCCAGGAATATATTTATCTTGTGTCTGTTTCCCTCACTAAGTATAATCTCTGTGAGGACAGCAACCTCATCTCTGGGTATGTTTTAGGCCTATAACTGAACCTTTTTACATAGTACGTATATGAATATCTGTTCAAAAAAGAAAGGGATGTTTTGAAACCAAAGAACCCATTAAGACAAAAATGAACACAGAGTGCACACACACACACACACGCACGCACACACACACACACACCTTCATACAGACAAACAGACTAGGATTGACAAAGACTAAAGCACAGCATGGCCACAACTTACACTGGATTGTCTTCTAAAAGCCCCTTTAGAAGTCAGCCGTCTGGAATTCTCCCATATTTTCTTGTAGATGTAATGAAGCAAACTGTTTGTAATTTCCAGATTAGCCCATGAATATCAATTTAATCTTTGATAAACTTGAAATGCAGAGCATCTGAAATAAAAAGAATAGAAATACAATATTATAGTAAATGGGTGCATATGTTAAAAGAGTAACACAGACGCTAACATAATTATATTTTAAAATACCAACCTTTGCTTTCAATGATTAGATAACAAAGTCAAGAAGAATGATACCCCTCCTAAGGAATTTAAAACGGAATTTTTTCAGTGCCTTGAGACCCTCAGTTAGTGAAAGTTACCTTGCCTTTTTATCTGAGAGTGAAACAAACAATGGCCCTTCTGCATTATAAAAGGTAAGCCAGCTGCCTCCACTTTTCTGGCTACTGTAATTTGTCCCAGCAAGAAGTTACATTTTACATTGGTTTACTCATGCATACACTAGGCAGGAAATCGGGAGCCTGGAAAGCTTGTGCCTTCTCCTAGAGCGACACACCCCAGGGATCCTTCAAGCCCCAGAACTACACCCATGGGCCACTCTGGCAAGGGTGTGATGCCTTAAGCAATGTTCGTCAACTCCTAGGTACCAGTTCAAGATCTGGTTTCAGTCATCACATCTCTTTGGCTTCTTAGGAGAAACAAAGCCGGTTCTCACTAACCAGAGTACATTTAGTCACAGAGGTCTTGGGAAAGGGACCTAGAGGTGGCAAATATCAGAGTCTTGATATCCGCATTGGGTCCAAAATGATATAATGTCCAGGCTCACACCATGTGCGAAGTGATGGTGTTTATAATGTCAACTTTCTGGGTAAAGGTAAGGTTAACAGTTGAGTCTAAGTGGAAGAAGAGAGAAAAATATCACTTGCTATTTTAATTGTTTATTATCAGACTACCTTAGATGGCATGATTTGTATGTATACATGGAAAAGAAAGCCCTTCAGGCAGGGCTGCTGATTTTTGAGAGCAGTAAGTGATATGCTGCTTTAGGTGAACCGGGTCTCTGGGGATAGGACAAGGAGAAGCAAACAAAGTATTTTGTGCCCCATAAATTTGGGTATGCTGTTTGGTCATTTTCATAGAATTTTAGGAAGTCTTTAATTTCTTCCTTTACTTCTTCCTTTATCCATTGGTGATTCAGGTGAGCACTGTTTAATTTCCATTTGTTTTGGGGGCTTTCTGAAATTAGTGTTGCTGTTGTATTCTAATTTTAAGACATGGCAATCTGATAAGATACATGGGGTTATTCCAGCTTTTTTTGTATCTGTTGAGGTTTGCTTTGTTGCCTAGCATGTGTTCAATTTTTGAGAAGATTTGAGGTGTTGAGAAGAAGGTATATTCTTTTATGTTTGAATGGAATGTTCTATATATGTCTGCTAAGTATATTTGAGTCATAACACCTGTTAGTGCTTCTATTTCTCTATTAGGTTTCTGTCTGGCATACCTGTCCAGTGATGGGAGTGGGGTGTCGAAGCCTCCCACTATTAGTGTGTGGTGTTTAATATGTGATTTAAGCTTTAGAAGTGTTTCTTTTACATAGAAGGTGCCCTTGTATTCAGGGCATAGATGTTCTGTATTGAAATTTCCTCTTGATTGATTTTTCCTGTGACTAACGTGAAATTCCTTCTTTGTCTCTTTTGATTGATTTTAGTTTGAGGTCTATTTTGTTAGATATTAGAATAGCTATACCAGCTTGTTTCTTAGGTCCATTTGACTAGAAATCTTTTTCCCAACCCTTTACTCTGAGGCAATGTCTGTCTTTGATGATGAAGTGAGTTCCTTGTATGCATCAGAAGGATGGATTTTGTTTACGTATCCAATCCTTTAGCTTGCGCCTTTTTATAGGTTTATATTGAGGGATTTTAGTGATTGCTAGTTCCTGTTATTTTAGTTTTCACTATTGGTGATGTTATTATGTGTGTTTTTCCCTTCTTTGGAATTTGCTGCTGTGAGATCATCTATTGTCTGTGTTTTTGTGAATGTAACTAACTTCCTTGGGTTGGAGATTTCCTCCTAGTACTTTATCTAGGGCTGGGTTTGTGGCTAGGTATTGGTCAAATCTTGTTTTATTCTTCTATGGTGATGGAAGGTTTTGTTGAGTACAGTAGTCTGGGCTGGTATTTGGGGTCCCTTACTGTCTGCCTAACACTTGACCAGGACCTTCTGGCTTTCATTGTTTCCACTAAGAAGTAATTCTGATAGATCTGCCTTAATTCTGATAAATCTGCCTTTATATGTTACTTGGCCTTTTTCCTTTGCAGCTCTTAATATTCTTTCTTTATTCTGTATGTTTAGTGTTTTGATTATTATGTGGCAAGGGGACTTTTTTTGGTTCTGTCTATTTGGCATTTTATAAGCTTCTCGTATCTTTGTATGCATATCTTTTTTTTTTAGGTTAGTAAAGGTTACTTCTATGAGTTTGTTGAATATATTTTCTGTGCCTTTGAGTTGGACTTCTTCTTCTTCTATCCCTATTATTCTTAGGTTTGGTCTTCTATGGTGTCCCATATTTCCTGGATATTTTGTGTTCAGCTTTTGTTAGATTTAATGTTTTCTTTATTAGGTTAATGTTTTCTTTGTTAGATTAATGTTTTCTTTTGTTAGGTTTAATGTTTTGTTAAATTTAATGTTTTGTTTGATTTAATGTTTTCTTTGACCAGTGAGTGTATTTCCTCTATCGTATCTTCAATGCTTGAGATTCTCTTTCCACCTTTAGTATTCTGTAGTCTATGCTTGCATTTGTGGTTTCTAATTGTTTTCCCATATTTTTCATTTTCATAATTCCATCAGTTTCTGTTTTCTTTATTGTCTCTATTTCAGCTTTCAAGTCTTCAATCGGTTCTTTCATCTGTTTGATTGCTTTTTCCTTGGTTTTCTTTAAGGGATTTTTTGATTTCTTCCAATTTTTTGTTTGTCTTTTCCTCCATTTCTTTTAGGGAATCTTTTTATTTCTTCTTTAAGGGCATCAAACATTCTTTTAAAGTTATTTTTAGGTCATTTTTCTTCTGCTTCATCTCTATTGGGGAATTCAAGTGTTGCTGTTGTAGAGCCACTAGTGTTTGTTAGTGTTGTGTTGCTCTTTGTGATGTTGAGTTTATTGTTACCTTGTTTACCCATCTTTTCCTCCTATTGGTGTAGCTGGGGCTGTGTATGTGGTGATTAATCTTCCAGGTGTCAGCAGATCCAAGGTCAGGTGGTTGTTCTTCACGGTGCAGTCTGGGCCACAGTTTCATTCACCCCAGAGGTCACTCGGCATTCCTATAGGTCTGCAATCCTGTGCTGCAAGAGCTCCTTCCGCTCCTTCAGCCAATAGCCTTTAAGATAACAGCCCACTGGGGCATGGTCTCTTATACTTTTAAAAAGCAGCGGGAACTGGGTGCCCACTCTCTTGCTTCTAGCTCCCTTTCCGGAGGCTAGACTCTCTGTTTCCTGTTTGCGACAAGAGGACTGTTGTTTGGGATGGTGATCTGTGAATTTTCCCCCTTAAATAAATAGCCCCTTTTTATTATCCATAATTCTTAACTGGTGTGGGATTGTTTTGCGGCTTCAATCCTGGAGAGTTCTTTGGTCCTGATCCAGTGGAGGTCATTGGCTCGGGCCTGCTCTGGTGTAGGTTGCTGGGTTGAGCCTGCTCCTGTAGGTGTCCCTGTCTCAGGCCTGTTCCTGCAGAGGTCTCTAGCCTGCACCTGGTCCCACAGATGGAGGTTGCTGGTTCGGGCTTGCTCCAGTGGAGGTCGCTGGTTCATGCCCGGTCCTGTGGAGGTCACTTGCTCAGGTCTACTCCGGCTGAAGTTGCTGACTCAGGCCTGTTCTGGCACAGGTCCTTATTTGCCATATTCAAATGTTCAGAGGATACTGCATGTAGGAACCCTTCTCTGGATACATATGAATTGCAAATATCTTTTTTTACCCTGCCTTTTCCTTTTGGTATCTTTAGTTGTAGAAATAATTTTGACTTTAATATATTTAGTATTTCTTTTGTCTTGGGGTCAGGACTTTTTATGCATTTGCCTACTCTGAAGTCATGAAAGCTATGTGTGACTCAAGCCATACCTACCACCATCAACTGTCACCTATGCCTGCCACCATCAACCCTCACCTATGCCTGTGCCATTACTCCTCACCACGTAACCCTACCATCATGACCTCTCACCATCCTCCAAGGCAAGGACAAGCCTGAGGCGTGCAGTAGGTAACAAAGTATCTTTTCTTCCAATGTAGATACCAATCATCTTAAGCATTTACTGGAGTTACTAACCTTTCACCACTACCTTATCAATTTTGTCCTCAAGGCACATGCTCACACATGCACAGGAACCCATCATATTCACTATGGTCTGTACGCAGACTGACTCCTTTGCTCTGATCAGCTTATTTTTTTCCCTCTGCTGAAACCCGGATGTCTTACTGCAGCTTCACGATAGTCTGTGAGCTCTGGGGATTCAAATCCCTCGCCTTCATCGTCCTTTAGAGTTGCCTGGGCTGTCTCCGGTTCTTTGAAATTCACAACTTTGAATCATGTCAATTTTTAAAAAGCAAATCATCTGGATTTTAGACATCATTACTTTAAATATACTAATTGTGGAGAATAAGCTCACTAGTTTTTTAATTAAAAAATACATAGTAATTTCAAAAATGAAATCCGACTAAAGAATTTTAAAAACAGTTTCGTTTTCCAAGAGGGGAATAAAATATTTCAATTATAGTTTTGTGTGTGTGTGTGTGTGAAGTATATTCTAGAAGATAAGAAAGTACCTGTAAAATGTAGTCATTATTCCCTCAAATAAATCATGAGATAAGGGTTTTTTTCTTCATGTAAGTGTGGAGAAAGTGCACATGAGCAGCCTAGCAGGATTTTGTGTTTTCAACATCTTAGCTACTCTTTAATAGTCTCAAGGTACAAAGGAGTGTGTTGTGAGCCTAGGTGGCCATCTGCCTCATTTAACTTGAAGTTGTCCCTGTTTGTGTCTATCAGCCTGGTACTGTAGTGTTTTTCCTGGGCACAGGTGTCCTGATTTGACCTACTAGTCAAATAACAAGTTCATAAAAATTTGATTGCTTGTTTTTTTTTTTTTTACTACAAATGCCACACCAATTTATTGCCCAAGAAAATAGTTTCCTTTGTGAACAAATTATCGTAAATTAGAACTGCTTAAGTGTTTCCAAATGTTCCTTTTACCCATAAAGCCCTCCTGATGGGTCAGGAAGAAATGCCTTTGGTGATGCTGGGTTTAAAAAACCTTCATGAGTGAGAGAACGGGTCCAGTGGGGAAGCTGCCCACGGTCGAGGGTGAGTCCAGTCCTTGCCATGAGCTGAATGAAGTCATTACTTTTTATGTTTTATAGCTCAAGGACAACTTTATTTGAGATAGAGAGGAAAACAGGGCAGGCGAGCTGTAAATCCAAAGGTGCTGGAAAGACGGGGATGGGGAAGAGGGACACTGGAATGGTGGGGGGGGGGAACAGAGAGTCATTCCTCAAGGAAAGCAGACTCAGGGGCAAAGACGGGGGGAGCTCATGATTTATCTGAGGAACTAATGACTACATTCACACACACACACACACTTTGAATACAACTATAATTAAAATATTTTATTTCGCTCTTGGGGAAAAAAAACTGTTTTGAAAATTCTTTAACCGAGTTGTGTTTTGCTTTTGAAATTACTGTGTCTTTTCTACTATAAAACTGGTGAGCTTGTTCCCCACAAAAAGTGCATCTAAAGTGAACTTTGACCCAGAGAGAGTAAAGCAGCCCAGAGCTAGGGCAGTGTGAGAGAGCTTTCAGAGAGTGTCTGCAAATGGGATAAGGAGAAGGAAAAGAAAAGGCATACTGGGCACTGGGTGGCAGATCTGAGTTTGGACCGCACCAGGTTCAGTGCTTGTGTTCCCAAACAAAGGACTGCATTGCAGTGCAATGGTTAGAGAGAAACAGAGACAGCAGGGTGGACAAGTGAGCCAAGAGGAAAGCCCCTAAAAGTCAAATCCATTACTTCTTGAGGAACACTGCCACCTTCTGTGGAGCCAGTTGGTGACTTCGCTGTCCCCTCTTCCATGCACAGGAAGTTCCTCTCAGGCGGGATTGCTTATGCTCACTTCATACAAAAATGCACAAAAGCACTATTTATGATAGATCTACACCAAAAGTACCCAAATGTTCACTAAGACTATGTACAGTACACTATTTTAAAACTAACAAAATAAAACCTATAAGTATGCATATTGCAATATATTTATTCAATATATTAATTCTACAAGTGAATAACACATATCAAGAAGAATGATTTGATTTTCGCTACATAAAACAATATGGCTGAATCTCAAGAATAACACCACTTAGTTGTCGCTGACCATTTTAGCCTTACCTTCTCGCCCATTTCCATTCCTTTATGTCTGTGTCGACCCACAGAAACACTGTACACCAGGGATTTCCAGTCACATTGAGCTGGGACACATGTAGGCAACTTTCACTATCCTTCTTGTCTCCCATTCTGCTCTCTTAGCTCTACAGCAGCTGCTTGCAGGATCCCCACCTCCCACCCCACCTACATTCCCTGGAAGTTATGCCACCCGGTGAGCAGCACTTGCCTACCAGGAACCCATGGCCATCACACTTGCCTACTATCCAGAGTGGTCCACACTAACCAAAGAATGGAACACCCACCCCAAAAAACACAACCAGATATCTACATCAAGAAAAATCTCAAACATCATAACGTCAGGTATTTAGTTCCCAGAACAAATGCACAATCATTAACATCCAAGACAATATGCTGTTGCAGGGAGAGGTTGCTTGTTCATCCAAGCCACCCAGCTAGCTTAGCCCCAAAATAACCACAGAGAAATTGTATTAATTAAAACACTGCTTAGCCCATTTGCTCTTGCCTCTTATTGGCTAACTCTCACATCTTGATTTAACCCACTTCTATTAATCTGTATATCGCCACATAGCAGTGGCTTACCGGGAAAGATTCAGCATGTCTGACTCTGGTGGCTCCATGGCCGCTCTCTCCTCCGCCTTTCTTCCTCCCAGCATTCAGTTCTGCCTTTCACTCCTACCTAAGTTCTGCCCTATCAACTAGTCCAAGGCAGCTTCTTTATTCATTAACCAATACAAGCAACACACAGAGGGGACTCCCACATCAATGCCTCCTCCAGAATCCAGTAACCCTACTGCAAGAGGCCCGATGAAATCCAAGTTACTTAAAACATAAGGCAAAGATTTCACAGTAGCAATTATGATTAGGTTCAAGAACCTTAAAGAGGCTATGAATAAATCTCTTAGTGAAGACCATGAACAAACAAACATTTCAATGAAATAATGAAAACAGTTTAAGACATAAACGCAGAAACGGAAGAAAACCTAAACTGAAATGAAAAACTTAGGATGCCAAACAAAAGTCTCACAGGTAAGCCTCACCACCAACAGCGTATAAGACCTGGAAGTTAGAATTTCAGGTCTTGAAGACAAAGTAAAAGGAATGGATAGATCAAACATAGAAAGTAAGACTTCAATCTAAAAAGAAAAAAAAAAAAACAAAAAAAAGTCATAATACATCCAGAAAATTTGGAACACTAATAACAAAAACAAATTTAAGAATAACAAACAATAGTGAAATAGTGAAATAGCAATAGTGAAAGAAGAAACTCTGGACAGAGGCACAAGAAATATTTTCAACAGAAACAGAAGAAATTTTCCTTAACCTATAGGAGGAGGTTCCTATCAAAGTAAAAGAAGCATACAGAACACCAAACAGACTGGATCGTAAAAAAAAAATCCCCATAACACATAATAATCAAAATATTAAATGTACAGAGAAAAAACTCAAGAAGGAATTTTTAAAATGTTATAATTGAATTAAAATGAAAATACAGCATACCTACACATACCAACCAACATTTATGGGATACAATGAAGGCAGTTCTAAGAAGCAAGTTCATAGCTCTAGGTGCCTACATCAAAAAATTGGAGAGATCTTAAACTAGTAACTTAAGGAAACATCTGAAAGCTCTAGAACAACAACAACAAAAAAATACATAACACCCCAAAAAAGTAAAAGGCAAGAAATCAGTATCTCAGGGCTGAAATCAATGAAATAGAAACAAACAAAAACAACACCCCAAAAAATATAATCAATCAATGAAATGAAGAATTGGTTCTTAAAGAGAATCAACAAGACTGACAAAACCTTAGCCAAATTAACTAAAATATAAACAGAGAAAATCCAAATTAATGAAATTAGAGACAAAAAAGAGGATATTACAATTAACATCAAAGAAATTAAGAAAATCATAAGAATATACTTTAAAAATCTGTATTCTACCAAACTGGTAAACCTACAAAAATGTATGAATTTCTTGTGTGTATGTGTGAAGTCAAGATAAAATAAGAAATTTAAGCAAATTCATAACCCCTAATGAAATAGAAATAGTAGTTAAAAGTCTCTCAAGAGATAAGGAAATAAATAAATCCCCAGGTCAAGATCAATTCAGAGCAGAATTCTATTAGAACTTAAAAGAATTAACACCAATACTCCTCAAATTATTCCATAAAATAGAAAGTGAAGGAAGATTTCATAATTTTTTTACTATGTCATTGTTATCCTGATATCAAATACGTACAAAACCTCATGAAAATCCCCCAAATTACAGAATATCACAAAGGCTATTGGTTGCTCACCTTGACCTGATGGTAAGGTCCTGTAGTTAAATACAATATTTACTTATGTTACAGAGGAGTTGAGCTGGTGTCTAACTAGACACTTCATCCCAATTGATTGGCATCTGTACTACTGGAAAATACTCTCCATGTTACTGGAGGAGAAAGATAATAGTGGCCTGCCTGATACACACACTGGTGAAACAGTGACACAAATATTATGGGAGCCATCAACCACTTTTTTTTTGTTTTGTTTTTTTGAGACAGGGTTTCTCTGTGGTTTTGGAGCCTGTCCTGGAACTAGCTCTGTAGACCAGGCTGGTATCGAACTCACAGAGATCCGCCTGCCTCTGCCTCCCAAGTGCTGGGATTAAAGGCGTGTGCCACCACCGCCCGACCATCAACCACTTTTTGAGGGGACTTAAGGCTCACTCCATGAGATAGAGCCCATACTTGCCACGACTAAAATGTCCAAGAGCCTAAGACTTAAGGTCCTGGGAAAAACCTGCTACGGCTATTCTGCTAAAGGAACACAGTAAGAAAATAAGGGTGTGGACGACTTCAAGGAAACAGTCTCTCCCAGACACACCAGGGCAGATGCACATATGAACTGCAGGAGCATGCACAGCACTTACAGGGCTTCAAGTCAAGTGGTTGCAGTATGGAGAGTGGGGAGTGGACACAAAGTCCTACCCTAACCAAGAAGCTGGTTATTGTGCTGAACAAGGGGAAATCAGTCTTCTCCAATAGAGTCTAAGGAGTATTATCAAACAAAATTTAGGGCAGGTCCCACGCCCATGAGTAGCTGACCAACGCTAAACAAATTCTGTAGCATCTTTGAGGACTTTTGTTTCATTTTGCTTGTGGGGGGCATTATTTTGTCGTGTGGTCTTTTGCTTGTTTATTTTGGTTTTCATTTTTGTGTTTTTGAAGGGTCTTTTGTGTTTCTTATTTTTTTTTGTTTTGTTTTGGTTTTGTTTCTTGTTTGTTTGTCTGAAAGAGAGAGAGAGAAGAACATAAAGTTGGGTAGTGGGAAGGTGGAGAGGATCTGGGAAAAACAGAGAGGGAAAAATATGATCAAAATATATTGTATGAAAAATGTATTTCAAAAAGAGTAACACCGGGTAGATCAAAGGTTACAAATTTTCAGTTAATCTGGGTATATAAAACAGGGGATCATGTGAAACTAGTCCATGCTCTTAGAAGGTTGGTCATTGTCTTGAATGGTGTTACAGGGTGAAGGGTGCTGATGCTTGGCACGGCTTGGGGTGATCACAGAACACATTCAGCTCTGTGTGTTGAACGGACTGAGCCGAGCGCTGCTGACACAGGTGCATTCACTTAGAGTTTTATTGACATTAATAATAAGCACACACACTTTTCTGTGTATCTATCATTCGTCCATAATTTTTTTAAATATTTATTTGTTTATTTGTTATGTATACAATATTCTGTGTGTGTGTGTGTATGTCTGCAGGCCAGAAGCGGGCACCAGACCTCATTACAGATGGTTGTGAGCCACCATGTGGTTGCTGGGAATTGAACTCAGGACCTTTGGAAGAGCAGGCAATGCTCTTAACCACTGAGCCATCTCTCCAGCCCTCGTCCATAATTTTTTTGTTTGCTTTAGTACTAAGAATTAAACCCAGGCCCTCATGCATACCAGGCAAACACTCCACCACTGAGTTAGATCTCCAGCCCCTATAATTTTTTTAAAGTTATAGTCAACATAGAAAATTTGGGAAATGTCATTTTTAAAAAAACCCTTACGCCTATGAGGGACATATTTTTTTAAGAATATATACTTTCAAGTTTATTCCTAGAATGATGATATACTTGTAAAATTGTTTTTTATTACAAATTTTCATACGATATATTTTGATATTCTTTCCCCTCCCCCTTTCCTAGCAGGCATCAATTGAAGATGTCTTCTTAGAGGACTTGAACCTTTGCTGGGCAAGAGCTCCACCAGGGAGTCATGTTCCCGGCCCCCACCTTTCTGACTACTTAAAATACTTCTAGGAAAAAAATACTCAGGTGCCTTGTCTGTCTGTACATGTTTATGATTATTCTCTTAAGACAAATTTTTGTAAGTGGAATTCCTAGGATCGTTTGGATACTTGTTGCCAGTTGGAGCTCCAGCTGAGCTGCACTGACTTGAATGTTTCTCAGCGGTGTGTGGGAGCACCGCGCCCCACTGTCACAGCATCAAGAAAGCTGCTCAAAGGGCTCAGCCTGACAGGAAAAGTGGCTCCAATGCATCTATCTGTGAGCATAACTGCTTAGAGTTTCCTGTGCACCTTGACCTCACATGACCCTTGCTGGGCTTGCCTTCTTCTCTTTTTTCCATTGGCGCTGTCTCCCTTATTGTTTTCAAGATATATGTGTGTGCATATGTATACATCTCTCTATATATTTATTTAATATATTTATATAATTAATATATGTATGAGAACTTTGTCTCATCAATTACCAACATTCTTCCATTTAATTTGCTGTTTCATTTTGTTTATTGTAATTTTTGGATGTATTTGATTTTACTTGTAATATATTAAAACAAATCCACCTTTTCATTTCAGATCTCTGTTTTTAGCTTTTAAAAAAAGAAAACCTGTCCTCTGTGTTGAAAACATTCTTAATTCCTAATTGCAATTTTACAACTGTCATTATATAAGCACGGTATATATTAGACAAAGTATAGAAAAATAGGCAATCCCTTTGAACTGCTAAGGATACATGAGACAGTTGTGTCAATGGCTATGAGCCACATTTGGCTGTTACACTGAAAGTCAACCAAGATGGGTCAGGACAACAACAGGGAAGATTCTTGCTAGAGGCCACATAAGATGCTCCTTCTTCAAGGCACCGTCCTCCTCTTCAACTTGCTGGAAGAGCCTGGACTATGTTTGCGGCTGCTCCCTTGAAATCTCATGGGAGATAAGAGGCTAGCTCTGCTCATCTTCCCTCCGGATGCAATGATTCCAGAGAGTCTACATATACCCTACTATCTGTCCAGCTCTCCTAGCAAATAAATGTCTGTTTACCTGCAGAACCCAGACATGAGAAGTTTATCTGTTTCACCGTTCCGAGAGCTCAAAAGACGAACCGCTGCAAAACTCTTGAGCAACTGTCAGATAAAGGAATGTCTCAGTAATTAATTTACTGAAACAAACCTCAGGTATCATTTATCATTTCTTCCCTCAAAAAGCCACAGACATCGCATTATTTGTGCAGCAGCTGCCACTGTCTAGCATCTGTGATCATCTGTGTGTAGAGCAAATGGAAGGTCCGTAAAAACTTTTCCAGCTCAGAAAACAATTGTTAACAATAATACAGTTCTCACTCATTTCCAGTTATGTAATATTTTCAAATCCGGCATGGGAGAATCAAAAATACAGTGCTACATTGGAACACACACACACATATACAATCAGGTAACAGTTAACATGTAGACATGAATTTATTTGAAACCATGCTTCCTATGAATGACATTATCTGGTCTTTGGTAAGTTCTTTCCCTCCCTGTCAGTTATCCTATTGCAAGATAATGCCACTAACAGGGAACGAAGGTGAGTTTAGTCACGGGACTATGTGCTGCTGGGTCAAAACACACAGCAAGTAGAAAACGCTCAAGAATAACCCAAGAAGAAAAGAGCCATCTGCACTCCTTCTCTTGAGGATTCAGAAGCCGGGGTCAAGACCCCATGCTGGCAGCCTAGGTGGTGTGATGTGGCTGCCAGGAAATGACCTTGAGAGTCATGTTGGAGAAATTAATCCCAAAGGTGGTCCAGTCAGAAGAGGCCCCAATTACTGAGAATACGGCCGGATGTGTAAGAGACAATGATGAGAACAGGCTGCGGCGAATCAAGTAAGTATCCGAGCAGACTGACTAGCATTTGGTTCTGAGGATCAAAATTAGATGCTTCAGAAGAACAAAGGAGAAAATGGCTTGTTAAAAATCAGAGTCCCGTGGTTCTAAGGGCGGCACGGCCCATTCAAGTTGCAAACAAAGAGGAGGTCTCTGTGGCCGGTCATTAGGGATCACCACACTACTCGCTGCAATCCGTGTGAAAAGAAGGCAAGCTAACCCAGAAGAGGGGTGTCTGGATCAAGAATCTGATGACAGCTGATTTCACCTGAACTTTTAATTTACACTCGCTCCTGACTACCTGTTCTTTCCATATTGATTCCCTTTTAAATGGTCTTTTTTGCCCTTTTAAAATTGATCTTAAAAAAATATGTCTTTTGCCAAATATCTCTACTGCATTTGATGACATTTAAAGTCTTTACACTCTCATTTTTTCTCCCGTGGGGTATGTGTGACTTTTACTTAATTCTATTATAGGAAAAAAAACATAAAAATTACCAAAACTATTATTTGTTGCCCCCCAATTCACTCTATAAAATGTTCACGAAGTTTATTCTCCAATTAGTTTTAGATAGGCTCCTAATTTAAGTTATCAAATTATTAATTATCAGTTAAATAGTTAAAATTACTGATTTATACTCAAAAAAGAAAAAAACTAAAAAAAAACCAGCTTGTATACACTTTGTATACAAGCGCTCCAATAAACCCTAATACCTACTGCCAACTGCATCAGACTACAGGAGATTTTCACGGTTTTCAGATAGATTAAATAATGTGCAAGTTTCTTTCAATTTGTAGGAATCTGGAAACCAAGAATCCTTTGTACCCAGGGAGTGTGGAAAAGGTAAGGAGGAAATGACATATGCACGAGTAGTTTGGATTCGCTATTCTGAATCTTTGGAACACATTCAAATCAGCCAGTGTAATTCTGAAGAGAAAGAGGACTGACAGCACCTTGCCTGGAAGAGTCTATGACAAACACTACCCCTTCTCTACCCCTCCGCACCCCCAACTGATGTCACAGTTGTCTGATGTCCTGATGTCATGTCTGTCTGATGTTAGAGCTGTCTGATGTCATAGCCGTCTGGTGACACAGCTGTCTGATGTCATAGCCATTTGATGGTACAGCTGTCTGATGTCATAACTGTCTGATGTCAGGTCTGCCTGATGTCACGGCTGTCTGATCTTCATAGTTGTCTAATGTCATAGCTGTCTGATGTTACAGCCATCTGGTGGCACATCTGTCTGATGTCATAGCTGTCTGTTGTCATAGCTGTCTGATGTCATAGCTGTCTGATGTCACAGCTGTCTGATGATGTCACAGCTGTCTGCTGAAAGTTCACTGAAACACCCACCATGTTCCTTCTTCTTCCTCACCTCAAAATGCTATGTGAGAAGCACAAACCACACTAATGCAGTGAACACCCCTCTACTACAATGGGGTGATTCTACAAGGACCTTGGCAAACACCTGAGAATGTTGCTTCCCTGTTTCAGGAGAGAGCAACGGACACATAAATAAAAGAAAGGAGTTTCTCATTCTTTGGGGATGAGTGTTAGCACGTAAACCACAGAGTATGTTCCGATCAGTTATTGACACCTAAGGTTAGAAGAAAGATCAAAACCACTTCTTATTCCAGAGCCATCGCCTGTCAAACCAGCTGCCCAGGAAACTCCGACTGGTATCCCTTTACTCTGGTTTACTCTGGTCCCAAGTGGAGCAAAACAGAAACTATTGCACAGAGGGAAGGACAGACCTAAGCAAGCCCCGCCCCCACATTGTAGAACTGCCCTTTCCTGCTCTTCCTAAAGCTCTGATACATCTTCTGTCCAACTCAAGCTTATTCTGAAATTTCTTCACATTAAGTTGATAGTGACTCATACAGACATGCTGATCTGAAAGACACAAATTTCAAGCTTTGCTCTGTTTAATACAGGGATACACTGAAAACACCAGGAGGAACTTTTACCAAAATCGGCATGCCCGAGTTCTACTCCTGTAGACTCTGGTTCAGCAAATTTGCATCTGTTTAACGGTAGACTAGGACAGAATAATAACAAAAAATAAAGGCATTTCTTCTAATACCAACAGCACATTTGTTCGTCTGGTATGGAAATTTCTCCCTCTTCCTAGTCCTGCCACACTAGAGCTAAAGGCATCTGAAACCACCTGCCGTCCAGGAACAGAACACCAAGATCTACAGCCTCACCTGCTCCACAACCTGCCGAACACTTCCATCATCAAGTGGACCCAAGCGGTTGTTCCTTCAGTCACCTGATAGTCGAGAGACCATGAGAAGCCATTCAGTTCCCTGAGCATCGGATTGCTCTTCTGTAAACGAAGGAGGATGAACTGGTGACCCCTGATGCTCCACCCTGTCTTTCAGGACAAAGGTTTATACAGGGCTTGGGTTCTCCCCCCACCCCTGCTGTTTGGCTTGTGCTTTTTCTGTCTATTTGCTTTGATTACAGGGAACTCATAATGTCCCACACGGTTTATCAGCAACATTGTAGCGCCTCAGGAAAACAATGTGCTCGCCTCCTTCTGATCTCTGGTGCAACCTTGACAGAGAGCTGATGAGTCTGCTGTCAGCTCTTGGTATGAAGACACGATCCCCTCCCATCTCGCTTGGTGACTGAGTGGGAGGCAGCAGGCAATATTTCAAAATGCACACTGACATTTTAATTATACAAAAATCTCCTTCCGTGATCACTTCTCTTGCCAGCCTGTTTCTGATCTACTTAAACAGTTTCCTTTTTATGTTGACTCCTTTTATTTTCCCCAGATCTGGATGAGAAGAGTTGGAAATGAACCCCACACAGTCATCTTGTCCCTTCTCTTTCCACCTAACGCAGTCTTTCGGTGACACGGTGGTTTACAAAATCATGTTCGCATCTGAGATGGAGTCTAAATCCTGGCACACGTGCTGACATCCTCAAAATGTAGATATTTCCCAATATCTTTATCACTGAGGAGTTTCTGTACAAGTGCTACCGAAAAGTGAAGAGACTCGGGCACAGAATGCACGGAAATAGACTGTTGTGCTTCAGGTAATAGAACCTGGACTTGATTAGAATGTTGATATCCCAGAATAGCAGGGGCGGATGGGGGCGGCTGCTTAAGTGTGAGACTTAAGGAGACACCAAGAACTTCAGTACTAAGCAATGTCTTAGCGTGGAATTTTAGATCCATAACAAGGCTGCGGCAAGCCACGAAGAACAAAGGAAAGCAGCCCTGAGCCTGTTTGCACCCCAACTTCTCAGATTTTGTTCACTATGGGGCTTTTGCCATATTTTTGGTGTTTCTGAAAGTACTGAAATGAATTTTTATGTGTCTGGATTACTGAACTTTTGACAGTCCCTCCAAGTTTGCACAAAAAGGTCCTTGCTGGCCTCACTTCATTAGGGCCTAGGTTTGTCACAGGGAACACAGTGATATTGCCACATCTTATTATTAATACAAGAACGCTAATCACTTCCCAGGTGTCATCATCGCATGGATGAGGGCTTTTGCTCAGAGCCTGGTGCCATCTAAATAAAATATTCCAAGTATAAGTAAAGTCCTTTTCACCGAACAGAAAAGCATTGATCTAAAAGGCGAGAAACACGTGACACGGAACACAGCTGGACCTTAAAATCCCTAGAGCTCAGGTGCATCGTCTCATTAAGAAGGGTGAAGAAAAAGTCAACGAAAGGAGGGAGAAAGATGGGAAAGACGAACGAAAGGAGTTCTGACACTCAGCTTGAAGGCGCAGCTGGTAAATGTGCTTATGGTGCGGATTACCAGACAGCTACCCACAGAGTCGAATACCAAGAATCTTCATTTAAAGTGTCCCCCATGAAAGTGTTGTAGAGTCCAAAGGTGGGAAACCACTGCCGAGAAGCACTGGGGCTGAAACTGGGCTGTGCATTTTCTCTTCATCCCATCCTCAATAACCTTCAACGCAAGAAGGGCCTCTTTCTTCACACATGAACAGCAGGGTGCTGAGGCAGCAAGCTCATACATTGTGCATAGGGAAACAGCCATTTAAAACCTGAATTGAAACAGATCTGTCTAACTCCTGGTCTCAGGCTTCCCCCACACATTCCATGTCTCCTGAAGACGAAGGAAGGGATTCATGTTCTTGGGGACGGCTAAGACGTATAGGGACACCGAGAGTGTACCATAGATTCTGACTGTGTCACCACAAGAAAAGTGATCAGCTACTATAACGGTGCTAAAACAAGTCTGCCAGGGTATCACTCATGATGTGCTTGGGTGAGAGAGAAAGGTCACTGGTGGGCAAGTCGTGTTTTACATGTGTAATGGTTTTACTTTGCAGTTTGGAATTCAAAATGGGAAGTACAGCCCTTATGTAGATGTTACCTATTATACAAGCAAAGGGTATACTTACAGGCCTGTCTGTAATTGAGTTTGTAGAGGGAAGAACAAAAGCTTGAGTTTAGCCTGTTTTTAAGTTTCTGGATTTATCTCCATCCAGCCTTTTCATGCAGACTCTACTAACGGCCTTCTGTCTTTGAACCTTAACTCAAGCTGTTCTTGCTGGGCCCGTATTCTGTTTTTCTAATCTTAAGTAAGAATCTGCTTCAAATCCATCTCCTTTACAGAAGCCACCCTGGTTAACTCATCTTCTCCCTCGATTGGACACCTTGTCATTATGCACACCATCTGACCTCCGCTGTGTTTACAGCGTACTGCACAGACCTATTATCCATGCTTCTACTGATGCTTCTAGATCATGCCTAAATCTGTAAACACTTGTTCATTTTCTATAGATGCTATTAAGCTTAGTTATAGAAACCCCATACCCTACTAAGATGCTCCAGACCATGAAAAGTTTCCCTGAACACTGAAAGTTAAGGGTAACAATCCAGCTGTGGTACCACAGGTCGGTGACCGACAGGCCACAGCCCATGAGCCAGTTAAGTGGGCTTTTCTCACCCACAGAATACCACTATGGACTTCTAATACTTAATAACCAATTGGTTATCACTAATTCTCAACATCTTTGGGAGAATTAGGAGAGGAATGGAGAAAGATGCGTATGATATGGCCTTATAAAATCTTACTGGGATCAAAGCCAACATACATTTGTCCATAATTCTAGGCACATGTATTCCACCTCTGCAATCTCAACAGGTGACAGAAGGGTCGAGGTAAACTTGTCATTCGTCTTGGGTGCCAGGTGGAACACAGATGGGAAAGATAGGACAGAAATAAGAGAATCTGAGCCTCAAACATAGAGCTGGGTAGAGGCACATCCACAGTGTCATCAGACCGAAGACAGGGCTTGTTCCTTAAAGGGGCAGTGGGAGGGATGCCAAAAAGAACAAGAAATGAGAAAATACAAAAAGCTCTCATATCAAAGGATTTTGGCTTTGGAAGAGGCCACTAGGGAAAAGGGAAAAGTGTTTTCTAGGGACTAAGAGAGCTAAACGACTTTGAAGATAAAGCTACAAAGAGCCCCTAGTTAAAGAATGAAAACCAGGGAGGAGTTAATGACATAGCACATTCTCAGAGAAGAGACACAGGAGAGGACCTAAGGTTGAACGCTCACAAGGAGGAGAGAAAAGGAAGTCTTAACACAAAGACATGGGCTTGGAGAACTGTGCCGAAGAATTGGAGGAAGGCAGGACCAAGTACCATCTTATCCGGAAGGTTTCTGTTTCCATTCCATTACAGGACGGCACACTGCATGTAGGATATACCCACAGATCAAGTGCTCAAGACAAAGGCAAGTGAGGACAGATGAAAACGCCCTACATGCCTGCAGCAGTAAAAATCACAAGGGATCACTGCCGTCTTCCTCAACTATGACGGCACTGATAGGCATACTATAAATTGTTATAGTTGGAATATGAAGTTTCTCTGGTCCCAGCACTGGGAGGGAGGGGGTGGAACTCTGAGGAAGTATGAGACTGGGTGTGAGCTTTGAGGCTTTAGACCCTGTTCTCTCTCGCTGCTTTCAGGATGCCAAGTCCGCCTCACACTCCCGTGCCGTGCCTTTCCCGCCGTGATGGACTGTAGCTCCTTTGGAACTTTAAGGAAAATGAACCCTTTTTCTCCAAAGTTGCTTTTTTCACTGTAGTCTATCATAGCGACAGAAAGGAAACGAATACACTTGAGATTATAAACCTTGTATAAACCGAGAGCCACAGGTGCTTCCGTCTAGACGCCAAAGTGTAAATAACATAAAGTCTCTATTTTTTAAGGCCTAGAAGCGAATCTCAGTGTCGTCAGCTTCCACTGTTTTGATATTCTAGGGTGAAGTGATTTTAACAGCCATTACTGTTGTTGCTGTGGGTTGTCATTGTGTAATCATTTGCCATAATGACGCGGTGGTGTCCGTGATCTGCTGTTGTGAATTTTAATCAAAGGTGCATGTTTTACTTGCAGTATTTCTTGTAAGGCTGAGCTAGCATTGATTCTCGTTTAAGATAATTGTACTTGAACTTCCGGAGCAGCCCCTAGTCCAGCTGAATCGGTGACCTTCACAGTGTCTGCACGTCGGTCTGCAGCTACATAGCGAGCAAGAAGCATGTCCAGGCATGAAGGCAGTCTTTGCATCTTAGCAAAAGAACAGATGGCTATAGGCAATCCCAGTCCTTTTCCTTCTTTTCCCCATGAGACAGAAACCAACTATGGAAAATGAATTTGGTTACCCTTGCTGAAAGCAGGGCGAAATATGCTCACAGTGAAGAAGGGAGACAAATCTTGGGGAAGTTGAAGCAATTGTCTGAACAACCATTGACCATTGAGGAACTGAACTTCTCAGTATTTCAATCTCCATGTAGGCATTTGTTAAATTATATAGTATATTATATGCTGAGGATGAAACCCAGCGCTCTGGACAGCTAATGCCAGATGAGTACTCTACCACAGAGCAGTGGCCTGGCCTCGTAGTACTGTTTTTACTTTCTTTAAAGGATTGCTTCATCAAGTTTTGTATTTGTTACTCATTCCTGGGAAAGGGTTCAAGTTGCTTCCATCTCAGTAGGTAAGAGACGAAAGATGTCTTTATCAGTCTAAGCTCCCTGAAGCTCTCTAACTTTATGTGTGCAGAGTCAATCAATGAACCCCGTTAAGCACAAAGCTTATCCCAGTCATTCTTCTGGCTGTTGTTTTAACTATACAGGTACAAAGGTCATGTATTAGATTCACCCCAAGAAATAAAAAGGTCCATGTTTTGCAAACGCTTTTGCTGACTTAGGATTTTTAATTTGCACATCCAGAGAGGACTTACATAAGCTATCCTGCCAGCCTACAGGGGACTTGAACACCCACCTTGGAAAAGGTTTTCTCTTCTCTCCTGGATCCTAGATGTGGGTGCTACCCCCTGGAGCATCTTAAGTGTTTTACCTATTACTGAAAATGTCATTTCCTCCTCACCATAAGCTTCCCTCTTCTGTGCACACGCATAGCAATGCGAGTCTCACATGAAGAACCGCCAGCCCGCCACAGCCTAAGAGCGGCACCACCAAGGAACGCACTGGGCCAGGGGAAGCCTCTGAACAATGAGAAAGAGTGTCAAGCCCAGAACTGAGCCTTTGCTTGCTCCCCATCTTGAGAGGACAGGGAACAGCTTGCCTCATTAACGATTCGGATAATGGCTAGGATGGCTGCGGAGCAGGCTGACTAGTTTGAGAGTCTCTCATTTCGCCAAAATGCAAATTACAATCTTCCCCAAAAGACTTTCATCTGGGCAAAGAACGCGGATCAGGAAAATCAGGGGGGGGAAATGTATACAGAGCAGCAGGCAATGTTACTCAAAACCTCTATCCTGGTGAACTGCCGGAGCCGAGCAGAAGAAGGCGAGCTTTGCCAGACTAGCGGAGGTCAAGGTATTCCATGCCAGCGTTGCAGGGAAACCAAAGGCACTGCAATTTCATCACAGAATTCTGGTAAGTTTTAAAAACCAGAGGTGGTAGACGTGAAATGACTAGAGGGCCTGTCTTGTCCACAATGAAGACTATTCCAATTTGACAAGCTCCCCAGGTGTTTCACCTAAATGCTCTACTACTCTCTAGACCCAAATTATCTGGAAGCAATTACGGAAATAATATTTTACTCATAAACATTTCATCATGGCTCTAAAAGATGTGGATTTTACAACATGGCATCACGAGGTGATGATGTCATGACACAGTCAGTCAGTAATGACCCCTTAACACCATCAGCCGTGCACCAGTGTCCATCCCCCAACTGTTGCAGGCAGACATCTTTCCGAGCCACTTGTTTAAAGTCTAAGTCAGTTAATATTTTTGGAGACTATTTTAGTCTATAATGGCTCTTCACCTTTTCTCCCTCTCTGTTTATTTGTGGGGGAGGCAGCTTGTTGGTACTTAAGAGCTCTCCCAGGCTAGGTTTTGCTGATTGCAGCCCCATGGTGCCTGTTAATGCCCTGCTTTGTTTTTCCTTTCTCTCTGAACACTGGCTGCCAGATCAAGGTTTGTCACACTGAGATGGGATCTTCCGCACTGATTAATCAGGGAGGTCCATGAAGCCTTTTTGTCTCTCTTTCCCTGACAATATACCTGACGGTCATTACCAGAACCCATTACTGCAGAAGGGCGATACTCTAACTCTGCCGTTCCCTCCTCACTCACTGGTGAGAAGATGCCCACAAAGAAAGAGAACCATCTCATTAAGTCTTACTTATCCTGAGGTACACTTCATATATGGAAGACAATAAAATTGCTTTGCTCCCCCTACAATTATTTCCAAATACTGAGTACTGAGTTGATTCTCTAGAATATTCTACCAGTGATCACTAACGTATCCATCTTTTACTGTCATTATAATAAATGTGAACTTTAACACATCTCCTGTTTTTAATCTATTACTGTTTATTTTAACTCACAGTCAAACTTCTGTCTTTGATTTATAAGTAATTAGTGCCCCATGTACAGCATCTTCATCAACCTGGATAACATAGTTAGGTCGTGGCTCCAAATACAGATAGATAGATTAAATAAATAATAATAAACAAATGCACAAATACATGAAATACAGTAGCTGTTTCTGTTGCGCTCCCAAATTTCCCAATATTGGTATGTAAATAGTTCCAGAATGCACGCAGATCTCTTTCCTTTTAACCAGTCCCTTATCTTTTTAAAAGTTTGTAACAGAAATTTTATAATGGAATAGTTTCCCATCAGAACAGCTAAAGAGACATATCTGAGCTAAGCACTAAGCAGCCACGTCACTTCAGTTCTGGGATCTTGTGGCTTCTTGTCAGTCAAGTGGAAATGATGCTACTGTGGCACTGTGCTGTGTGCCATGCAGAAACCCCAAAGCACTCTGCAAATACAAGGCATAATATTCAGGGAATTAAATATCTGGTTTGCTAAAATCCAATCTTACGGCTTTAAATTGTTTGTTCAAAATGATGGCGCCATGACTCTGGACAAAAACTCTGCAACGGCCGGAGCTGTGGTTGGAGCCCGTTTGCCAGAACAGAACTCGGTTATAAATATCTGTCTTTGGACTTGACATTCAATTCTGAGATGAATCAAACACGTTTCAGAATTTTAATCTGACATATAAGAGCTAAAACTCTGGAAGCAGATAAAACATTTTCTGGGGGAAGAAAAGCAACGTGTTAATCTCAAGTGACTGTTAAGGCCAACAGTGATTATTCAGTACAGAAAATACAACTTCAGATAGAAATGCGTTTCTGAAAATTCATCTGAAACGCTTATGGATAATCTAAGTTAAAGAAGAAATGTGTCTATATTTTATAAGAAAAATAAAAGGAACATTCATCCTTTTCTTGTAAAAATTTTTTTAAGCCAACATAAACCATGGAGAAATAACGGACCACACAAGCGAGAATGTGGAAAGGGTAAAGCAGCAGGAAGACATAAGAAGCTTGGAGCACCACATTAAAAGGCATCCTTCTGGAGATTACAGATCTTATCCATTCAAACTGTTCGCTCTTGCCAATAAACTCTGAACATGATTTCTTTTCACACCCAAAGCTGAAGAAACATGCCTATGAACTGGAACTCAGCACATTAAAACGTCATACCCAGGCTTATACGAAAACATCAAAGCCAGGACCATATAGAGACTTTTGAGTTTCACACCTGTCTATTGTGTGTGTTTATCTAAATCACGCGTGCTGTCTCTAGTCCACGGGTCCTGCCATGTCCTCTCTCTGCGGCAGAAGAGAGCCGAGTGTGCTTATAGAATGTGTCAAGTACACACAGAAACAGACAAGACATCATCATTCACCATCAGAATCAGCAACACCAGGACCCTGTCCTATTTACAGTAACTTTCCTCTGCAGAAGCCCTTCCAAGCTGATCACAGACTTCAGGCACACTTCCGCACACACCTAAGACATGTGCTCACAGAACACAACCACGACGGCCGTTTTCACCATATTAAACAGGTCCCTTGATTGTGTTACTCACCTGTGTATATCAAAGGTCCCCAGCTGCCTCAAGTAACCCTACAGCAGGTAGATGTGAACTAGCATCCCAAGGGCACACATTTCTTTCATGAGGAATCCCTTAGTTTCTTTTTAGTTCTTGACACCCTATTTCTTACTACGTGCTTTTGAGCTCACTATCTAGTTTAATCTCAAAATATTTTCCAATAATTCAAATGCCTTGACCTGCGAAGCCATCTCACGGACCCTCGGAACACCTTTACCATGCTAAACAGAAGCTATTAACACAAGCACATTCTCCTCCAGAATATGGAATTGTTGCTCAGAAGTTGGTCTGTTGACCTGGACCAGAGACCTTGCCAGCAAGAAGTGTCCCCATTACTCCCTCCTACCTAAATATATACCCCCAAAAGTAATATGATTTGTAGGCATATTTGCTGAAAAATATTTTTTCTCCCCAATCAGAGCTCCTAACTTCCTCCTTTGTGCCAAGGGGCCAGGTTATATTTTTAGAATATCACTTCTGGCATTTACACCACTGCAAGGTAAATCTCAACAGGACCGAAACTGTGCCTTATTTAATTCTGAACCTCTAAAGCATAGCGCACTGGCATAGCACGACTCCTGGGGGAACAGTGTGGTGAAATGAACGGCTCACGTCCCACAGTGAGAGCAGGTCTCAAGGGGCCGGTGTGCCATTGTTCCCCAGAGGAGTCTTCTCATACTCCCACAATGAAATCTCAGCACCATAGGGCAACTGAGGGACAAAAAGTGGTGGGACACGGAATTATAGAGCATCTGAAGGAAGCGAGCGGAAAGGTCACGGGAGGCAAGAAGCTGGGGGAAGAAATCATATACTTTCAAGTAAGAAATTGCTCTGACATGCTGAAAAGCAAGGGAAACCAAATTGTAGTTAATAAGGGGTCTTGGGCCCATCATTCTGTCTTTGCATGGAAAAAAAAATCTCCGGCTTGATTGGCAGTTAAGACATTTTTCAGCATTGCCAGGGTTGAGATTACCCAATTCAAATCAATGTTTAACCATCGTTATTGTGTAGAAATCACTTGTGCTTTAGCTTAAGCTCATTCCTCTTGTTCTAGCTGGAGAGGTGAGCAGCTGGCTGCCATACTGAGCAGATCTCTCTACATTCTCAGAGACCCTGCAGACACGCACTGCTCGTCCTCGCCTTTACAGCACGCAGCCCTCTTCACGCCCTTCTTTTCTGCATCCTGTTGGGAATGCTCCCTTATGTAACTCATTTCAAATCATCTCTGCCACCGCCCCCCCCCGGCCAGCACGCTTTCCTTATAGCGTCACCTCTCTAAGCCCCTTCTGCTGAAGTCGGTAGTCTCACTGACGACACCAGTGCGTCCCCCTCTGAGACTCACAGCCTGTCTTCACATCGTAAGAGAAAGGCTTATTTTAGATAATAATTTACCTTACATTTCATTCCTTGTTTTGAAGTGCCCCGTGATAAAATTAAAACAGCCTCAATCAGAATCAAGCAACCAACTTTTCAACAGCCTCCATCTGTCTTGGGAAAATTTGCCTTGCTAGAAATGTGTAGATGAATTTTTAGCACAAATTAAACCTCACAGAATCACTCCTAAAGTATTTCCACAAGTGTTCCATGTTCTGCCCTTATATCACCCTCCGCTCATTCAGCACGGCGCGGCCATCTTGAAGCTGAACATCGGCACCAACAGCCCCACCCACAAGTTGCAGATGTGCAGACCCAGTCCTGGAGTGGTCTGAGGAAGGAGTCTAGCAAGAGTGCTCTCCGCCATACTCCTCCACTGCTGGTTTTAAGGTTTGCTATGCTGCTTTCTTTCACTAACCCAAAACCTTAGCAGACAAACCTCTGGAGCTTGGGCTCACACCGGTCTAGTCTTAGAAACTGACACAAACGGCAACCAATAGCCAAGCATAAAATACACAGTCCTAGTTATGAACGTTTTGCAAAAGTAACAAAGTTAATTTAATTTTGGGATGTTCTATCAAGAGAAATATTTTCATTGTGTTTCTGTCACAGATGAAGAAACTGAGGCCCAAAAGGTTCAATAATTTGCCCCAAGTCATCCAAGATTTGTTGAAGTTCAAAGTCTAGCTTTCACAGTGTGTTGTTAATGACAGCCCATGTTGTGAAGGATCCAAGATGTACATACATTTTTGTGGCACAGGACATTTATCTGCTAAGGTATCACTACTTTTTATAAATTTTTAAACTATTCTTTTTTATTTTCATTTATTTATTTTTATTTTTTGTTTTTGTTTTTTGAGACAGGGTTTCTCTGTAACTTTGGAGCTTGTTCAGGAACTAGCTCTTGTAGACCAGGCTGGCCTCGAACTCACAGAGAGCCTCCTAAGTTCTTGGATTAAAGGCATGCGCCACCACAGCCTGACTCATTTTTGTTTTATATGTAAGACATTTTGCCCAAATGTATGTCTGTATACCGTATGCATGTAGTGTCTACAGAGGCCAGAAGAAAGTGTTGGATGCCGTGGGATTATAATTACAGCCGGTTGTGACCCACCCTGTAGGTGGTGGAAATCGAACCTGGGTCCTCGGGAAAAGCAACCGGTGCTCTTTACCAGTGAGCCAGAGAGACAAAGGTTTATTTTGCTTACATTTTCGCAACACTGTTCATCATCAAAGAAAGTCAGAACAGTAATTACAAAGAGTAAGAAAGTGGAGGCCAAGCCGATGCAGGGGCCATGGAGCTGCTGACTGGCTTGTTTTCCATGACTTGCTCATCCTGATTTCTTCTAGAACCCAGGACCACCAGTGCAGGGGTGGCCCCACCTACAATGGGCTGGGTCCTCTCCCATCAATCACTAATTAATCACTTACCTACAGCCTAATCTTTTTATTCTTTTTTTTAATTTAATAACATTTTTTCTCATTTATTTTACATACCAACCAGTTTCCCCTCCCTATCCATTCCTCCATCACCATTCGTAAAGGGTCAGGCCTCCCATGGGCTTCAGCAAAGCATGGTACATCAAGTTGAGGCAGGACTGAGATCCTCCCCTTACGTTGGGGTGGGGCCAGGTAATCCAGCATGGGAAAGAGGTTACCAAAAGACAGTAAGCGTCAGGCAAAGGTCTTTCTCTCACTGTTAGAAGCTTTACTAAGAGATCAAGCTACACGATTGTCACATACATGCAGTGGGCCTAGGTCGGTCCTATGCAGGGTTCCTGACTATTGGTCCAGCATCCATGAACTCCCATGAGCTCAGGTCAGCTGTTTCTGTGGGTTCCCCCACCATGACTCCCCTGGCTGGTACAAGCCTTCCTCCCTTTCTTCTGCAAGACTCTCAGAGCTCAGATCAGTGCTTGACTGCGGGTCTGTCTTAATAAATCTGAACATAACTCAAAAGTTATGCTACTTCAATTAGCAACAACTGGAAAAGATAACATGGTTTGGAATGACTTGGTGTAACTCATGGGAAATGGTAAACCACAGAGAGTATATGTGTACCTAAGTACGTTTAGCTGATGTGCAAACAAAGACTTTAAAAAAAACTTTTTGTGCAAGCATCATGTTAATATAAAATTATTTTTAATTCACATATTTTTTTAAAAAAATTCTTTTTCCAAATGAAGTAGACCTATAACTGCTAAAGAAATAGAAAGAGTCATCAAAAGTCTCCCAATCAAAAAATTCCAGGACCAGATGGTTTCAGCTCAGAAATCTACAAGATTTTCAAAGAAGAACTAAAACCAATACTCCTCAAATTGTTCCACACAATAGAAACAGAAGAAACATTGCCAAACTCTCTTCACAAGGCTGCAATTGCTTTGATACCCAAAGCACACAAAGACATTACTAAGAAAGAGAATTACAGACCAATCTCACTCATGAACATGATTCAAAAATACCGATAAAATACTGGAAAGCTGAATCCAAGAACACAACAGAAAAACCATCTACCATAACCAAGTACATTTCATCCCAGAGATGCAGGGATGGTTAAACATATAAAAATCTGTCAGTGTACTCCACCATATAAACAAACTTCAAAAAAAAAACATGATCATTTCATTTGATGCTGAAAAAGCATTCAACAAAATACAACATCTCTTCATGATAAATTTCTTAGAGAGATCATGGATACAAGGAACATACCTAAACATAATAAAGGCAATATACAGTAAGCCAACAGCCAACATCAAACTAAGAGAGAAACTCACAGTGATCCTACTGAAATCAGGAACAAGACAAGGTTGTCCATTCTCTCCATATCTACTCATTATAATATTTGAGGTTCTAGTTAGAGCAATAAGACAACAAAACAAGATCAAGAGGATAAAATCGGAAAAGAAAAAGTCAAACTCTATTGCTAATGATATGATAGTTTACATAAGTGGCCCAAAAATTCTACCAAGAAACTTCTACAACTCATAAATACTTTCAGTAAGGTAGCAAGATACAAGATTAACTTTAAAAAAATCACTAGCCCTCCTTTACCACAGATAAATGGGCTGAGAAAGAAATCAGAGAGACATCACCCTTCACTATACAAATAACACAAAATATTTTGGAGAAACTCTAACCAAACAAGTGGACGACCTGTATGACATGAACTTTAAATCTTTGAAGAAGGAAATGGAGAAGACACCAGAAAATGGAAAGATCTCCCATGTTCTTGGGTATGTAGAATTAACATAGTAAAAATGGCAATCTTATCAAAAGCAATCTACATATTCAATGCAATGCCCACCAAAATCCCAGCAAAATTCTTCACAGACCTTGAAAGAACAATACTCAGCTTCATATGGAAAAGCAAAGCACCGTGAATAGCCAAAACAATCTTGTACAATAAAGGATCTTCTGGAGGCATCACAATCCCTGACTTCAAATTCTACTACAGAGCTACAGTACTGAAAACAGCTTGGTATTGGCATAAAAATAAGACAAGAGGATCAATGGAACCAGATTGAAGACCCAGATATTAATCCACACACCTACAGACACCTGATTTTTGACAAAGAAGCAAAAAATAGAAAATGGAAAAAAGAAAGTATATTCAACAAATGGTGCTGGTATAACTGGATGTCAACATGTAGAAGAAAGAAAATAGATTCATATCTATCACCATGCACAAAACTCAAGTCCAAATGAATCAAAGACCTCAACATAAAACAAACTATACTGAACCTCATAGAAGAGAAAGGGGGAAGTACACTTGAACGCATTGGCACAGGGAAGCATTACCTAAATATAACCCCAGTAGCACAGGCACTGAGAAAAACAATTAATAAATGGGACCTCCTAAAACTGAGAAGCTACTGTAAAGCAAAGGACATGGTCAACAAGACAAAACGGCAGCCTACAGAATGTGAAAATATCTTCACCAACCCCACATCGGACAAAGGGTTGATTTCCAAAATATACAAAAAAAAACCTCAAAAAATTGGTGATCAAACGAACAAATAATCCAATAAAGTTGGGTACAGACTTAAACAGAGAATCTTAACAGCGCAATCTAAAATGACTGAAAGACACTTAAGGAGATACTCAACATCCTTAGCCACCAGAGGAATGCAAATCAAAGCAACTCTGAGATTCTATCTTAACCTGTAAGAATGGCCAATCAAAACGCTGATGACAACTTATTCTGGACAGGTTCTGGGGTAAAAGGAACACTCATGCATTGCTGGTGGGAGTGCAAGCTGGTACAGTCCCTTTGGATATCAGTATGGCGATTTGTCAGAAAATTAGAAAACAACCTACCTCAAGACCCAGCAATACAACTTTTGGATATATACCTGTATTCTCAATCATTCCACAAGGACATGTGCTCAACTATGTTCATAGCAGCATTATTTGTCATAGCCAGAACCTGGAAACAACCTAAATGCACCTCTGTCGAAGACTGGATAAGGAAAATGTGGTATATTTACACAATAGAGTAATATACATAAGTTAAAAAAAATAATGACATCTTGAAATTTGTGGGAAAATGGATAGATCTAGAAAGCATCATATTGAGTGAGGTAACCCAGACCCAGAAAGACAAATATTGTATGTACTCACTCATAAGTGGCTTTAGACATAAAGCAAAGCAAAACCAGCCTACAATTCACAATCTTGGAGAACCTAAAGACCCTAAGAGAGGCATACATGGATCTAATCTACACGGGCAGTATAAAAAAGACAAGATCTCCTGAGTAAATTGTGAGCATGAGGATAATGGGAGAGGGTAGAAGGGGAGGGGAGAGGAAGGGAGGGAAGCAGAAGCAGAAGCAGAGAAAAATATACAGCTCAATAAAACCAATTTTTAAAAAATAAATAAAATGAATAGATACATCAAAAATGCTTTTTCTAAATAATTGAACTATTTCAGAGGTAGAAGCACAACTCTCCCAGAATGAGAACTATAGGCTATGTGGGATTTTATACATTATCACCAGGAAACCAAGCCAACATCCAGGTTCAAATTCCTAATGCATAGAACAATAAATGAGCAAATACCAACTTATCATTTACTGAATACAGAAAGTCTTAGACTGAATCCTATCAAGAATCAAGAAAAGTCTTTATGGAAAGGAGTAGGGACCTATTGTAAAAAATAAAAATAAATTTTAAAAAAATACAGGCAGTAGCAGAGAATTTGATAAGAACAAACCATCTGCTAGAATGGCTCCTTGGTTCTAAGAGTGAAAACCCTGAGGCTATGCCTCATAATAGGCCTTGATTATAAAACTCTCTTTGGAAATGAGCAAGACAGGTGTTTTATGTTATGATAAGACTGCAGAGAAATCCAAGGACCGTTCTGCTCAGATCTGGAGACAAGAATAAGTTCTGATCAGATGCACATTTGCCTCTGTCTGCCACTGGCTCTGTTCTCTGCTTCCAGGGTTTTCCTTCTCTTGTTCCTTTCTCCTCAAAGATTCTCACATAGGGATCTGACCAATTGTCACCATCTTGGTGCAGCTGATTGCTTACTACCCTGACTGCCATTAGCATCTGGAGAGAGGACACACTTCACGGAGACCTCTGAAAATTACAGAGCCACTGTCCTTATCAGAGGGGCTCCTAGACTTCATTGGGGAGGCATGTGCCAGTCACAGGGATACAAGCAGCATGCTAGGCAAATGATTCCGCTTTCCTTCTCTGGGCCCTAATTCTTTAATATGGTGCACACAACCTGGGAATCTGGCTATAACCTGAAATGTGCATGTGTAATAACCTACAAGCTTATTACTAAGCTTTTAAGCTAGACGGTACAGGGTTTGAGAGACTCACTTTTGAAGACAAGGCAGCCTGCATCCATACTTAAGTCTGGGGTTTACTCGCATTGAGACCACATGCAAGTTGTTCAATCCATGGAAAGGAAAATCTTTTTATATTCAATCTATAGATAAGGAAATTCTAGCTTCCCTTATCTAGAAAATTAAGATAATGGGTTTCTGGGGGTATGGTTCAGTAGACAAAATGCCTGCTATGCAAATGAGGGGAAATGAATTTGGATCCCGGCATCTACATGAAAAAAAGAAGAAAAAAGGAAAGAAAGAAAGAATGGGAGGGAGAAGGAAGGAAGGTAGGCCAGAGATGAAAGCCCATGCCAGGACTCCTAATGTTACAAGGTGAAGACAGAATTCCATGGCTCATTTGCCAGGCAGCTTTACCAACTGGTAGGTTCTAGTTTCAAAGAGACGCCCTACCTCAGAGAAACAAGATAGACAGTAATATCGACACATAGGAGCGGCATCTGTATCTGGAATGGTGAGCTGACTCTAAAGAATCATAGCTAAGGCCAACACACTGATCCTTAATAAAACTGCATAGCAGGTGCTTGCTGGTAAGCTAGTTTATAAATCTGTCTCTATTTAAAGTGGTTCATAATAAAAATACGAAAACAAATGAAATGTGATATAACAGAGAACATTCCAAAAATAAATGACAAGGGAGCTGGTTTGCATATATTTCACCAAAGTCCTTGTTTGAAAGGAAAAAAAAATGGCTTCACAAAGCATCCGTTCAAATGCTTGGGCCCTTAACTTTGATGGTCTCTGTCTTGTTTTAGAGACCTCGCAAATAAATGGTTTCCACTGCAGCAATAACATTATAGTATTGCATAAAACAACAAACAAGAAGAATCCCAAAACACATATCATGATAAATGGGAAAATAAAATTAGTGACAAATCATTGAGGCAAAAAATACCAGCACCTTGTCTGTCCTGATGGGACAGTGACCTTGTCCGTCCTGATGTGACCGTGTTTACTACAGGAAGAATCACAGTGGGTGAAACATGCACATTTATTTTTACCACACTTTTATAGAGAATTGGTAGTTTCTCTTCCATGCATGCAGAAAAAGAAAACCATTCAGGATTAATGACTAGAAAATAGGTTGATAACTATCAAGCTGAAATGAATGTCTCTACAGTACAGTTAACAAGAACAAAAAGAAAATCTCATAGATTTTTTTTTAAAGCAATCTACTTGATGCTTGATGCCACTGTTTGAGTTTACTGGTGTGCTACCCTGCACTCAGTCCTCCCGCCAGAGCACCAAAGAACCAGCTAAGGAGCCAGTTAATTCAAATGCTGACTCATCAAGAAACACAGCAGGTACAGAACCTGGCCTCTCAAAGGAAACCTGGGAATTCAGGAACTCTGTCTCTGCATGATTTTCCCTCCACCATGCTCCTGTCTTAGATGCTTAGCATGGTCTTAAATCTTCATACTTAGATGCAAACACAGCAACACTACACTCAAACAGGGTCATTAACATAGCAATCTTAATGACATGGAACCAAAGTTTGACTTCATAAAGCAAAGTGTGAGATACTACATTTTTGGATCCGATAATGTTTTACAAAGTCACACTGATTAGAAAAGCACGGTACTGGTGTAGGGGCCCCGACCAATGGAATGGAACAGAGGTCCAAGGGAGAAAGCTACACATCTATGGCCAAGTGATCTTCAACAAAGTTGCCGAGAACACACACTGGGGAGGACGTTTTCTTCAGCCCATGCAACAGACAGGACTAGAGAAAGGAGAAATCCAGACACAGAAGGGTGAAAATGGACCTTTAGCTCACCGCGTACACAAGAACCAACTCAGAGTAACTAAAGGTTTTAACTCAATTTGTGAATTTATATAATTACTAGTAAAAAAAAAAAAAGAAAGAAAGAGAAAACTCCAAGGTTTGGAAATGGGGCAGAAATTTCTTAGGAATGATGGGAAAGCACACACGATGAAAGAAAGAAAAATAAAAGACAAGCAAATGGGATCCAACAACATGCTTCTCCTTAGCACGTGAAACAATCAGTGGAGTAAGGAGAAAGCCACAGACTGGGAGAAACTGTTTTCAAGCCATGCATCATTTAAGGGGCTGATATTCAACCCCAACTCAAACTACTCAATAACATAAAAATATTAAAATGCGCAAAGATCTAGAACAGATACTTCTCAAAAGAAAAGAAAGAGATGGCCAATGATACATTTTTTTTTTAAAAAATCTCTACATTGTAAGTCATCAAAATAAATCAAATCAAGCCTCAATGAGGTATCTCACACCTGTTGAGACTGGCTACTATCAAAAAGATACAGTTTAACAAATATTGTCAAAAATGTAGAGAAAACAGAACCCTTATACATGGTTGATAGTATTATAAACTGTTATGAATGTTTTGGAAAACTCTCTGACAGATGCTTAAAAAGCTAAAAATAAGCTGAGTGGTGGTGGCATACATCTTTAATCCCAGCACTTAGGCAGCAGAGGAAGGCAGATCTACAAATCAACTTCCAGAATAGCCAGGATTGTTACACAGAGAAATCCTGTCTAAAAAACCAACAACAACAAGGGAGAAAAAACAAACAAACCGAAAAAGAAAAACAAGAAAAAAAAGTAAAAATAAAATGGTCATAAAATCCAGCCATCCCCTCCAGGTGCAAACCCCCATGGAAGGAAATGATGTCATAAGCTGAAGGGACAATCAGCAGAGCCAGGATATGCAAATCATCTCAGTGTCCATCAGTAAAGAAGTGGATTTGAAAATACGGTACATATACATACTGGAATGCTATTCTTCCTTAAAGTACAGAAATTCTGTCATTTATATAACACAGAGGAACCCAAAAGGATGTTGTGTTAAGGGAAATAAGCCAAGCACAGATGAACAAATATGCATTCTGACTTCTATTTGGAATGTAAAGGGGTTGACTAGGAGAAGTCGAGAATGCAGAGGAAGAAGGGTGGCTATGTCTAGAGGGAAATGCAGGTCAATGATATAAAGCTACAGCCAGAGGGTTAGAATAAGCTAACCTATTGTCCACGGTGGAAATAATGAATGATTATGTGTATTTAAAATAACAAAAAGAAAGTGTAATAAATTATTCATCACAAAAGATTATGAAAATACAAGGGGCTCGATATGCTCATTTTTATGTATCAAAATATGCTGAAACCAACAATATTTGCAATTATTGTTTATATTAACTAAAAATAAAATGTTTTAAAAAGGAAATGCATGAAACATGAACAAGATAGGTAATGTATATAAAACATCTAGGAAGTATCAATAGATAAGGGACAGACTTAGTCATTTAATTTTACTTTACACAGATGATTTAAAAACTGAGTCGTGTGATTCTACTACAGATGGAAGTTATTTTTGAAGAGATTAAAACATCTGGAAGGATCACTGAAGAAAAATATTACAAAATGCAAATTGATCGCAGAAAGTTCAGAAACCACCTTATAATCAAGAGACATGTGTAACAAGAGCAAAGAACCTATCTTATCTGGATAACTAATGATTTCTGATGATTCATAAGTAATCATGGCCTTGAATAATTCAGAAAAAAAGCACTTATTCAATATACCTTGATTAAAAAGCATGGGGGGGATGACGTTAAGCTTCTTATTCTAAAATTAATTTGGGAAAAAAATCAAAAATTTAAGTATATTCTTTTAAAAAGTAAAATTAAACCAAGTGTCCTTATCAGTAGTAGTAAGACACAAATAGGTATTATAATTAAAGGAGGGGAATATAATCATGGGGACAGATAGCTGAACCAAGAACCAAATTGTCTCCAGATGGAGGCTACAACCGAGAACAGGTGACCTCTGATAAGGAGTCATTGCCTACTACGTAATGCCGAAGCACACGCCTGGTATTTTAAATACTGATTATTTAGGGCAATAAACAGTCTCACATAGAACCATGCATTAAATAAATTCCAGATGGGCAGAGCTTTTAATTTTCAAAAATTAACTTAAATTATGTACGTATGTGGGCACACGTATACAGATGCCCACAGAGGTCAGAGGATTCAGGGAGCTGAAAGCTGACTTTGCAGCGGCTGTGAGCCCCCTAGGTGGGTGTTGAGCACCGCACTGGGGTTCTCTGGAAGAACACACCCTCTGACTGCTGAGCCATCTCTCCAGCATCACCCCTACCAGCTGTTTTAAAGGTCACTGCTTTACTCTTAGAGAAAAAAAATCTTAAAGAAAAAGGAAAAGCAGATTTTTAAAATGTAAATGCATCTACTTTTGCAGTTACGAAATTTAAATGTGAGAAACTCACAAAGTTTAAAATGCATAAGAAAATAAACAAGCACGTGTTTCCTCACCACCAAGAAAAATGTCTGTTATATTTTATATGGGTTTTTAAGTATGTCTATATGTAGATTCCTCTTTGGTTATTATATGAAATTAAAAACACTTCCTTAAAATTTAAAGTTTTTAAGTTTTGTATTAAGTATTTTTCTCCATTTCAATAAACAGAAATACCCACTATCATTATCAACAACATTTCTAAAGCCTACAAAATATTTTTTTATTTTGTTAAAAGAAAACTCTGCAACTAAAACTAAAGATGAAAACAAGTTTCCCTTTTAAATTCTTAGCTCTAAAAGCCAGTCCTGGATCTCCGTCACAATCCCTAATTTTAATAGTTTTAAAAAAAATGTTCAATTGATTGACGACTCTGATTCAGTAGGGTCATTTAAGACCCAGAAAGTTCTGACCAGCAAATGACATATATTTCCATATATGTATGCATTACATATTTCCATATATATGCATTTGTTTTACTTTCTTTGAAGTAAAATAATTTTTATTAAGCTTTTAAAATTGTTATTAGTTGCTGCTCTTTAAGTTACTCCTCCCTGATCTTTGATTGAATAGTTGATTTGGAACTTTACTAATTGATTCCTAGGAATGCTCCACTGCAGTATTTATAAAATTAATAATTTCTACATAGCCTGAATATTTCCCCTGCTCATAATTCATACGTATCTGCAAGTTTTTACCAAATGTAGCTGAATTAGTCACATTTTTCATGACCTTAAGGCCCCCCGCCTTTATTCATGGAACCTCTTTTATCTGGTCTTCTGTGTGCCTTTGAACCCTTAGCCTGGTGGATAATCTTCACTGTTCTCTTGTGAAGACTGGGAGACACCTAGGGGCTTAAAAAGCTGAGCTCTGAATGCATCCATGATGGCCTCTCCAGAGACTATTACACCATGAGGGCTCTGGCCTGATGAACGGATGATCCCCTTGATGAATTCCTACTATGATAGCACCATAGCGAGTTAGTAAAAGGCGGGCGATGAGGCCTACTCAAAAGGATAGGTCCCTAGGGTCGTGTCCTCAGACCACACTGTGTTTCTCCCATTTCACTGTCTTTGCTTCTTGTCTGTCAGGAGCTGACACACACTTCTATCACATGATGTTCTTCCCAAACCCTGGACTGAGCCCACAGAAAGCACATAAGCCATGATGAATAATTCTTCCTTTAAAATGTTTCTGGCAGAACTCTGAGATTCCATCTTACACCTGTAAGAATGGCCAAGATCAAAAACACTGATGACAACTTATGCTGGAGAGGTTGTGGGGAAAAGGAAACACTTCTGCATTGTTGGTGGGAATGCAAGCTGGTACAATCTCTTTGGATGTCAGTGTGGTGATTTCTCAGAAAATTAGGAAACAACCTTCCTCAAGACTCAGCAATACCACTTTTGGGTATATACCCAAAGGATGCTCAATCATGCCACAAGGACATGTGCTCAACTATGTTCATAGCAGCATTATTTTTCATAACCAGAACCTGCAAACAACCTAAAGGCCCCTCAATCGAAGACTGAATAAGGAAAATGTGGTACATTTACACAATGGAGTACTACACAGCAGAAAAAAATGACATCTTGAACTTTGCAGGCAAATGGATGGAGCTAGAAAAGATCATATTGAGTGAGGTAACTCAGACCCAGAAAAACAATTATCATATGTACTCACTCATAAGTGATTTTTAGACATAACACAAAGAAAACCAGCATACAAATCACAATCCCAGAGAACCTCGACAATAATGAGGACCCTAAGAGAGACATACATGGATCTAATCTACATGGGAAGTAGAGAAAGCACAAGATCTCCTGAGTAAATTGGGAGCATGGAGACCATGGGAGAGGGTTGAAGGGGAGGGGAGAGGAACAGAGGGGAGCAGAGAAAAATGTAGAGCTCAATAAAATCAATAAAAAAAAATAAAAAAATGTTTCTGTTAGGCTTTCTGTTCCAGTGACAATAAAAGCCACCAGTAATAAACCAGCTAATAAACTACAAATTCATTTATTCACAAGGTATGAAACAGAATCCTAATAGTATCCCCAAATGTGAGTCTTTGTCCCCATTGAATTATTTACCTTCACACATTAATTCCATATGTCTGGTTCAGTCTGCTTGGGGGCTTATGATTCTGCCACTAATTTAATTTTTAAACTGTTCATTTGATTACCCAAAGCTTTTAAGTCAACAGAAGCATAAAAGTAATGGGCCTCAAATTGCAAAAATTAAATGCTAAATATTACAGACAAATGGTTGACGACAGATACATGGCGAATTCTGGAAGTCAGCAAAAGCTGTAAGAACATTCCATTTCAGGGGGGACAAAGAAGCCGGGTAAAGGACATGAAGGGAGAACTCATTAGAGATGGAAATAGATGGCTAAAGGAAACACAGGAAAGCAATCTGCATCGCTTAAGTAGCCAAGTACGTTTAAGAAGTGGCACTTATTAAACTGCCCAATTAGCAAAGAGGATCACAAAAACAATGTTTTTAGAAGTCCTCAAGGTTTAAGAAGAACACTGAACAGAAACTGAGAATACACTTTCATTTCCCAGCAGGCATAGAAAATTGGCAGAATCTTTTTAAAAAAAAAAAAAAATCTGGCAGTATCTAACAAGAGTCATAAAATCATACAGATCCCCTGACTCAGCAATCTCCTTCTGCTACGGGCTGGAAAATAATCTTAAATATAGTAAAAGATTTATGTACAAAGATATGCACTTTAGTTTTGTTTATATCAAAAACAGAAACTAGGTAAAAAAAAAACCAATAAAGTAATGAGCATATAAATCCCAGCACAAACAGAGTGACGCACAGTCTATCAATTAAAGTAGTCATTTGCAAAACCGCCCAGTGGTATGTGGAAAGTATCACAATATGATACTAGATGTATAAAGGCGAAGTTTTAGAAGTCCAAATATACTTGAATTTTTATCAAAAACCCATAGAGAAACTGCTGAGAGTACGCGCGGATGATGATCATCTCTGAGAAGTCGGGACATGAGCGGCCACCATAGTCTTCATTCTTCATTTCTTTCCAAATTGCTCTTCCATATGTCACTGTTGTTTTGATCTAGTTAGAGGGGAATGCAAACTCGAGAACCGCCTGTGGTTTTAAAAGGGGAAAACTATGACAGACACGCTTATGAGCACGAGAAGAAGCAGGGTGCGTGCACGCTTGAGAGCCCAACAGTGGACGCCACAGTGTCACTTAGGGGACGAGCTGGTCTCAGAGCAGGTACAGAGAGCTGCACAGGAAGGCCACCAGCCCTCTGGCACTTGCGAGAAGACGGTACAGAATGGAGATGCAGGCAGGCTGAGACACCAGTACTAAGAGCAGAACACTTGCATTCACAGGTGTCCACCGCTACAATCTTCCCCGCGAGGCAGGCTCAGCGGCTGAGACGGGATCGAGCACAGATCGGCAGGAAGCTCGAGAAAGATGGTAGTGATGAAGAGGGAAATGGAAGGTGGGCTAATTAAAAATACTGAAGATGACTGTTCTAATTTGCTTCCCTAAATACGAATTTCATAGAATTATGAAATCATGGGCTAGGGAGAGAGAGAAATCAGGAAAATGCCAGGCTCAGAGGCACACAGTTAAAAGCCCAATACTGCAGAGGCAGGGACAGGAAAAACCCTTGGGCTTCCTGGCCAGCCAGTCTGGCTCCCACTCAGGTTTCCATATGGAGCAGAAACACTTTTTCTGAAGACAACAACAGGCAGGAGCTCCCCCAAACAGGAGGTCAGTGTTTGCTATTGTCTCCGTCCAACTAGGAGGGTTAGGAAAGGGACCACACAACATGACCTTCAGAAACACTACTGTTTCTTCCAGGCTGCAATAGGCTGTGTTGTAACTGCCATTCCCTCCCTCTGCTGCTGGTTTTTACAATCCAAATCCCTATGTGATTTCTGGAGGACTTCCTCCCCCCCTTAGTTCATTAGTACCAATGTCCCACAAGGATGGGCTCCAGACTCTTTTGAATGATGAGTCCCATATGGTGCCTTCCAATCCTTCATGCAAAAATGGAGTCTTCACTGTAAAAAGCAGTGGACATTTCAGCTCTGCTGAAAGCAGAGTGACACTGTTGCCAGTACACAATCGTAAATAAAAAAGATCTCGACTTCGTGAGAGCAGCCAGCAGCCAACCTTTGGCGTGGGTCTCTCATTGAGAGACTAAGGGACATTACTATCTTGTCACAGGCTAATGTTTTGAGATATATATATATATATATATATATATATATATATATATATGGGGGGAGTGTTGTAACAGTGTATGTGAGGTGCCCACAGAGGCATGGGACCCCCTAGAGCTGGAATAATGGGTTGTCATGAGCCACCAGTGCCGGAAACCTGACTCAAGTCCTCCACGAGAGCAATGCATACTCTTCCTGGCTGAGTTGCCTCTCCGGCTACACATGCTTTTCCAGTTAACCACTGAGAACCCACTGGCTGCAAATACCCAGAGTAGTTCACAGTTACAAAAGAACACCATTCTGCGTTGTGACAAAGCAAAGAGAGAAATTCTTTTCAAACCTCCTGATAGACTTCGCCAAACTTTCCTCTAACCCTGTAGCCTCACAAATATGGGAAAAAGTAATTTTCTCATCTACTTAACTTCCTCAGCATTCAGTTTCACGTGTTATGGAAGGATGGCTTCATAGAGATAAGAATGTAATAAAAGTGAGGCAGCACCAAGACCATCAGCTTCATTCCAAATATAATTGCATGAAGTAACGGGTGGGAACAACCCACATAAGTCCAAGACCAAGACAAAAAAAATCAGAACTCGATTATAAAAGAGAAACGAGAGAGAGGGAGTCTTAACTTTACTGTGTGGCTGGGCATTAGTATGTATCTGGGCGCGTGTGTGTGTGTGTATGTGTGTGTGTGTGTGTGTGTGTTGTAGCATAATGAGTGTGATAATATGAAGGGATCCACATGATTATGTTGGCATAACTCATTGTGTGTGTGTGTGTGTGTGATGTGGATTCTCCTCTGTATGCTGTGAATGTGTTTTATTACCATTGGTTAATAAAGAAGCTGCTTGGGCTTATGACAGTACAGACTAGAGCAATGTGGGAATTCCAAGCAGAGAAAGATGAGAAAAGAAGGCAGAGTCAGAGAGATGCCATGTAACCGCCTAAGGAGACAGACACTGGAGAACCTTACCAGTAAACCATGAGCCTTGTGGTGATACCTGGATTAATAGAAATGGGTTAATTTAAGATGTAAGAGCTAGCTAGAAATATGCTTAAGCTATTAGCCAAACAATATTGCAATTAATACAATTTCCGTGTGATTATTTCGGGTACGGCGGGTCGGGGAAACAAACAAGCAGCCTCCGACTTCATGTGTGTGCCTACGTGGTTACGTGCACGTTGCCTTAAGTGTGTGTATGTGTGTGTACATGAGAAATATGTGCATGCACTGTTGGCTACAAATATTTTCCCATGCCTTGACTTGGTTGAGAGAATCACTTGTATGTGTCAGCTTGACCAGGTTTGCATATATGGAGATGACAGGGAACTCTGCATGTGTGTGCAAATTAAATGAGTACGTGTGTGCAAATTAAATGCCCACATGTTATCAGGAACAACCAGGGAGCCTTCCAACTCTCTGGCTCCTGTGTATTGAAAATTATGATAGCACAGTTTACTAAAACCAGCCTTTCCTACATGAGGTTCTTCTGGAAGTTGTTAAAAACATCAAATATAAATTACATATGAAGAAGGCACCAAATTGATTTAGTTACTAGACCTGACTTTAGTCAATTGCCAAACGTTACCACTTTATATGAAAACAAGATATTTTTCTTTCAGCTTGAAATGATCTGCTATATATAATTGTTCTCCCTTACTAAATGGCTCTTTAAATCAGTATTATAATTGATCACTATATATTGATTAAACATTTCATTTTAAATTCAAGTTCAACTGAAGTAATTTTTTTACTAATTATGGCTAAACCTCTTGACAGTATGTATTACACATACACACAAAACACACCGTTGGCAGAAGTGCTTGAACATTTAAAACTAAGTACAGTGAAACACGACATGGGATGTAGATCACTGTCTTATTCCCACTGCTACAGTATCCTTCAGGTCAGTTCATTCAGTCTTATTCTCCAGAACTGAGTACGAGAGACGTATCGCACAAGGACCCCCCCACCAGCTGAAGGCTTCAAGAGAAGGATGATAGAATAGCTATCTTTACTACTGAAAAATACCCAATAGAAGCAACCTAACAAGGGGAAGGATTTGTTTTGGCTGATGGTTTCATAGAGCTCAGTTCATGGTCACTTCACTGCACATCATAATGATACAGAATGAGGCCAAGAACAACAGTTACCTCTTGGCCAATCAGAAAGCACAGAAGGGAGAATAACTAGCACTATCTCTTCACTCTCTTGTAGCACATAGCCCCCAAGTGTGAAGAATGCGCCACCCACAATCAGGGTGGGTCTCTTCCCTTAGATCCTCTTCTCAGGTAGCATCCTAACAGACATGGCTAACGGTGAACTTCACAAAGCTCCTCCACGATTCTACATCCTCCACTGATCATGAACACTAGCTACCAGAGATAGGAAGGTTCCCATCCTCCGTGCCAACTCTAATGCTAACTGTATTATGAACCCTAGGAAACATCAACTGTATTCGTAGGAACTGCCCCTCCCCACAGTACCTACAAAAGTTTCTTCATGGGTAGAAAGAAACAAGGGGAGTGTGTCTTTCTAGAACTCTGGATTATTTCCCTTGTTTACTCCCACATCTCAGAGACCTGCTTATACATATATGTAAGTTTACAAATGCACAGAATCTGCCCTACACCAACAGCCTAATGGCTTTATTTTTTAAAGCCTATCTTTGAATATCCACTTGCCAACAGCGCTCATTAGTTCACACTCCCTTTTGGTTTTGATCTTATAAAAACACCAGGAAATCCAACAAATTGGAGGCTGGGATGATGGCTCTCTGTCCGCTGTGGTCACCAGTGAGCTGGTGCTATCTAGACACCAAGGACATGCCAAAGGTGGTAGCTGCGTTCATTTTCTCCACGCTGGTGGCAGACACTGGAATCTTTAAGGGCCTGGAATAGAGACCCTCTTCCCTCCATCTTCTGTTCAGCCACATAACCCACACATCTGTCACCATGACACCATCATCTCCTGTGACCTCACTGGAGTGTGGCAGGGTTGACACCACATCTGTGTCCCATAACTCTACCTGGGGCTTTGCTGCTTTTTCTAAGACTGAAGCGTTCCTCGTGGGTAGCCCAGTTTGAAGCTCCCAAGAAGACAAAACCCAGGAGAGGTGGAGGAAACTTTGATGCTCAGCCCTTGGACATTAATTCTGGCTTTCATCTGGTCTATTGGCCTGTCCTTCACTGATAGATTGGAGAAAGATGCACAACAGCCAACAGCACCCAAAATTGTGAAATTTTTGTTTTGTTTTGTTTCGTTTCGATACAGTGTTTCTCATTGTAACAGTCCTGAATGTTCTGGAACTTGCTTTGTAGACCAAGGCTGGTCTCGAACTCATTAAGATACACCTCCTTATGCTTCCTAAGTGCTGGCATTAAAAACACCACCACCTCACTGACATTGTGGAATTTTATTGATATGCTCCTTTTGCCTATTTATTTTGTAGTTTTAAAATGACATTCACTTATTTATTGGAGGGCAGGGTTGGCATGGGCAGGAGCATGCAGTGGCATTGGAGTGGAGGCCAGAGGACCACTCACGGGAGTCAGTTCTCTCCCTCCACTGTGCAGATCCAGGGAAATAATTTCAGGGCACCATGCTCGGCAGCAAGCACCTCAACCCACTGAGCCACCTCACTGTCTCTCATGCTTTAATTTCGAGTAATAAAATCACTTAGCATTATAAATCCCTATCAGTACAATTTTTATGTAGCATGTAGTTTTGGCATATAATTCTATTCTTTAAATATATCTTTAGACATTTGCAACTATACTTTTAAATTCAGTGGTCTGTTTATCATGAAATGAACTCACGGTTTTATAGAAGCATGCCTGGGAGATGCTTCACCTGGGGAGTGACATCTAAATCTGGAGAAGGGGTCCTGAGGATGGAGGATCCAATGATGCCATTAACTGCCAGCCAGTCCCCAGCTAGGAAGACTCTCTCTGCATTTCTATTCTAAACGCAGAAACCTCTACTTAACATGTTTAACATAATACAAGACGCTGAATGGAACTTTGGACAACTGTTTTCTACAAACATCTTTTTTTTTTCCTTTTTCTCCTTTTACTACCTAATGTATGGATTCAAGGAATGACTGCTTTCACAGAGTCTTCAAGACACACGACAGCCGACCAGCAGACAAGTTCCTGGCTATCAACACAGGATACAGGAACACAAATTCCGGATAGTCGGAGCCTTTGTTGCTCTTGCCTCTCCTCTCATCTGCTGACATCACCTCCTAAGTGGCACTCATACATGGGATGCTTTGGGGACGCTTAGAAACACTCCTGTAATTGAAAATCTTTAAAGCTATTTAATATCAAAAATCATCATGTTACTCATTTTAAATGGGCTGTAAGACCCCTGAAGCTTCCTCAAATGAATGAATGAATGAATGAATGAGATCAGACGAGAAGAGGGCGGGCCCTTCAGGGAGGAGATGCTCCAACTCAGAGTTCAGTTGGGTCCTATGTTTCATTCTCTCTGGTAGGTAGGTAGGCAGGTAGACAGGCAGGCAGGCAGACAGACAGACAGACAGAAGACAGATAGATAGATAAATGGAAGATAGATAGATAGATAGATAGATAGATAGATAGATAGATAGATAGATAATAGGTAAATGGATGATAGATAGATAGATAGATAGATAGATAGATAGATAGATAATACACAGACAGACAGACAGACAGGTAAATGGATGATAGATAGATGATAGACAGAGAGACAGACAGACAGTTAAATAGAAGGTAGGTAGGTAGGTAGGTAGGTAGGTAGGTAGGTAGGTAATGATAGATAGGACAGATAACTACTTGCCAGTTTGTCAGAGGAACTTGGTCCAAGATTGACTGTATCACTACCCCCTTGTTACTTGTCTGAACTAGTGTTCCCAGCGCCATCTTGGCTTGACTGTAGTTCTCACAGAAAGTGACTAATCATACATTTTTTACAGAGGCCCAGAAGGAATACATCTTAATTCTTATTATGTTAATGAAACTGTATACTTCCTAATTGAGTTTCACTAATATGACAAAATAGAATGCAAAGGGGGGGGGGGAAGTGCTGCTATAGCATCCAGAGACATACCATTAAGATAACTTCTAGCAATTACATATGCTTAGAATTCAGTGTGGTGTATTTCACACTGGAAGTCTCTTTTTAAAAAAAGAAACAAGTTCATTATGTTCCTCCTTTGGAGGAAAATGGTCACCTCCAAAGGAGCCTTGCAGAATTCTTATTATTTAAGCAATTTAAAGTCTTGGCTTTCCATGAAAGAAAGTAATTTCCTACATAGTAGATTTCTAAAATGAATACTATACTGAAGAAATAAATTAAATAAAATTCCACTGAGCACAGTGGTTTAGCAGGGCCATGAGAAACGATGGGTGATGGACTTTGTCCCCTTTCCCAGCTTTTATATTCAAAGACAACGACAGTCACTGTTTCTGTTAACCATGTGTCTTCCTAGTGTGAGAGGCTTCTGCCGTGTAGCATCCTGAAATTAGTGCACATAGTATATCACTTCCCCAGCAACTAGCTTTTCCAGGGGCCACAGACCTATCTGCCCCATTTACTTTGACAAAGTACTTTACTGTTGAAAATTAAATAGAGATAATAATGATGAAAATGGTAAAATCTCTCCTGATTCAGGAAAACCCTAATTATTAGAAGCAGCACTTATACTGGCTGTGGTGTTGAGACAATTTTAGCAGAGTCCTTGCATGTGCAGAAGATAACCTGTTTGCACCAGAAAGAGCACTGCACTCTGAATTCCAGCTCCATGTATCAGCCCTAAAAAAAGGCCTTCTCCTGCCTTCTGATCTGAATCTACAGCTCCAGTCACCATGCAGCTACCATCTAGGCATAAAGATAAGAAAAGCTGTGAACTTAGATGTCACTCCTTACATAAGAGGATAACGATGCCAGATCAGTAAACCATAATGTTATTATTGCAGTTTTTCCAGCTTAAGAATTATTCTTTTTGCATATAAAAAATGAACACATTAAAAAAATACCAGGATTCTGGGCTTATAAAAATAAGCCATCAAGTACTTACAGAACACCATACAAATCCTGGGCTCGTTGCAAAATTTTCTGAAAATGGAGTTTTGACGCTATGAAACTTCCTTTTTAATTATATAACTTTGGGTGTTTAAGGGAGACGGGGAAAGGAAAGCCGACTTCAGCCCAAGTTTGGAAAATGTTCTCCTTAGATGAGTCTCTCATTTGGAGGAAGGCGTGAAGTAGTATACTATCTAGGCACTCAGATTCATAAGGAGTCAAAAGGGAATGTTGCGCTGGTCACAAAAACCTAGCTAAAGAAAGGCTGCAGCTGGCTAACATCTTGTCGTAAGTGAGGGGACGTAGGTGCCGTGAGACTAGACCAGCCGGTCTGTTGTGTTTGTACCAATCTAATTCCATTACCTCAGAATACCACATAAAATCTTGATGCTTTGTAACAAAGATGCACGGCATTGCTCACACACAGCTAAGTCTTCATCATGGATGATGGTAAAGATGCTTGCTATGGTTAGCCAAGTTTAATTTTATATGTATCTGTCTTTGACGGGTCAGCCAAAGCCACCAGGCTAAGCTTAATTTTGACAAAATTGGGTTCATCCACGTCTGAGTGGATTCGGGGGGAAAAAAGCTGGGTTCACCAAATCAGTAAGCCTCTTACCACCTCATCCCATCTGTTCCTATCCTTTCTCCATGTACCAAGACATCCCAACTGAACAGACCTTTTGTTCCTTTGTCTACTTCTTTCTTTTATATCTTACTGTTCCCCTGTCTCCTTCACCCAATACTCAGACCTTAATCCTTGCTACCAGTCACTGAAGAGCACACTATTTTCTTCTTCATAACAAAAATCACTGCTTATAATTAATTCATAAGTGCAGCTATCATACAGCTAGTCTGATGAAGTCACTCCAACTCTCACCCACTCATAAACTCTGTGGATGTCAGTGAACTTCTGATCACTTAGTTTCAAAGCAGAGGAGCTTCCCATAGGGACTTTATTATCAGCTGCATTTTTATGCACTTCCCTGCCCCAGGGGGAAAGGGATCTTTATTAAGTAAAGGCTTTCAAATATCTGCAAATCAAGTGATGTTCAATTATTTGCAAACATTGTATTAGTTGAAGGGACTTTGACTGTAAAAACTAAAACACTGCCTCAAAGGTTCGGGCAGTGGAGGATATGTATTGTTTAGGTAACCAGAGACTTCGTGACTCTTTGGCTACCTTCAGCATCTTGGCAGAGTCACCACGGCTGCCTACATGCCAAGGTTCTGAGCTTAGGTATTGTGTCCACCCGGAGACTTTTAGAAAAACCTTTGCAAGATTCTAAGCACCTCTGAACAAACAGGTTCAGTTGCTATCAGTGGGAGAAGTGCTCCCTACCCCGGTAAATAAAAGGATGGAACAGGTGACACCTGCCAACAATGAAGGGGCCCTTTAGCAGGTGAAAGAGTCTATGTTACTCAGTAGGCACGGTTAGAAGATAGGAGCAATTATCTGAAAAAGAAGGATTTTGATAGTTAAGCAAGTACATTAGCTATAAAACTAAATCTTTGACATTTATCGTGTTGACGCTTCTGTTTTCTATTCTTTATAATACCCCACACAGAATGTCACAATATTCTCCCTGAACAGATTCAATATTAATAGAGGCATTAGTAAAACACAAGCATGGAGAATGAATACTGATTAAACCCTTGCTAGAGTAGCAATAAGTTTGGCAATTTCCAGATATGAAAAATCATATTTGTGGTTCATATATAAACACAGTGGGCACTAAAAAGCTCACTGTGATCATGACACAACTCTATTTATTCTCTTATTATTATTTTGGTTTTGCTTTTTCATTTTAATGTGCCTTAGATTTTAAATCACACATCAAAACAACTTTTGGTTCTCTAACATTTTAACTCTGGCCTCATAATTATGCTACAGAATTTTTAATCAGAAAAAAATATGACAGTTAGGTAAGTTGAACACGTGTGCTCTGCTCTCCAGCCAGGAGGTCCCTGGCTTGTGACTTTTGGTCCCTAGGATTTCATAAGAATGGTCACCACTCTCAAGCCAGTCCTGTCTTAGGCAACACACTATATGGCCATGTTGCTTTTAGATAAAACACAAAGGTGTTCAAGGTATCTCTACCATATTCTAGAAGAGTTTGAGTTATGAAAGCTCAGATAAAAAAAAATTAACTAGGTGTTCCTCTTTTGTGAACTTCCGAAAAACAGTTCCATCTTTCACTTGGAAGGCACATAGCATCTTGCCCAGAAAGTCTCAAAGAAAACTCATGGTAAGCCACAGATGCTGTGCTTTAGGAATTTAGATTAAAACGCATCATTATCTTTTTCCTTAATGCTCTTCCACGGACCAATAAGGGACTCGGAGGTATTTGCAGTCGCGGGACACTGAATGGACTCGAATGGCCTTGCGTTGTAATACGATCAGATTATGTCTAATACAAATGCTGCCTGTCCTCTGTGGGGAGACAAATCCTAATCCCCCGCTTACAGAAACGGGGCCAGCCCGGTCCCCAGAAACTACCTTCTCACTCTTTCCTGTTGCTTTTGTTTCTCTTAAGTGAAAAAGAAAAAACAAACTGTAAACTCATCCTGTCTAAATACAGGATAAATATTTGATCCATTTGCTCTGTGGTTAAAAGTACTTCTTGATTGTGTAAGGCATGTTACTATTCATCAGAACCTTTTCCTTCTAAAGAAAGAGCAGGAGAATGAGCTCCTCTGACAATACAGAGATGGGTTCCACACACCACTTCAGGGTGAGCTGCTCTGACGATACAGAGATGGGTTCCACACACCACTTCAGGGTGAGCTGCTCTGACGATACAGAGATGGGTTCCACACACCACTTCAGGGTGAGCTGCTCTGACAATACAGAGATGGGTTCCACACACCACTTCAGGGTTTTTTTTTCTTTCCTAAATTACCAGAGCATTTACCTCGAAGCTCAGATCAGTTAACTGTTCTCTACCCGATCAATCAAATAGAAGCAGTGTTTTAAAGGAGGTGAGTCTCTGAAGATGACTCACCAGACCCTTCTGGAATGGAAATCCCAGGCTCCTTACACAGCTACACTGTCAAAGCCTGCTTCCCCCAGATCCAGTTAATTCTCAAGTAAGTAGGAGGGTGAAGTAGTGACAGTGTCCCCTGCCCTACTGAACCCCTGGCTTTCACCACCTACCATTTCAGGATGTCCCTCCCTCTCCTTCCTTCTAACATCCTGGAATCCAGTCAGTGACCTGATGCCAATCCCAGAGCTCTGCAGGTTTTATTGCCTGCCACTGTTCTGGGGACCGTCCTGTTCAAACTCACCTGTGCATCCCATGATCAGGAGATGGATGTCTAAAACGGACAGGAATTGAAAAAAAAAACCAAAGTGGGAAAACTAGCTGTCCCTAGAGTAGCTCCCACTGACACATAACAGTGTGGGGTTTGAAACAGTTGAGCAAGAATACAGTTCAGTCTTGTGGACAAAGGATGAAGTTTTCCTCACGTATTCAGGAGGGGAGAGGTATTTTTAATGAAGACTGATAGTGCCGTTTCTTGATAGTACTCTATAAAGCCATAAATAAAACAATAACAGAAAAAAACAGAGCTCTGATAGGGTCAAGGGTCAGGCTAAGGTTGAGGGCAGACTAGTTAACAGCAAAAAAAAAAAAAACCACTTGAACTAGATGACTTATATCAATCCTTCTAGAACACGCAGACACCGCTTCCTCAAGGCCCATCCATCTCTGTGAGACAAGGCATCCTAGTGACTGCCCAGCTGGGAAGCAAAGCCATTCCCAAGATGTACCTCAGAACCTGCTGTGCTCTCACGGAAAGCCGGGCACAGGGGCACGCTGGATGTGCAGCCAACGAAAACTGGTAGTTTTTGTTGTTTCCTTTTGTTCTCTGTGAACTTCTGCTTTGTGAACTACCCATAATCGAAAAACTTTAACTTGCCCGAATTTCTTTCCCTGCCTCACACCTACCCACAGAAATACATTCTAAAAATAAACACTCCCTTTGCATCTATAAATAATGCAATACGAATGATAAATGTGAAGCTTACATTTTATAAGACAGACATCAAAGGCAATTTTGGGTGAGCTCTAGTATGCATTAATTCAAAGCTTCCAATTCTCACCCATTCAGTAACCTAATAATTTTCTGCCTTGTTCTAAGTACTACAGCACAAAAATGACTTGAAAACTCACTGTACACTTAGTGATCTTCAAAGTTAATGAAGAGGCATTTAATTATTGAAGGAGATAAAATGTTATAGTATATTATAAAAGGCAAGATCTTCAAGCTGCCTTCAATTAACCAACAGCCCACATATGCCAGATACTGTGCTATACATGAGGAGGGATACAGTATGTAAAAATATATAAATGTGGTACTGATAAGAGAGGAAAGGAAGGCGCAAATGATAGTCAGAGCAAAGAGTTCTAGGTGGCAGAAAACCAGTGTTCACAGAGTGCCAAGTGTCTGACTATTCGGGACAAAATCAATGTAACAAGAGGGCTGAACCATGAGGCGCAGACTCAAGGAAGGAATAGTGGTCTTTGTTTGTGGCCTCAAGACGGCAGTGCTCTGTCCTGGAAGCAATGGGCAGTGAACCATTTTTTTCCCAATCTCAATGATCCTTATCTCCCTTCATCAAAGCGTGTATACCATCTTTAAGAGAATGAATCTGCACCTCCAGTGATGGGAAGTTAGAATTGTCTATTTAGAAAAATATAAACAACCACTTATTTGAGATATTATCAAATGCAAAATGTAAAGAATAACTCAAAGTATTACTTAAGAACTATTTAATCTCGGGCTCATGAATACCTTCTAACTAATCAGTCCCGCATCTCCTTGTCCTGATTAACTGCTATAGGTGCAGTGATACTCCCTTTACACACACTCATACACACACACACACACACACACACACACACGCTCAGCAGTAAAGATTCAGAGAACTGTCACAAAATGAACGTACCCTGAGTAGTCTTTACTAAGATCACTTGGTATGTTATCAGAATCCCACTAGCCTCTTTATGGCCCTTTAGAACCATGACCATCCTCAAGGGTAACCACAACCCTCACCTCTAACATCATGGATTAGCTCTGTTTATATTTAAACTTTGTCCAGCTAGAAGGGTGTGGTGTTTATTAATTTCTGTGCTTTATTCATGTTGCTATATATAAATTATCCCTTCCCATTTCTTTAGAGTATTCTAACATATATATACAACACTCTACTTTTTAATGACCTAAACATTATTGTAAAAAAAATTAAGTACTTATAAAATTATAAAGTATTTTCCAGGTGAAATTATTACAAAAGATACTATTAGATGTCCCTATGTTTAGCAGATAAAGATATAGATGAGAAAGAAATTGCTGAGTCTTCCTTATTGATTCTTTGTAATGCCAATAATACACTTCCTTACAGAGGGCAGATGTAAGATAAGGATGTGTGGGAAACCACAAACACAGGAGATAAAAAAAATCCACAAAATTCATGTGCTCATCACTAAGTTGGTTAATAATTCGTTCACTATGAGCACAGTATATTTTATATATGATTAAGGGTTAATGTCCTTTATTTGGGAAAATCCTTATTAATATGGCCTGACTTCTGAATTCCAACTGAAATTAAAAACAAACTAAGACTTTATTCAATTTTATCTGAACTGAATTTATCTTTTTGATCATTTGGTTCAACAGAAAGCAAACTACAATATCTCTGCAAAAAGAAGCCGTATGGGTCGTAAAGGAAGCATTTGATGGAACAAACAAACAAGCTTTTTACTTCCATAAAGTTTAAACGTATGAGGAATCAAAAACATTTCAAGAGAAACTTTAAGCCCTTTCCTGTAGATGCCCCAACATAACCAAAGCAGCAGAAACTGGTGGCTCAAAATACTTCACAAAACTCACATGATTTGAAATAGATGAGTTTTATGGATTGCCTGGGCTCTGCGCCTGGAAATATTTCCAGAGATCATCTCACGTTTTAATTCCTAAGATCAATAATGTCAGCAGATGTTAGGATGCGCTAGCCAAGAACCGTGGTTTAAAGGGAGAAGATGGGAGGAGGGAGGAAGAAGAAAGGGGAGAAAGGGAAAGGCCAAAGCTGCGCATCTCCACGCTCTTTTAAACCAGCCGCCCAGAAACTGGAAAACAGAAAGAAGCCACGGAAGAGCAGCTGTTTGAACGGCATCCATGCAACAGTTTCGCCGGATATCTAGGTTCTAAAACAATTCTAAATAGCACATGCCATCCCATAGTCTTTCCCAATCATTCATCAAATACCAAAATGGAGGAGGCTTCACTGACAAAGAATCTCAGAAACTCATAATATTTCTCCACAGAAAGAGGTTTTGCTAACTAACAAGTTTAAATATTCTCCCAAGCCTTCAGTGATGAAAGTTTTGGGAGTCATAATTTAGTCTACCGTGTATTAGATATTAGATAGCCTGGTAACAGCAGAATAATCATCGCATTTATAGTTATCTTAGACCTCCCACGAAATATCAGCCCAAAATTCTCTGGAGACCCGAGTGCAAATCACATAGCTATAGACTGCCTAAGGGACAATAGATGAAAAAGCTGGACAACCCTGGATTCAGACGTGAGATTTCACATGCAACATCACAAACACGGCCCATGAGAGAGAAAACAGATAGGGAGGAACTTTAAATTTTAAAATTTAAACTTTCTATTAAGAGAACATCACCTTGAGAGAACAAAAGGATGGTCCAGGAACTAGAGGACATATTAGCAAGATACCAGTCTGATAATAAACTCAAATCCAAAATATACAAAGAATTGCTAAAACTCAATAATCAGAAAAAAGAGAAAGATATATGAATAGACACATTATGAAAGGAGACATACAGACGATAAACAGATGGGACTGTGCTAAATATCGTGCCATTCGAAAGGTGTAACCTGGGGCCTGAAGAGATGCTCAATGCTTAAGAGAAGCTGTTGCTCTTGCAAAGGATCTGGGTTCAGTTCCCAGCACCTACATGGCAGCTCATAACCACCTTTACTTGCAGTTCCAGGGGATCCAACACCCTCTTGATACCAGGTACACATGTGATATACATGTATACAAACACACATATACACACACACAGTATATGTATATGTAGACACACACAGGAAAAACACTCATATGTATAAAATAAGTAAATCTAAAAGAAAAAAGGAAGAGATGAAGACCATTACAACAAGGCGCTGCCGCTTCATACTGACTTCATAAAGCCTGTCTGCGGAGTGCAAACACTGACACCACCCTAGTAGTAACACTGTGGAGTAGCGGGGGCTCACAAATCAGCCACTCTGGAAAATGGAAGAAAAGTTCCTCACACACCCAAACATGCTCTTGCCGTGGAACCTAGCAACCATGCTAGTGGGTGTGACCAAAATGAGTAATAATCTGTGTCCACACAGTCCTGAATGAAAATAATTATAGAAGCTTCGTAATCTTTTAAATGTGGTTGTAAGCAGGTTGTTCTTCTACCCTGCTGATCAGCTGGGGGCAGATGATAGCCAGATGACACACTGTTACCTTGACGCTGTCCTCGGTGAATGACAAAGTGTGATGAGACCAGACAATGAACATTTACCCCAAACAAAAAAAGAAGTGAGCTGTTGAGCCCCAAAAAGACATCAAAAAACCTAAAACCTCATTACCATGTGAAAGCAGCCTGCTTGAACAGACACAAACTGGAGGGCTCCTGCTATTTAAACTTTATCCAGGAAAAGGCAGAACTATGGAGACAGCAAAAAAGGTCACTAGTTTCCAATCTAAGGAAGAAGACACTGAACGAAGTGAACACTGAGCTTATGTGCACCTGCACACGTGAGCCATGGACTTCACCTGATGTCATACAGCAGCCTTTCACAAGCCACTGTAACTCGGTGTTAGTCACCCCCATCTGAAGATGTCTCCAGCGGGAGAAACTGAGGGTCGCGGAAGATGGTACAGAAAGAAGCAGAAACTTTCGCCAGTAACGAAACAGCAGCCAGCTGACCAACCCCACTGTGCTCTTTACAATGTTACAGCCATTGTCCACACAGTGAAGGGCTACTATATCTGCATGAACATCTCCAGGGGGTTCTAAAATTTACTAGTCTGAGTTGTTGCAAATAATGCATAAAAATGGGCATACTGATTGAATTGCCTTCTTATCTATGGTGTCATCTGTATATGCTTAGATTCCTTGTTTAAAACGAAGACATGATCTCTTGTTTTGCAAAAGTATGCTTCCATGCAAGCAGACAACAATGCTCTTATGGCCCATGTTGCTCACATTCTCTTTCAGAGAGAAGGGGAAGGGGGGAAAGTAGGAAGAGGAAGAAGAGGAGGGAAATTTGGAAGAAGAAAGTATGTGGTCAAAGAGATCAGGAGACCAAAAGGTAGAGAAGCCAAAGCTATGGACCAAGCTCTAATACTCCTGCAACAGGCATGTCGGTCTTGTGAGTTCTCAGTGTATTGGCTCATGAGGAGGCTAACAAAGGAAAACCTTCAGAGGCTTGCTAGTTCTCTGATTCATGCATTTGGATTTTGGAAGATTATTAATTCTTGTGACAGAAAAAATAGTTTGGGCATAAGGTATGAATAAATTATGCCAGGGTGTGGCGTTCCATCTTGATGCAGGCAAGACTGCCTGCATGCACCATCCAAATGTCAGCGTGAGTTTCAGCAGCACAGCTTCCTGCCAGACAAGCAGCAGGACGGTCATAGCAGACCACAGGCAGAAGGTGAGCTCTGCTCCGCATCTTGGGTGATTCCAGGTAATGAGGCCCAAGGTGAAAAAAGAACTCAGAGCTTTCGCTTGGTTTACAAAGGAGTCTTCTGTCGTCTGTACACCCAGTCCTCTGCCTGGTCCCTTGTACCCCTGCTGCCCTGGGCATTCACCCAGCATGTTCCTTGAAGTTCCTCTAAATATTATAAAATTTTCATCTTGCTCTTTCCATGTAGTCTTGATGCGGCTCTTCCAGAATTTATAAGGAAGGCAATTAGATTAAAATGACTCAGACCATGCTATACGTCAATGGAGTTTCACCCTCCCGGGGTCAGTACCCACATGCAAAAGTAAATTGTTACTACATTAAAACCTCTCCATATGGAATCTGAACAAGAGAAGACTGGAAATAGAAATGTAAAGATCAAGTTAGATTCTGGAGAAAGGAAAGCACGATGCCTCTATTACTAGACCCACCTTGGCCTACTAAACCAGAATAGTAAGCCCAAGAGCAAACAACCAATCATCTCACCTCTGAGAACTTGCTAGTCCACACCCTGACCACACCACAATACACCACAACCAACATGTCCTGTAGGCTAACAACTTCAATTACCACTGCAAATGTCTACGGTATAATAATCATCACAATCCACACCAATAATCAAAGCATATAAGAATTAAAGTGAGACACACTTATAGAGAAAATTATCAAAGCCTAATCAAATGCACAGCATGTGACTAATTTTTGTTGCATGAATAAACAAGCCATCCTGTGTGTCAAAATAGTTTTACTGATATTACCTTCATGAAAAAACATTTTATTCTCCTGAAATTACTCTGTATGGAGTAAAGATAAGCATATACTATAAGAGATTTTAAAAGTTACTCTAGACTTTCCTGATATGTATACAACTTATTATTTCTTTGGGTATGCCATCCTGGACACTGACAGTCTTTATATAGAGGAAGAAATACACAGAGAAAATGTAGACCCACACATGGTATACTCAAGCAATAAAACTCTTTGTGCAACTTTAATTTACTGAGACACAGCTGAGTATTAACATTTTTTTAGTTCTAAATCTTTTGTTTTCCAAATGTGCACATATTTTGACTAATTTCAGAATATATTAAAAATAATATAAACAAGACAATCATTTGATTTTTCTTGGAAATGATTTCAGATCTCACAATAAACATGACAAACACCAAAAAAGCCCACAACTGAGACATAATGTTCTACTGAAGTTGGTATAAAAAAATAACAATTAGTTCCAACTACTTTTTATACATCCTTTAACAGTTGTGTGAATATACCATAACCCATTATGGCATTTGATAAACATTCCATCATTCATTGATGTTAATATACACACTGTTCTTTCATGAGAGTTTAAAGATAAAATAGCTTAGGAATTTTTAAAATTTAGGAGTATGCAATATACTTTTAAATTATTTATTTTTAGTTGTTTTGAGACAGAATGTGCTATGTATATGTATTAGGTAGTTTGCTGTTGTATGATAAAGCACCATGACCTGGATGACTTGAAGAAGAACAAGTTCATTGCGCTTCTGGCTCCAGAGGGCTAGAGTCCACGATGGCAGAAGAAAGGCAGGGTGCCCAGAGAAGGAGGTGTGAGCTCACATTGAAGTGCAAATGTAATACAGATTGTGCAAACTGTGCATGGCCTTCAGCTTTGAAAACTCAGAGCCCACCTCCAGTGACACACTTCCTCCAGTAAGGCCACACCTCCTAAACCTACCCAAGCTGCACCACCAGCTGGGGACCAAGTAATCAGGTTCAAGATTGGCAGGGGTGCGGATGGGGGCAGAGATGGGGGTGGGCATCTCATTCAAACCACCACACTATACCAAGCTTGCCTGGTATCTGCTATGTAGCCCAAGTTGCCTACAACTCATGACAATTCTCCTACCTCAGGCCCTGAGTCCTGGAATTATAGGAATGTATCACTATCCTCAGCTAATTATATCTTTTTATATCATTTTCACTTTTGAACTGTGTTAGTTTTACAAACTTTTAAAGGTTATATTAGGGTTGGAAAGGTGGCTCAGTCAATAAAGTGTCAGTGCTATCAACTGAGGACCCAAGTTTGATCCCCAGAGTTGCTATAAAAGATTGCATGCAGAGCAATGATTTGTAATCCTAGTACTGGGGAGACAGAGGCAGGCAGAAACGAGCAGGTTCCTGGGTTTTTCTGGACACCCAGTCCACTCTACTTACTGATTTCCAGCTTAACAAGAGACTATATATAATAAAACAGGATGGAACCCAAGGAATAAAATCCAAGGTCATCTACTGGCCTCCACATGCATGGAACACATACACACACACACACACACACACACACACACACAATAAGAAAAACAAAAGTCACTAAAATTTAATTCAAGCAGAAGCAAACCTAATTATATATCAAATATCATAATTATGTTGAAGACAATGAAGTCAATTCAGAACATAATATATAACTTCGCATTCTCAATGAAATAAATCGTAAAGACAAAGAAACAGGCAAAGAGATCTTCCATTCCATGCGTTTGTCACGGGTTCAGCTGTGGATGCAGCAATTCTAAAATTGTGGAGATGGGTCATTGAAACCACAATGAGTAAATATTAATATGTTCACGATAGAACCAGGGTTATCTGCAGGAGACACAAATGAAGAGTGCAGAACAGAGAAAAAAACACTGCTAGAATCTTAGATTATAACACGAAGTGTCATGGACAACTCATGGCCCATGATCCTACTTGTGATATGGGGTGCCTGTGTGTCTACCTACCAGCTCTGTCTACTGAGCAGTTCTAAAATTAGCAATAAATTCTTGAAACACATAATACAAATAGACACATCTTGTTCCCAGATGTTCATTTCCTAATACCCTTTGCACTAAAAGAAATAAGAACTTTATATTTATATTTATTTATTTATTTATTTATTTATTTATTTTGAGAAATCACCGATTGCTGGTTTGGGGCTGAGAAAGTACTGAGAGCCTGAACTCCTTCTACACCAGGGCTGACAGAAGGAAATGCTCAACCACTGTTAGAAACCCTCTTCAAGGGACTCTTATTGTCATACAATCCAAACATCAGAATTTAAAATGACAAGAGTTGATAATCACATAATGGATTTATTTTTCTAATGTGAGTGAACACTGATATTTTTAAAGCAGGAATAGGAAGAGGCATTTTTTCCTCTACCAAAATTTAATTCAATTATTAAGTATATAGGGAACAAGACAAATAGCAAGTCATCATTTTACAAAACCACCACCCTAATAATGGATCTTAGAGAGATGGGTGTGTGTGGATGCTAAACCCCAGTACGTGCAGGGCCACCAGGAAACCAGATATTCAGTCTCGCGGTAACTCCACAGATTATTTATTGATTACAAAGTGAAAAAGATACCCTTCCAATGAAGAAATGTGGCAGATGCGTTTTTCACCAAGAGATGCAGTTTAAAAAGAACATTAAACGAGATAACCTCATGAGCCACTTGATACTATTATATCAAAGATATATTATCTAGGGGGCAGTCTTGTCAAATGTACTTAAGATGAAATCTACTCATGATACAAACATCATGGATGACCAAAGGCAAAGATACTTTTCAGAGCAGTTAAGTTCCCTTGTTCCATTCTCTTCAAGATGTTCAGCCTCCTAAATGAACAAAAGGAGGCCCTGGCTTACTCCATTTTGGAGAAGACCAAAGGTAAGGGACAATCAGAGCATCAGACAAAAGGACATGATTAGAACCATTTGGAAAATTAAGAATTAGTCTAAATAACAGATGAAAGCTTTTTGTTGTTAAAAAGTTCTGCCTGTGATCAGTTCCATGCTGAGGTAATTGAAGGGCAGAAAGCCACATCTCCAACTGACTTTGAAATGTTCTAGCAACACAAAACAAAAACTAAATGTATCTATAGAGAACAGTGATAAAGCAGAAAAGGCAACCTTCAACCAACTGGGGTTCCCACAGGAAGAATCTACACAGTTTATCCATCTGTTCATAGTTTTTCAAACTCCATATTTGGACAGAAAGAAGATAGGAACTCCTGAGCCTACAGGGCACTTTTATTTGCGTTAGTGTCAGAATTCTGTGTTCCAAATTACTTAAGTAGTACCTAGACCTAATGAGCAAGGCAGGAACTGAGTTCATGAACCACAGCCCCTGTGTGGTGCTGAGAACCATGGCCAAATTCTTAAAGACGGTAACAGTTGCTGGCACTCCTTCCCTCCAGCGCTCTGCATTCTCTGTGTCCTGTGTACTTACTGACTGTCCCTCATATTTCCCGTTTCTATTTCTTGTGACTGGCAAGGCCTTTTTCCTCCCTGGAAATTCTGCCTGTACAACAATTAAGATGGACTCTGAGGACACGCTACAAAGCAAAATAAACTGGTCACAGGAAGACCAACACTGTGTGGCTCCTCTCACGTGTGGGAATCTAATGTGACCAAACTCATGAAGTTGCTCATCATAGCACTTGGCAGATGGCAAGAGAGAGATATGTATGACTGTGTGTGTGTGTGTGTGTGTGTGTGTGTGTGTGTGTGTGTGTGTGTGTGTGTGTGTACCATCTCCTATGCCCACCCAGCCTTCAGATCAGGGAGTATGGGGAAAATCAGAGCAAAGGGGAGGGCCAACCCAGAGGAAGGGAGAATGAAAAGCATATGGCAGCCTACTATCTCATAGCCTAATTTAACGAAATAAGTGAAAGGATGATAGAACATATGCTAACTGAAAGAAGAGAGAATACACAGTGCTAAAGCAGTGGAGATGGCGTGGGATGAGAGAAAAGGGGTTAGGAGTGTGGTTAACTCATAAGGATCTATGAAAAGGCCTTAAAGAAAACCATTAGTTAGTAAGCTAGCTTCAAAATTCAACTTTTATAAAAAATTCAAAGGGAATTTATCATTTGCTATCTATCATTTAGAAAGGGGTAAACCTCATCCACAGCTAAATCCAACACTCCCATCACTGCCTAACACACTCCACCAACACTGACTTACTGGGCCATCCATGGTTAAATAGAGCAAACACAAAAGTTTAAATATGGACAATGTACGCTGAAGATTGCTCATTCGTTTTCCAGGCACCCAACCCCAAAAATTCACACAGAAACTGTATTAATTAGAATACTGTTTGGCCAATGACTCAGGCATATTTCTAGCTAGCACTTACATCTTGAATTAACCCATTTCTATTAATCTGTGTATTGTTACAAGGCTGTGGCTTACCAGAAAGGTTCCTACTCCTTCTTCTTTGGCAGCTACATGGTATCTCCCTGACTCTTCCTACTCTTTTATATTACTTTTACTGTCCTTTAAAGACTTTGTTTGTGTATACATTTTCCTCTCCCCCAAGCCTATGTAAATTTTTTAAACACACTGTGTCTCATTTATTGGTCTTTTATGTCTGAATCTGTCCTATTATGTATCTGAAATCCTTTTCTGACAAGTAGCAATTTAAAATGGTAAGCAGTGTGGTTGGGACAGTCCTGCATGCTGGCTCCGCCTCTCTTGGTCTTTTAATATGATGAATGTATGTTCACCTTTTCTGCAAGTCATGCTCACTACCCCAGCTCCAGGGACACAGTAGGTCTATGTTGCCATTATGCAAATTGTAGTAGTCTGTTCATAAACCCCATTTAAGTGTTCTGTAGCAGACCTCCAGAAAGAGTCAGGGCTGTTCATGCTGCCAGTACAAACCAAGAAGCTATTTTTTTTTTTTAAGGAGCTCTGTCTCTGCTTGAAGTCAGCAAACAGAGACTATCTAAAAAAATGTGACTACCAAAAAGCTACACTTGGTTCTCATTTTTATGTGGGTCTAGAAGCCCTCTTTTTAAACTTTCTTAGGCTTTATATGAATTTAGATTGCCCCACGTTGGGTGCCATTTTGTAGGCTGAAGACTGCTCATTCGTTTCCAGCTGCCCAGACCCCCTCAAAAATATCACACAGAAGCTGTATTAATTACAACACTGTTTGGCCTATTAGCTCAGGCTTCTTTGTTGTGGGAGCTGCAAGCTGAGTTCCTGCCACCCAGCTCCCGGCTGCCTTGCTAGCTTATACCCCGAAATAACAACACACAAACTGTATTCTTTTAAACACTGCTTGGCCCATTAGCTCTAGCCCTTACTGGCTAATTCTCATATCCCAATCAGCCCATCTCTAATAATCTGTGTAGCACCAGTCTTACCGGAAAAGATTCAGCATGTCTGACCTGGCGGCTTGCTTCATTGCGTCTGCCAGGGAGAGGGGAGCATGGTGTCTGAGCTCACTTCCTCTACCTCCCAGTATTCTGTTCTGTTTACTCCACCCACCTATGTTCTAACCTATGAGGGCCAAGCAGTTTCTTTATTAATTAACCAATGACCCTCCTCCATCACTTCTTATTAACTAACACTTACATCTTAACCTAATTCATTTCTATAATTTCATGTTTTACCACAAGACTTGTGGTTTGTTATCTCCTTCGGCAGCTACATGGCATCTCCTTGACTCTGCCTACTCTATATATCTCTTTCAGTCACGCTATACTCTACTAAGCCACTGGCTAAAACTACAGAGTAAAGCTGGCTGAAACCGCTTTACTCATTATCCAATAAAAGCAACAGATATACAGAAGGACATCCCACATCAGGATAGCCTCCCCTCTGATGTTTATATTTAAAACAATAAAAATCAGAGGGCAAAATAATAGCACTATATTGACAGCATTGCTTACGCGTCTTTTAAGTGGTTATTTCAAGATACCTAGACTGATGTTGTGTGTGCTAACAAAACAAAAGTAGATCTGCAAAACCTCACAAGTCACAGCACATTGGTCCTTGCTTTCCTTGGGAGGATAAATGAACAGGGGGTGAGGCTGCGGCTTTCCTAGTCCTCACTGTCCCATTCTCCAGCCAGAGGGAAGCACAGAACAATCAGGTGGAGCCCTATTCTGCCTTTCTAGTTCATTAAATCATATATCATTTTTACATGTGAGCCGCCAGGCTATAAATCATGTGAGACAGAATGGGAGCTAATTAAAGGGTCAGCTGAGCATATAATTTTGCATTCTGAGACACTAGAAACTGAGAATGACAATAAAATGTGATTTAAAAAAAAAAAAAAAAAAAAAAGCCAAGCCAGAATCATTTGCTAGCTGACAAAGCAAGGATCTCCAAGCTGCCAACCTGCTAAAACTGTTCTTTCGTATTTAAAGAAATCCACACAGAGGAGAATACTTACATGGGAATGAACTTCCAGCATTTATTTAGAACACTTCATCAGAATGTACTTGGGACATAATGTTTCTTTTGGTACAAATTACAGGGTAGAAAGAAATATCAATGAATTGTGCTCTCCACTCGCTCCTGACTTGGGAAGTTTTCTTGCTAACTGAGATGCACGCTGTATCACTCTCCCAAAGCACACCGAGGGAAGCAACAGAGTAGAAAGACGTGCAGCTTGTCAAGGAGGAGAATGAAAATGCAGCCAGACCGAGAGGGCCAAGGTCACTAAACAAGTCAGCGACCGTTTGGTGACGAGAGCCCGAAGAGACAGCTGACTCACGGTGGCTGCTCTGCTCCAGACCTGCTGCCTCTTCACCCAGAAGGCATTTGGAGGATATTTGTGCTTACGCGGTGTATGCTTGCCCTGTGTGCCCTGCGTGCCACAGCTTCCACACCGGGAAAAGACCTGCATCGTATTTTCACCCAACTGCAAATATTAAGACGATTTCACTTTGGAGCTCTTTGAGGTTGTACTATAAAACAAGGTTTAGAATCTGCTACAAGAAAACCAGAGTGATATAAATGCCAGGTGAAGGCTATTTAAAATAAGGAAAGCACTAACGCTGTGTTATTATTACAATTTAATAACCAAAAAGTATGTGGTCACAGTGACTTCAGGGCACTTAAAATTCTATCAACTTTAATATCAAGTTATAATCACAGCTAAGAGAAACTAAACTGTAAGAGGAAAATATACTCTCAGTTTATTAATTCTTTAAGAATATAAGTCTCCACTATTTCTGACTGAAATTCCAGCAAATAAAATAGGAACCTTCCCACTGGAATCTGGAGGGGAGCAAAGTGAGGGCTTACTGCATTCAGTCTTCATCCTGCGACTCAAAGAAACCACGGACCAAGAGCCCCATAATCAGTTCATCTGGATCTTCCTGTATCGTACAACGCTGGTACCTCAGCAAGTCCATTCACCCTGCCTCCTTCATGATAATCTAGCGGTACATGTGGGCTACTATTCTTCGCTGTCCCTCACCACAACATAATCACTAACGCACAGGGCTCCTTCCCCCTTCTGCCAAGTCAAGGGACATGAATATCGTATTGCCTTTCCAAAACATGGTTCGGAGGGAAAAAGAAACAACCCAAGCTATAGAGAAAGAGAGACTGAAAATTATTTATGACTAGATCTACAAGCAAAATATAGCTATCGGGAACAAGTGAGACTGAGGAAATTGTGCAGTCTGGTAAAGTGCTTACCACACAAACATGAAGACCTATGTTAGAATCCTCAGAATCTATGTAAAAACAGGTGTGTGGAGGCACGGGCCTGCAATCCCAGTGTTGGGGTGGCAGAGACGCGAGAATTCCCCAGAACTTGTTAGCCAACCAGACTGGCAGAATTTGTACACTTTGGGTTCAGTGAAAAACCCTGTCTCAGAGAACTAAAGGGGAGAGATACAGAGGAAGATCATGACATGGACGATCTCTGGCTTATACAAAAGTAAGTGTGTACACCCACACTAGCCTGCGCATGCACATACAATTCACACACAAACCCACGTGTGCACATACCCACATGAGCCCATGCATACATATACCACCCCCACATATACACATGAGTACATACTCACATGAGCCTACATATCCACATACCTCACCTCCACACACGCACACACAAACCCACATGAGCTCATGCATACATATACCATCTCCCCCTCACACACATGAGTACATACTCACATGAGCCCACACATACATATAACACACACACACACAATAATAATAATAATATTAAGGACTCAGGGGCACAATGCAAGCATGATTGGGGCTGCATACACCGAATTCCACCCTATGTTAATAATAATAATAACAATAACAGCAATATCAGTCTTTCTAGTCTGCCATATGTGACTACTATTCATGCATCTCTGAAAAAAATCCATCAATGGAAATTTTTTAAGGTTAGCATCATGAAAAGTGGGATTCATTAATTGTGAAACAGCACATATGTTTCTGGGTTATAACATGAACCAATAATAAAGAGAGCAGAAGTTAGTATAAACAACTAGCTAGAACACGGACCTTTCGGCTTCAGTGTCATAAGCCCCTGTGCGAATTCAAAGAACGATGGCTACTAGGGAGAAAAATATACAGAATTCCTACCTGGGTTCTCTCTAAATAATTCTCATGAAGAAGAGTCATGCCCGACTCCAGAAGAGAAGTGCTTAGTGTTAGCCAGCTCAGAGTGTCTGATTCACCCTTAAAAGTCCCGCTTGTTTCTATTAAAGAATATGGGAAGCCTACAGCCTCTGGGACACTAAATGATTCTTGTACTTCTACACGTCAAGCCAGCTCCCAAGATCCTGTGGACCTCACCAGAAAGGACCATGTGCAGATGGGGGTCCTCACATCTCCCATTAATTTTTATTAGAAAATGAACTGAAACCTTCCCCAGCCAATAGACTACAGAAGAAAAGTGAGTAGGTTCTTATTTAAAGTTACTTTTAAGTGTAATATCCCATTGTGTAGTTTCATGATGTTTGAAATATTATACAAAAAAAAACAAAAATAGATATTTTGTACCAAGTATTTATGCTCAGTTCAGTTTTTTATCATTTAAATCTTGGTCATTCGTGGGCACTAAGAATTCTGTTTCAGTTGGCTAACTGGGTCCGTTAGGGTCCCAAATGAAAAGAAATACAAGTTTTGAATTGGGAGACTTGGAAATGATTAGTTTTCAAATGCCTATGTACAGGTACATAATCAGGATGCGGAAGAACCACAAGGATGCTTCAGGAGCCAGAGGCTAAAGTAGGTTACTGCCCTGACCCAAAGGGAAGAGGGATGGCACATGGGAGAAGGCCACTTTGCAAGGTGCAGAGACCGTCACTGAAACAGAGGTGACTACAGGGCTTCTAGGGAAAGACCTAGGGAACAAATACCCTGATCTCAATCCCCTTTTATCTTTCTGCCTCCTGACAAATTTCCCTTCTACTAAAACTAAGCTGGAGGGAGAAGAGAGGCGCATTAGAAAGAGAGACTGAACTCCCAGAGCCCAGAAGACAACAGGCATGGTTGAGTACAGCTCCCGAGGGTCCAACAGAAGTTATCCACTTAGGCAGAGATTCATGTGTCTGCCTGGCGCCTGTGGGGGCCAAGAGGGCATCAAATAACCTGCAGCTGGAAGGACAGGCAGTTGGGAGCTGCCGTGGGAGTGCTAGAAACTGAATGCAGGTCCTATGAAAGAGCAGCTCTTAAACGCAGGACCATCGCTCTGGCTCCCTGCAATACACTTCTGGCACATCAGAGTATTCACAGAGGGTGGAAGCAGATGAGAGCAGCCCCAGTCCTTCTTGCATTGTGCCCCTGAGTCCTTACACGGCACATAAATGTTGTCTGTGCAATGGCAAGAGCCACTTATTTCTCATCCCATCAAGCTACATCCATATTCACGACAATTCTGACAAAAGCTTCTGAGCTCTCTGCAAAAAGAAAATCTGGATCATCTGTGGGAAAAATTGAGCCATCAAAGCTGTCTGATGAGAGCAATGTCACGATCACGGTTTCCTTTAGAAACAAGTCTTTGGTGGCACGGTGGAGTGGAGATTAGATGATGAGGCAAAGAAGGAAAGCTGGGAGACCATTTAGAAAGCCATTGCAATAAGCCAGGAGAGAAGGTCAGTAGCATAACTTTGTGGCTTGCACTATTTTAAATCCCTGGTGCCTAATACTTTGGGTGCCGTAGGAGTGATATGGACTTTATTCCCCCAATTTTGAAGTTTCCACACTGTCCCATTGATTTCTCTTGATTTCCTGATGCCATAACCATCATTCATCAAGCGCTATCAAGTCTGACTTTTAATAACTCAAGAATGTTTCCTCCTCTCCTCGACAAAGAGTTGGGAAAGGTAACACTGATCCTGCAGACCGGCATTTCCAAACTACGCATGATGTTCTTAAAGGGGTACGTGAAAAAGAAAGGTCTCTAGTCAAATCCCTCTCTGAAGCACTGGGATAGGCAACTTGTATAGACCCCAATAAGTAGCTTGTTTCTCCGTGATTTCAAGAATTCTCTTGTGTCTTGCAAGTTTCTAGGGTGGGAGGGCCACATTCAACAACTGACCCTGTTTTGTAGAAAATGTGTTGACAGTGGTCCACCTCAAAACACAGTGTGCAAAATGCTAACGTGGGCAACCTCAGGTTCTCCTTGCATTAAAACTTAATTCTTAAAACATAAATGAAAACTTCCTTCTTCCGTGGATATTTTTTATATTTATTGCCCCAGATAAGGGATCACATAGCACAAAAGAGATTTCAGCACAGGTTTCGAACATCAGGAAAGTAATTTTTGGGCACTCGATTTGAAAAACTATGGTAAGAACAAAACTTGGCACACTCCATCTTGACAAGAGCAAGAGTTGGCAGTGTAGATCAAACAGAATTCTGAGAAGAAGGGACTTGAACAAGGGCCTGATTTCCAGCTGCTCACCAGCCTGCACTAGACGTGATGGGAGGAAAAGGAACTGAAGACCCAGATACATTGGTAAGGACCTACCAGCCAAGAGAACTCATGACTTCCAGGAAGAAAGAGCTTGGGAAAACAGTACAACCTTACAAGTAAAATCATGGAAATGTAATTTCACAATTACCAGCATTCATCAATATTAGTACTCTTAACCTCTGTTCTGGACAGTTCTTGTTATGGGCTGCCATGTGTGTGGCGGTATGTTCACCAGTATTCTTGCCTATCAAGTGTCTATACCGCGTTCTGCACCCCACCCCCAGCTGTGACAACTAGAAATATTTCTCATTGACCAACTGTCTCCTGAAAAACCACTAGTCTAGGTAGCCATAGACAGCCTTAGAGAGACTCTTCCTTCATGGTATAGATGCGAAAAGCTGAATGAAAGCAGAGCGAGCCAAATGGATGATGTTGGAGAGGCTGAAAAGAAACAAAACAAAGCCTTGGTGGCAACTGTTATCCCAAGGACAAATACTGCTCTGCAAAAGGTGCCTTGGCACTGCAGATGGAGTAGTCAAAGATCAAGATCCTAAGGGGGTGCTGCAAGTCAAGCTACCTGGGTTCAAATCCTGGACATCGCCCAGCTTTCTGGTTCTCAGTTTTTCCATATCTCTAAGATGGAGATAAGACTGGAATACAACATACGGTATTACGGTGGTAACTAAATGAGTATATTCCTAATTTTTGAGTAAGTGGTGGCTTATATACTATGTATATAAACACGCCTGGGATTCTATCTAAGTCGTAGGAGAGTGCAACAATGAATTACAACTCAGTTTCCACCACCAACTCAAAGGAGGTTCACACGAGAAGCAGAAAGTCATAGAATATAGATAGCTATTTCTATGGAACAACTTTGTGCTCAAAAATTTAACTTCGGTGCATATGGTTTCCCTGTCCCTGCCCCTCAGTGCGCCTTCACACTGCCACTGGCGGGGGCTGTTTCCAGTCAAATCTGATCAGATGGGGTTCTCTAATCATCTGGAGCCACGATCCCACAGAGCCCCCTCAAGAGCACAAGGGCATGAGGGGAGAACCCAGCCTGGGAGTTCACACCACGCTTCTCTGCTGTCATCTGTTTCAGACTTTGTGCTTCCGTGTAGATTTTTTATTTACAAATATATTTATGTTCCTAAAAAATAAAACCTTTAAAGTCATTGGACCAAAGGGACTCCACCAGGTGGCAGTCAAGGCTACCCATGTATATAGCCTTTGCCTATCCCTCCAGCTGTTCACAGGGACCTCAGGATGCATTTACAGTCCCTGCCCAGCAACAAGGACTGGTACTGGAGGGCTGGCAACATCACAGTTTGACTTGCAATTTCACCTTGGAAGGCTCTTCTCCGTTGTCTGTAGATGCGGCGTCCTTAAAATGACCCTTTGCTGGGAAATTTGCTCTGGTTTTAATTTTTTAAGAGCAAATGGATGGAATGGAATTCTCTCTAGACTTTGGTGTCACAGGTCCTGGCCTGTGTGCTTTGGAATTCTGTACAAACATTAGGGACCCACAGTCTTCTAAGGTGTTTCATTCTCTGCCTGCTCCCTGCCCCCTCCACAAACTCATCTCAAAACACTGGGGTGCTCCAAAGGATTTTAGACGGGAACATCTCTGTGTGGGTTCTTTGGTATCTTCCCACTTATACCTCCCCAAAGGTCCCCATACATATACTTCCTTCCAAGCCCCCTAGAAAACGACAGCCAGTCTCTCTTCTAGTGCGGGCAACGTATGGTGCTTCTTCTCAGTGATACAACTATCCTCTGAGGCAGGAGGAGCTCAGGAGGCCTGGCTACTTGCTGGGTAAGGACAAGGACAAAAACAGAGCCTTGACACAAAAATGAATGGATGGATGGATGGATGGATGGATGAATGAATGAATGCAAGTACCTTTTCCACCTGCCTGGGCATCTCTCTGAACTACAACATCTTCATACTTGTATTGAATAAGTCTGTGTTTTGGTCAGAAAGCACCAGTATTAAAAAAGTGTAACTAAGACATGCATCTATGTTGATGCAATACTTTACAAATTAAAAACTGTCTGAGCTATTCATTGTATAGCTAGACATACGATTGATTGATTGATTGATTGATACCCCATATAGGTAACTATTAGGAAGGGGTATCTTGCTCATCGACTGCTTTTTTAAACCATGAATTATTCATTCAGTGGCAGAAATACTGATACACCCTCAAGAGGGTCACCGTCCATGGTCTTCACTGTGCATATGCCTCTCCACTTCCAGCTCAGTGCCACAGCCCATCCAAGCACCTCCTCCCGGGTCCCACTTGGCAGTCAGACTCAAGACTGCTGCTGATTCTCCATCTGTCAAACTCAATCTACCTTCCACATCGAGGGAGGGCCTGGAGAGTGGACTAAGAAAAGAACAAAGAGAGCAGGTGAACTTGGACGAGATCCACTTGAGAGGGACCGGGAGTCCTGAAGACATGGAAAATTCCCTAGCAGGACTTGCTTCCAGGCTTTTCTGGAGTCTTTCTGGAGCCCAACAGCCAGGAAGATAACAACCCTACCCAGTGAGTGGCTTTTGCAGTGTTTTCTCAACTACAAGAATTCCTCTTAACCTCCCACAAGAGGAGAGAGTAACCCGGAGGGAGCCACTTCGAAATTCTGCACAATGAGCTTGAACTCCTCGTTATAGCAGATAGATCCAGAGGAAATGCTTGGTCCTAGCTGATCAATTGAAATGGACGAAACTCCTGGACAATAGCCAACTGAAACTGCCTCTGCCACGGGTACCTGTGTGAGCACAAACGTGGACTTATACATTTCTTGGCCTGTGCCTTCAGCTATAAAAATAATAATTTGGAACATCTGATTTTAAAATTCCTTTCTGTTCTTTCTTTACAGTTTTCTGGCTGAAGATGAGTTCCAGAATCAGTAAGTTCCAAGTTCAAGACCTTGTCCTGGCAGGCATTATATTTTCATAAGTTAAAATTCCTCAAGAACACAAGCACTTGTTTCACGACCTGCAAATGGTGGGGACAGTGTAAGATGCTATCAAATGAGACACGATAAGGGCTTAAAAACACCAGCACACCCAGTCAAGTGTACTCTGACCTCTGCTTGCTACTATTGCTGCTGTTTCTGTAAGGTTTGGAATCAGAGAGAAAGAAAGCAGAAGGTAAACCATCACAGCTGTTCAACTAGAACAGCTTTAATAAGAAGTAAAATTCTTTAGTGTATTAACAGTTTAAGGAGAAGTACAGCAAATCAGTATGACTCTGGATGAATGTAAAAAAAAAACAAATACAAACCATGTTCGACTATGGCCTAAGAAAAGGAAGCTAGTACCCCTGGCCTCAAGTTCCACCACTCTCAGAATGGAAATAAAAGTCTAATACAAATAGCATCAGGTGAAATCACAACTATCTCATGAGTGACAATGTCTATAGACAAGAAAACTTGAAGAATCATGTTCCAGTTACTTCATCACCCTTCTCTGTCATCTTGTCTTGGTGACATCCATATCTCCCTGGGACATTCTTTCCTTCTCTCAGGAGTCTTATTACTCACTATACGTAAAGATAATCTCCAATGCAACTGACAACCTCAACACAGAAACTATCCCAAAACCTCTGAAGGTGGCAATGATTTAAGCTGCTCTTCTGCAAATCATGAGACTGGCCTATGAGAGTGGTATTCCTGGTTTTGAACAAGGAAATGTATTTAGTACTTAGCAAATGTCTTAATTAGGGTTTCTGCTGTGGTGAAGAGACACCATGACCGTGGCAGCTCTCATAAGGAAAATGTTTAATTGTGGTGGCTCACTTACACTTTAAGGTTCAGTTCATAATCATCATGGTGGGGAGCATGGCGGTGTGCAGACAGGCGTAGTGATGAAGTAGTAGCTGAGAATCTTACATCTTGCAGGCAACAGGAAATCAACCAAGACACTAGCCAGTATTCTGAGCAAAGGAAACGTCAAAGTCTACCCCCAGCCTGATACACTTCCTCCAACAAGGCCACACCCACTCCAACAAAGCCACACCTCCTAATGCTACTCCCTATGAGCTTATGAGGGCTAATTGCATTCAAACTACCACAGCAAGCAAAAGTGACAAAATAAGTAACAACTAGCAGACAGCATAAGCATTCTCAGATACGCTGACAACATCCAGCAGGTGGCGGGAGTAGCCCTAATGAACGAAGACAACATCACCAAATCTGGGGGCTTGCAAACACCCAGCAGGGGCTGGGGAAGTTGAGGCAGTCAGCTGGAGTCCCTGACTGACATTTCTCTCCATAGACCAGTTTCCACAGCTGGGCTTCCATCTCCTGAGACAAACACGCTTGAGTCTGAGATGGGGGAGCCAAGCTGGCTTCTAGAGTCAGCTTTTCAATGACCTGAAATGGCACATGACAATTTACCATAAAATGTATATTTCGTGCTCAGAAGACTGGATTTGTTCGTCCACTCTAAAATATTTTCTATATAGTAAATCCTACAGCAAATTATTGACATAAGACGTATTTAAATAAGCAGCCTGTTCCAGTTCAGTTGTCTGGTAAACACAGGGATGTGAAGGAATACACACAAGCAATAGAATAAAAAATACTAATTCAGTGGTTCATAACATAAAACCAGACTCAAGAGATGAAAAACTTCAACCAGAAATGGGCTGTGGTAAGTAAGGCTGAGGATACTCAACCAGAATAAAAATGTTATTTTTACCTGTAAATCTGAGAGCAAGTGCCACTAAAATTGATGGGAACAGGGATCAATGATCAAGCCATCCTCCAAGGACATGACACATTTGAACATACATCCTTGTTTATTAAGCCATGTTCTTGAGGGTTCACAACTCATGGTCCCTTGTCTGGGAGTGTTTGTACAAAACGACATGCATACAACCGTCACTAGGGGATCCTCGACACCTCCAAAGAAGTTCAAGAACTGATTTATCCACTGTCCTTACTTAGGCTGTGACATTAGGCGCTCTCAGATCAAAATGAGTCACTCAAGGCCCTGTTCCACTCAGCTATCTTAACAACATCAAGGGCTGTCAAGCCACAGGCTAGTGGGACTTCTTCAAAGTCAACTTGCTCTTCCGGAAGACAATGAAAGACAATGCCTGGCACATTTTCTTCTAAGATTCCATCTTTTCCTCTGTTGTACTCATGCAAGGCAGGGAACAATGCGATACCTTTAGAAGACATGGGAAATGAGCTGCCGACTTGTTGACTATAAAAATAATTGGTAATTAAAGGCATTTTTTGTTGTTGAAAATTTGACATTATTCAGCTACTCTCAAGCTTTTATCTCCGAACTGTATCCTTACAAAGCATCTAGAATGACTGTGTTAGCACTGAGGATCAACAGCTATCAGAATGTGCTCACACGGCCTTCTCATCTGAAGCTGCCTCCGAAACAGAACTGCAGAATTTAATTTGAATTGTTTTAGGCGCTCGGATATCTGGCAGGTATGTTCCCGGCTTGCCCGGCTATGTCTGCATATTTTCAAGTGGTAATTTGTTGCTGCTAGGTGGTGACATTCAAAGAGAGTTCTGAAGGAGCTAAATGACAAAGACTCTGGGGTGAGAAAAGCATCCAGCACCCCACTTATCTACACGAGCAGTTTTTAAGTGGCATTTGCGGCTGGTGCGAAAACAAAATAGAAACACCCTTCTGTTTCATTTTCGGTGTATAATTCAAGAAGCTGTTCTCTGTGGCTCTTTGAGCAGGTTCTCCGTCTACAGACTGACCTCCCAATGAACTCAGATGGTCTCACCTTGTGCCAAAGACACGCTGAAAGGTGAGAGTCTGTAGTAGAGGCACAGGGTTCTTTGATGTCACTGTACTTCTCGAAGTCAATGTCTTCGATGAAACATCTGGAGATTGTGGCCCGATAGGTCTGAGGAGCGAACTCAAGTTCTCTTGATCAGTGAGCCTACGTGAGTTGCTGGCCTGCTACCTGCCTCCGTGAGACAGCAGCCTGACTGCTACCATGGAGCTGTGCTGCTCTGCGTACGGTTTATTCCTTCCCAGACCTTCAACTGAGAAACTCTTCAGGCAAGAAATAAAGGTTATCACCATCCATCCATATTAAGGGAGTCGAAAGTATGGGAATGAATAAATGCAGATTAAAAACATCCTGAAAAAGGAACTTGGAAGGTGGCTCAGTGGGCAAGACCACTTGTTGTGCAAGCAAGAGGAACTGAGTTCAAATCCCCAACACCCATCTAGAAGCAAGGCACCGCTACACATGCCTTCAAACCCAACACTGGGATTTGTAGACAGCTAGATCCAGGAAGACTGGTGGTCAGGTAGATAAGCCAAAACACTGCAAGAGAAACTGTCTCTAAATATGAAGGGAAAAATAGAAAGTCCACAACCTCCTCTGGCCTGCACATGCATTACACAGATACAATATCCACATACAAGTGGGTTCATCTTAAACACACACACACAAACACACACACACACACACACACACACACACACATGATCGATGGAGTTGTGTGGAGAGAAGCGGGCTCAGGGCTGATTTATTATGCTCCATGTCCACTCTGCCATCAGGATGCACGGTCCCCGAGGTACGGATATACTCAGGACTGAAATTTGACATCCAGATATGCTGTCTCAAATAATCTAATTTGGTAAGGTGAGAAAATCATATCTCATCAAATGATCAGCCTTTGCCAAAAGCCCACATAAAGTTTCCAGGCCAGTGAGGTGTCTAGCCAAGGCATGAATTTCTAGTATAGGTGATACAGAGACAATGGGCTTAGGAGAGGAAATTATTTTGAAAGGAACACGACGGCTCGCTATGTGCAGTGTGTTCCTTGCAACCCAAACCTCATACATTTTTATAAGGTGTCTATGTATTGTCATGCTCCGGAGCTGCCGCGTCACCGCCGCTCAGGCAAGGCGTTTGCAAATAAAGGAATCTTGATACGGGCGTGACACGTTAGATGATATTAAGGTACAATCCCACTCCCACTTCCTGTCTCCGCAGTACTGTTTGTGTCCTCTACACAAATGATAGAATAAACACACTCCCAGTCGCTGGGAGATGGGTTGCTCTCACTGACAGCATGCCTCAGGAAAGGGGGATCTTGCTTTCCTCCAGCCATCCTAGATGGAGGATGAACAGCACAAGGATAAAGGACTTGGCGTGGGCCAAGGAAACTTCTTCGGGACTTCCAGGTGTTGGAGAAAAGAGAAGGAAAGAAAAAGAGGTTTCCAACTACTGGCAGCCGTCATTTCTCAGCTGTTCATTTTGCTTTGGCCCAAGATAAAAGCTCCCTAGACAGCGTCCCTTTGAGTCTTTGTGGTCCCACTACAGATGTAACACGCTTATTTCATACAGGAAGAATCTCCCGCTTCGAGGTGTTTGTATGTCGTCCAGAGCCAGGCAGCAGGAACTTCATCTGGGTAAGTCAGACAACAGAAAACAAACTCTTTCCCGTTGCCCTCCCCAGAGTTCCATGCCCAGCACTGGGTCCCTTGTCAGGACCATTCCGTCTTCTTGGAAAATACTGTGTAGGGGGAAAGGACTGCAGAACGCCTTGGAAAGGAAGACAGATTACGAATCACAGAACTTAAAAGCAAAGGAGCTCAGAAACTGTCTAGAGAGAAACAGTGAAGTCACAGAAACAATACAGCCAAGCCTGCCGCCAGGGCTCCAGAGGGCACCAGATCCAGTGGGGAAACCAAAGGTGTTGCATAAGGAAATCTTGTTTCTCTACATGGAGCCTTCTTCAGGCTTCATTCCCTCTGCTGTCTTTCCCTCTCTCCCAGAGCCACACTGTATGGGAGAGGTAATTAGGATGTGCCTAGGGTCAGAAAGATAGAGTCAGAAACAACGACCGCTGGACCATTTTGGTTCCTTACAGGGAGGATAACACTCTCCCTGGGGATTTCTCTTAGGGTAAGTGTGAGACGGGTAGCTTACCAACCTAGCATTTACTTTTCCGCCAGAGTCTTGTGCAATCATTAACTTGTTTCAGAAACCAACAAGCCTACCTTCAAGAAGCTTTAAGTCTAGGGAGAGGAATAAAAACAAAACAAAAACTCAAGACAAAGCTGATTACAATCTAATGCCACAAATAGCCTATGAGAAGCTTGGCGAAGTGGTCTGCACACCTGCAAGGAGGTTCAAGGTCATTTAAGCAAGGTTGCCTGCTCACAGCCTGCGGAAAGTCCCACAAGTCTTGACCCTATGAGCAGAGCAGGAATCCGTGCTATTGGGCTGCTAGATGGGATCATGTGATAGCACATGTGTTAAGTGCAATGTTCCAGAAACTGGGAGAAGGTGTGACTATTCATTCTTGTTTTCAGGAGTCTAGAAATACCGCCCACTTTTTCTCAGACACCCTCTCGCCCCTGTCTGTAACCAATCCTCAAACGATTTTGACCGCTAATGTGAAGGGGACAGATCACAGGAATCAATTCAAGCTGAGCTTCTACTCAGTGCTGGAACTCCTTTTCTGGCTTCTGGTGTCTGAGCCACACACTGCTGACTTTCAGCTCAAGGGAACACAGAACGTCAAGGCAGGCAGACAGTCATTGGAGAGCTGGAAGCATTAGAAAGTACTTTCTCATACTGAGTCGAAATCTGTCTCCCTGTTTTCCTGCCCGCTGAATCTGGCCCTGACTGCTGGAGCTGCACAAAATGAATGTCCACCCTTTCAGAGTTTTCAGGCAACTGCCATGTCTGTTCTAAGCCTTCTTATCTGACACAGATGGGGAGACACACGCCAATCCTCTCCCTGGACAGGGGTCAAAAGACAGCGGCCATGGGAGTTCGGGAGGTTTGCGAACACTCTACCTATCTTTCATCATACTGGGCTGTGTGGAAACGCTTCTGCCCATATGGAATCCTGACCTCAATGTGCATGGTCATCATACGGCTTGAAAGGGATGAAGAAGTCGCGGAGCCAGAGAGGCCCTGCGAGTGGCATGACCTTCCCAATTAGGCATGGGCTCCCCAGACTATTAAAAACCTGTCCTGCAGGGGTGTCCTCAAGCCGCCTGCATAATCACTCCGAGGGAGCAGCTCAGATATTTCCTCTTACATTGTTTTTCTAAACGTTGGAAAAGAAGCTTTGCCAGGCCATCAGTGATAAGCCTCAGGACCAGCAAGGTTTGCTACTGCTACATCCTGGATGTTTGATTCTCGTCCTCCTCACATCGACCATGCTCAGGGTGCACATAGATCTCTGCTAATCCTCTACATGTACCAAATTACCCTTCTGTTACCACTGAGCCCTCCCTCAGAGTGTAGGGAAGGAGGCGACATCGGTGAGAGATGAGGGAGACAGTGCAGGACTCAATCACAGCATGGCCCTATAACAAGGACATAGTA
>JABTXL010003523.1:5379593-5392264 GCA_025134845.1 Neodon shergylaensis | reverse complement strand
TAGATAGATAGATAGATAGATAGATAGATAGATAGATAGATAGATAGATAGATATGGTGTGAGAGGAAAAGAGAGAAAGAGAGAGAGAGAGCACTGTCAGTAGAGGTCAGGCAGTAACATTTTCAAACTCAGGCAGAAGAAGGGGAAAGCAGAGTCTTGTTCATGATACCCAACACCACCCAGCATTATTCTACGCAGATTTTCATCCCCCGAGTTGCTTGTTGGGACGGATTCTCTTCACTCCCAGCGCCAGGACATTTGATCATCACACAATAGTCCCACTTTGTGGAGCTCTCTTCCAACTCTCTGCTGCGCCTGGGTGCCAAGCGCTAACCACACTTCTGTCTAATTTGACTGAGGAGGAAATGCCTCCATTTGGTTTCCTTCTGACTCAGTTCAAAGAGACAAACTGTTTCTTTTGGTCCTGGGAATCTGAGTATTGTTAAAATGCTGTAAGCTAGGAACATTGTTTTTCTTAATATCAATGACAGTGCTTATTAGGTTCCTCTTAAATCATTTACCTATGCAACCATAACACAATATTATGTAAATGAGATGCTTCAGGGATTATACTGCAAAACACGGGTGTCCACCAGGACTATGCCAGCAAGGGCAGCGATGCTTCCCAGTCTTGGAGAGTTCACCTTTCGGAAATCATGTACTACAAATGCACCCAGGAGAGGTCAAGGAGATTTACAAGAATAGCTTATTTGATCTGTGGTTTTCACCTTAAATTCCCTCAAATCACTTTCAGAGATGGGTAAAAGTGTAAATGATGAACTCATAAACACTTGATGACAGAAAAATATAAAATTGGAACAGCGAACGCTTTGACCAAATAAACATATTTTCACCTTTTTATAAGTAGCCAAAATTGCAAACCAGTATTTTACATTCTAAGAACATTCATCTATGACAGGAAAGGACAGCCCATACTCACTGCACACACGATATTAAAATATGATTGAAGGAGTCTGGAAACAGGCAAGAGCAGACCCCAAAACACTGAGGGGAAGTATCTGGAGCCTAATCGTTTGAGATGGGCTCGGTAACTTTCAGAAAAGCTCCCCGTCTCATTTAATAAACACATTTCTCAGCCCTTCTAAATTGTACGGACGCTTCCAATCTACTCTACCACGCAAGGTTGTTTTCCATTTGGTCATCTATTTTCCCTGTATCTTGCTTCATTGTGGAAAAGTTTGCAATAGCCTCTGTGTAGTGCGCGTCAGATAAGCGAAACCAGAGAGAAACGCCAACCTCCTCTCTACATGAAAATGGTTCCAAATCCATTTTGAGGCCATTCCAAAATTGTTTGTGCTCATGGGGGCAGGGGCATTTTATTTTCCTTGAAGGACCCAAGAGATTTTGCCATCAGAGTGTCCTCGGGAGTCACAGGAAGCAAAGTAGGAGCGACCTCCCTCTAGCCTAGCCTTCCCCTCATCCCAAGGCCCTCACACAGCAGAGGCAAAACAGATGGTCCTCCCCCTCCTGTTTCCCTCCTGCCTTCCGCCATCCCGCTGAGTCCTCCCACCCTGAGCTGACACCTTCACCAGCTCTCACTAGCCCAGGCTGCCCTTTGCAGCTCCTAACAAGTACAAACTTTGGGCATCTGCTCTTAAACCTCATCATCCACCTAGCTCCGGGTCTCTTCTCTGCAGAATGCCCTTGGGACCCTAAGCTTCCACTGTCATCCTACCCTCACACCTCGGTACCCAAATTACTCATTTCCCTTGAGTAAAAAGAGTCTGCAAAACCCCGGAGTTCCGGGGGCTGACCCCTGCGAGGTTCTCCTTGTCCCCCATCCTTCTCCATGCTCCCCTTCCGTCCAGGTTTATCCCAGCCCACCCTGGGGACCCTTTGCTCGTCTGGCTTTCACGACCTATTCCTTGACTCGAGGGGCTGGAGGGAGCCTCGCCTCTGCGGCCGGGGCAGCGGCCAGGAGCCCGCCTCTACAAGTGGGGCGGCGGGACGGAGCGCAAACTCCACCGTTCGCCGAGGAGGAGGCGGTGGGGACCGGCGCGGACGCGGCGACGCGGGGCCGCTCACCACAAGCTTACCTCTGCGCGCGGGCGGTGGTGCGCTGGGGCAGCCGCTCCCGAGGCCGGGGGGCTGTGGCCGGTGTTTGGGAGGCGGCGCTCCCGCCAGGGCTGCGCTGGGGCTTCGCGCAGACGCTCTCCCGCGGTCTGCGGCAGCCCGGGGCGGTGGCGCCGGCGACAGCTCTGCGCCGCGGCCCCCGGAACTGTCCGACCCAGCGGGAGCGCGGGCTGAGCGGCCGGTAGCGGGCTCCACGCTCAGCGCCTGCGCGCCCGGCCTCGCCCAGGTAAGGGGCGTGTGCCCGGGTCCTCGCGGGCCACCGGGACCGAGCGGCGTGAGGACGGGGCGAGGCGCTTGGCGCGGGGGATGTTGCGGGCCGGGAGTGAACGCCACGGAGACGCCCGGGGGCGGCGCAGCCTCGGAGCCCGCCTGGCCACCGGGTCCCACGCGCCCCTCAGCCTCCAGCAGAGGTCAGGGTGGGGAGGAGTGAGGTCCCCCAGCCGGGATGCCAACCTTGCGCGTGGGGCGGAGGGGAGGAGGGGAGGAGGGGGACGTGTCACCTATTGGCCAAGCGGACTGAAACTCTTCTTGGAAATGCTCGCCACCAAGTATTGGCTCTGCGGGTGCGTGCAGCTCTGGGCTGGCGGGCAACACGGTGCAGCCTCCGCGTGGGCCCAGGGCTTCGTAGCCCGGTGCGAACCCGCAAGGCTCGTGCGCAGGGGAGGGGCTCGCTTGTCTCCCACTGCCAGGCCTGGTTGATTGAAGTTTCAAAAAACTAAACCGTGTCAGGGGTTTCCCCCCCGTGTAAGCCATCTTCTGAAAATAGTGCAGACACAGCCAGGGCGTTTGCTTCTGCCACGGAAAGCACTTCAAAGAAAACACTGGGGGGAAGGAAACATAATTTTAAGGGCTCGGTCTTCTGAGATGACTTCTTTGGGAAGAAATTCAAGGGTAACAAATGACAAGGGAGCCCTGTTAGGCAGTGGAGGATTTTTTTTTTAACCAGATGACTTGACTTTGAAATATATTTCTTTGGATCTTGTCTTAGATGATTGACACTAAAGCCATAAATTATTAATCCAGCAGCTGTTAATGTCTTTGCATAGTGTCCAGAGTAAATACCTTCGAGTCCAGCCAAAGCCAGTGCTGCTTCCGGGGTGGGTTTGAGATCTGATGTACGTACACTTGCCCCATTCTAGAGCCTTCCGAAGGAGCAGCTTACTTGCGTTTTGGGTTGTGTGTGTGTGTGTGTGTGTGGTTTTTTTTTAATCCACCTTGGAATGTCAGGTTATTGCAGGTGCCAGCGCACCTGAGGTAACCAGCATGAGAAAATGGGACATTAGTTTGACTGATGGTCTTTATATTTTTAGAATCCAAACATCTTCTAGGTAGGCAGGCTCACTCTAAGGACAGACCGTTACTGGTATGTTTATTATTACTACTGTTCTCTATTCAAAATGACTGCACGAGGCAAGCTACAAAATTCATAACCTCTCAAGAACATGAAGAACTGCAATTGCTTGAAGAAGTCTTTATAAAAATGATGGCCCCAATGCATCTTCCTGTCCATGAAGGTTATATTGAAAGTAAACCTCGTCTGCGTTCCGAGAATGAGGCTCTGGAAAACTGAGGCCCTCAGGAACTTCTATGAGGAAAGCTCCCAGTTTCCAGTCCCTTGCACTTGAGGGTTGAAAACAGGGTAGTTGCCTTAGCAGCTTCTGACCTCACAAGTATTAGCATTCCCAGAACTCTAAGGAGCATGGAGAAAGGGGAGGGGGGGCCTCTGGAGGCCTCCAGCCAACACCTTTGTACTTGAAGAAAGAAAAAAAAGAGCAAGCCCTATGGGCTGGAACACCTGTGAGAAGCACTCCTCATAGCTTGCACAATTTAGCAGGATGTGCATTTTTTATGTCCTGCAATCTGCAACTATATCCTTCTCTCCTCCCTGTCTATTTTTAATCACTTATAGCCAAGATGTATGGGACAAAATAATTTGAGGGTTGCATTTCCTAACAACAGCTGAAAGAAGCATAAAATATTTGCAGATGAGTCTTTTTTTTTTAACCTGTGATTTAAGAGACAAAGAACTGTGCCCTCTGTGTCCTTAGCCAAGGTAAGATAAAGGCTTCTAGAAGACCACGTACCAAAGCAATTGCTATGCCTTCCTGGAAAATACCCTTCAATATGGAAACAACTGTAAACTAAAAGAAGAGATGTACAGGGAAAATTCAATGAAAGCTAAGTTTCCCGTCCAAAGTGTGATCGTCTGTCAGCCCATTTGGCATTGACTGCTTTCCCGGATCTGTGTGCTGGAGGGGAACTTGTTCTCTGGGCTGCCACCCTTTTCTTAAAACCGTTCATCAGTAACAGAGAGCTGCCACTCTAAACAAAGAATAGCCGCTAGGAACACATAGGTGAAAACTGGCACATCATGGAAACACCCTGCACGGGGAGAAACAGAGCAGAAAGAGATCCAGTTAAGCCTTGCCCACTTTTGTGTTTATGAGGTATACAGTTGGTACATATCCCCTGAAAGTCATACTAAACGCAGTCAAACTCCCTTTCAATAACCTTTTTAGCCCCCTCCACAGTACAAAATAGTGATAAATCGATCAACTGACTTGAAAACTTTAGAAATCTTTTGGTTTTACGTTACAATACCACATGTGAATTTACACATAGCACATTCCTATAGAACAAGCCTCTGCTGACATATAATATTTCTTTGCAGCTACCAGTGCCTCAGTACACCCAGTCTTGGGGATGGGAACATCCTTTGAACGCCACTTTTGTTGTGGGACAGAGGTCAGAAACTTCAGCTGTGGCTTTTCAGCCTAGGATTTCTGTCCTGTGGCACAAGACTGATGACAGGGAGCCTTAATGAATTTCTGCATTTCTGCAATTTCTGCATTTCTGCAAAGTCGTGCTGTGTAGAAACCTCACAGAAATACAGGACGCTGTTGGCCGATGGATGTCTCACTCCGGTTTCTCTTTCCCTTCTTGCCTGTCCGGGTACTATGTAACCCTTCAAAGTGTTTCATGAATTTTGCAGTGGTCCCCTCGAGGAAGCTGCAGTGATGACTGTACCTTAGGGCGGCTCTGCTGCTGTACAACCGAGGAAGAAGGGCTTCCATGCTGGAGGGCTTGACTTCTGACCTGTGCTTAACTAGTGTGTATGCTCTAAAGTTCGCCTTTTTAAAATCATGACGTGTGTGTGTGAGTGAGTGTGTGTGTGTGTGTGTGTGTGTGTGTGTGAGAGAGAGAGAGAGAAAGAGAGAGAGAGAGAGAGAGAGAGAGAGAGTATGTGTGGAGGTCAGAGGACAACTTGTGGTACTCAGTTTTTCCCTTTCACCATATGAGCCCTGGGTCTTGAACCCAGGTAGCCATGCTCCTCAGTACTGCCCTTACCTGCTGATCCACCTCTCTGGCCTACTTTCTTCATCTTTAACATGAGCGAATAAAAACATCTTATTTACAGCAGTATCCATCCTGAGGGCCAAATCAAATTGATGTGGGAGTGTCATATATCAATCTGTTGATTTCATTGGTTAAGTAATAAAGGAACTGCTTGGCCCTCATAGGTTAAAACATAGGTGGGAGGAATAAACAGAATAGCATACTGGGAGGAAGAGGAAGTGAGGTCAGACTCGACAAGCTCTGCTCTCTGGAGCAGAGAAGCCATGCTCCAGTCTCCCAGACAGACATGCGATGAAGCTCCGACCCAGCATGGACGTAGGCTAGAATCTTCCCGGTAAGCGCACCTTGGGGTGCTTACACACATTATTAGAAATGGGCTAGTCCAGGTGCGAGAGTTAGCCCAGAAGAGGCTAGATAGAAATGGGCCAAGCAGTATTTAAATGAATACAGTTTGTGTGCTGTTATTTCGGGGCATAAGCTAAGCTAGCAGGCGGCCGGGGTGCTGGGGACGCAGCCCCGGCCGCTCCTTCTTTCAACATCAAATAAAATATTTTTGCAAATTGCAAAACACATCATGAGGGTTTGTTGTAATTTGTTTTAACAAATATTTGGTAAATAAATGAGAGGTTTATATCCATATTTGACAATAAAGTCTAAAGCGTACTTAGAAATGAAAACATATGCCCCTGGTTCTGATAGAGCAGGCGCAGCCAGAAGAAAAGTAGTATGGAATATTTTCAATTGGCTCCTAAATGACATGTGTTTACAAGGCCTGAAGAGAGGCCACTCCTGTGCTAACATTCCACAGACTGACTTGAACTTCAGATTATGGGCAGTTGGACTGTTGCTGACAGAAAGCCAAAATTATTTGGGGTGATCTTTAGTCCCCTTGGGAGTCACTAATCATCCACCTCTGTATCAGAGCCCACATTCTCTTGACTTTCAAATAAAAATCTTGAAATACATCACTGCTTAGACTGGATCCACCAAGATTCCATCAACACAGAGGCTAAGAATGCCATGGGACATTAGTGAAACCTGTGTTTTAGAAGCTGCATTCTTTAAAGCTCCAACGTGGATTGAGCCACAAAAGAGTTTTTGTTAAAAATAATTTATTTATTTTATTTTTGATTAATTTGTTATTTTTATTTAGTTACATTTATTTATCAGGGAATGGGCGCGCATGTCATGACATGTGAAGATCAGAGGGCAACTTGTGGAGTTGGTCTTCTCCTCCTGCACCTGGGTTACAGGGACGATACTCAGGGCTCAGGCTCAGCCCTGGGCCACACAGGAAGACCCACTTATATTAATTAAGGATCTCTGCTCATTCACGATAGCTAATGATGAATTGTAACAATCATTTTTGTGGTTTTATTGACCGGGTAGTTTTCAGTACCCTTTTATCCAGACATTTACTTAAAAATAAAAACACTGTTAGACCTTTAAGGTCAATGCGTTGGTTTTTATGTGGAAATTCCAACTTGAACTGTATATTCATTTATCTCTGCGACAATCAATAAAGAGATGTGGAGGAGTTTGTTTTAGATGGAAATCTTAAAGTTATTTCTGCCATGTCGGTTTGTGTTTCTCAGTTTTGAATCTATATTATCTTTTAAGTCTAGCGGCTGCCTCTGTAAAGAAGGTAAAGAAAGAAAGATCATTTTAAACCTTGAGCTTTCTTCCTGACGAGCTGTTCTCATTTTCTCCCTGTCTCAAAGGTTGTTTTTTTTTAAAATGCGAATCATTAGTATTCTTTGAAAAAGAATTGTCCCCTTGGCCTATAATTATATTTTACCTGGAAATTGAGGGATTTTTTTTCATCTTTTTTTTTTTAATTCAATGCTGTTAGCAGAGAAAGGCCACATAAACCCCTTGCTCACTAACTGAACTCTCCCTATTTACACAGTATGATTTATCTAAATTTCCAAATTTATTGTCTAAGCATTCTTCCTGAGTGTAACTGAGCTCTGTTTTCGCCCCCTTTCTCATAAGAAAAATATGTGTTTTCTTGAGCTCTCGTGGAATTGGTGCTGGACCGTGACACTCTTGTCCCCTCTCTGAGGTGGTAATATCTTTTGTGTCCAGAGGTGACCAGTATTGTAGGAAGGTTCCTGGGACCCTAGCCACAGCCTTGCAGTGACAACACAACCTCTCGCTCTAAGCCTGTCCCTTTGCAAACCAAGCCAGCACCGCACTCCTCCCCTGGTTAGATCCCAAGATGAATAGGCTAATGACACATATCCCCCTGTGTGGCTCTGTGCTCTGAGACAATATAAAATAATTAATCTTCTTTGAACTGTGTTTGCAATTTTGATTTCAGTCCACTTTTAAAGGTCTGAAAATGTGATAATAGTCCTTTCAAAAATGTTCATTTCTTTCCTAGGCCTAATTCTCTGACTCCCTGAGTATTTAACTCACTACTGCCTTGCAAATCCCCCCCCCCCCCCGCCGCAAAAGACCAAGATCATTTGGATTCAAACTGTAGTTTTAAATACTTCTCCACTTTGACCTTTGCCACAATGTTGAATTTACCGTGTTGATAAACGTCTTAACACTTCCTTTTGACTGAAGAACATTGTGATCCAGGCACTCTATTGTGCTTTGTTCTGTTGAACTGTGTAAGACTCCTATGAGGGAGAAAAAAAAAAACACTGTCTTACAGATGAAGAGAAGCAGTGAGTTGGGGATGTGCTAAACCACCGTGGGCAGAGCCATGGCTGTCTGGGCTTATCTGTTCTTTCCAAAGTTCTTCATGGGCTCCCTTGTGAGGTTCACAGGCAAATGTGGACGAAAGTACAAGCTCTCCTCAAAGTGGAAATCTCACCCTCGTCATCTTTTGGCACCTTCTAGTACTTTCCAGAATGTGCCCTGGAAGATCCCTCAGTTCATAGAGCACTTGCCTGTGTGTTCTGTGAAGCAGTCACTGTCACCAGGCTTTCGGGGTTACTCTCAAATTAGTCACCTTGAAATGAAGAGAGCTGAAGATGGTTCCTGTTCCTCTGCATACTCCTCATACATGGTAGCCTGTCATCTCCCCACAACTTCTGAATCTCTTAAACCATCAGGGGTCCTCCAAACAACTTCCTAAATAAAGACGGTAGCTACCTTACAGCCCATTCCGATAACACTGTGCAGCTCCTGAAGCCCAGGACTCCTTCCTGGACTTTGGTTAAATTTGCCCCCACTGGCAGGGCCTGGGGCTGCAGCACACCAGTTGAGGTTTAATACAGGGCTAAAAGTTGCTTGTGATTTCCATTCCTTTTGTTTGTTTGTTTTCAAGACAGGATTTCTCTGTGTAAAACCTCTGGCTGAGTTCTCAGTAGTCCTCATTGTCCCCTATGTTCAGCAAGTCCGGTTTTATCCCAGGCTTTTTCAGACCCAAGCCTGCTGGCCTTGGTGAGTTCCCTATAGAACATCCCCATTGTCTCAGTGTGGGGGTGCACCCCTCGGGGTCCTGAGTTCCTTGCTCGTGCTCTCTCTCCTTCTGCTCCTGATTTGGACCTTGAGATTTCTGTCCGGTGCTCCAATGTGGGTCTCTGTCTCTGTCTCCTTTCATTGCCTGATGAATGGCAATGGGTTTTTGATCCTACTGCACGTACTGGCTTTGTGGGAGCCTAGGCAGTTTGGATGCTCACCTTACTAGACCTGGATGGAGGTGGGTGGTCCTTGGACTTCCCACAGGGCAGGGAACCCTGATTGCTCTTTGGGCTGACAAGGGAGGGGGACTTGATTGGGGGAGGGGGGCAAATGGGAGGCTGTGGCAGGGAAGAGACAGAAATCTTTAATAAATAAATAAATTAAAAAAAAACCCTCTGGCTGTGCCAGAACACAACTCTGTAGACCAGACTCACAGAGATCTGCCTGCCTCTGTTTCCCTCAGGAGTGCTGGGATAAAAAGCGTGCACAGCGTTCCCCTGCCCCCAGGCTGTGATTTCCATTCTTATCAACCTACATTTGGGCAGAACAGAATTTCCTACTGCAGAAAAGGTAGCGGTTTTCAGGAACTCGGGTCTAACCAACCATTCAATTGTGTTTCAGTAAACATTTTGTATTTAACATACAGGTATTCTACTAGGCATTGGGGAAACCATGGTGAGCAGTATATACTCTAAAGTCCACAGAAATGCCTGTGGCTTACAGCAAACCACCCAACAGCCCCTGCTTCTCCTTTCAGTGGGATGTGATCTTGTCTTCCGTTTTGTATTTAACACGTGTCCTTTGTCTCCCAGCTCTCCATCTTTTCCCTTCATTTTCTCAACTTTTATCCCTTTCCCCGTCTCTTTTCCTTAGTAAAGATAATATACTAATATTCTACTCAATTCAATATTGACTTTGGGTTACAACAATTTTACTTCCGTACTACTGGCCAAAAATTTATTTGTTTTTTTATATTTTTTATTAACACAAGGAGCTAGCAATACTTGGGCACTTTCAGAAACCAGATACCCCAAGATGCTACTGAGACTGTGCCAGGGGCTAGCATTTCACTTGGTACCCTACAGGAGCTATCAGGTTCAAGTCTAGAGCACAATTAACAATCATTTAAGTATCAACTGTTAGCCAACGAGCTCCGTGATGACATCAGCATATTCTAGAGGGTTGGGTGGCATTATTGAAGCTTGGGTGCGTTTCTGAGAAAGATCCCTTGAAGGTCAATCTAACTGAATCGACAAAAAGGAAAGATGTGGTGAGCAATAGAACCAGTTTGCAAAAGATGGGAGAATCTAGGGTACACGACCACCAGCTACCACCAGCTACCAGCAGCCTCCGGCATTATGGTCATGAGAAGCTGTCTCCCTATCTGCTAGCTTTGGCACTATCAGGAAACCTTTTGAATCAACCTCAGTGAGATTCTTCATGTTTAAACCTATCAACCACTTGTACTCTATTTGTACCTTTGAAGAAATCGTTCTTGCTTTACCTACTGGGTATGTTACTTTTCTTGTTGCTAATACAATACCAGTCAACAGCAGTGGAAGGAAGGAAGGTTTTATTTGAACCACAGCGTGTGGTCAAGAAGGCACGATGACAGGGGTGTAAGATAACTAATGACCTTGCATCCACAGTCAGGAAACGAGGAGAGGGGAATGCCTATGAACTTTGGAGCCTAACCCATGGGACAGATAGTACTGCTCACATCCAAGCTATAGATCTCTACATCAGCTAAACCTCCTTGGCAACACCCTCCCGGAAACATGCAGAGGTCTGTCTCCTGGGTGATGCTAGAGCCGGTGAAGCTGGTAGTCAAAATTAACCATCATCACACATATATATATCTAAGCTTGCAAAGACATCACCTCAGCAGGCAGTTCAAAGGTACATTTTGAAAAATTATTTGCTTAAAAAACGGGTTCTCCAGAAGGTCTGACTGTTACCTCTGGAATAACAGATAACATCTGCAGGTGTTTTTGTTGCTTTCAGTCACAAAAGCTGCTGGATAACCTGTAGTACCTAGGACAGACCCTGCAACCAACAAGGAGAAATGCATGTAAAGGCCAGTTCTGCAGAGAGGACGAATGGACCCAGTATTTGTGCTCACTGCAACGGCCTAAGAGCATCAGATGAGCGGACAATTATGATAAGGATGCAATGGAACGGGAATCTTGTTTTTTGCTACAACTTTTCCAAATGGCACCTATAATATTCCCCAAAGACCTATAATAACACTTCTTGTTTACTCAGGAGATAATTTTGATCAGTCTTAGAAATAAACATAAATAAAATCCAACCTTTTAGAAATAACACAAAATCTTAGTTATAGGAATAACACTAATATTACTTAGAAAAATACTTCTCATAGCTTAATGAACGATAGGGGAAACTGGAGACTACATAAGGGAGCAGTTGAACACACCCAATGAAAGGGCTGTTTTGTAACCTTCTTACTGATGTTTCTTAGCATTTTATAGTGCTATGGAAAATTATTAGCTATGGTTTGAAGAAAGAGAAAAGAAACTGAGGCGAGATGGTTCAGTCAGTGACATGGTTCAGTCAGTGACAGTGGTCATCTCACAAACATGAGGACCTGAATGCTACCTACCTGAATTCCGCAGGCATGGTGGTATACACTAACTCCCAGCATGGGCTAAGACAAATATAAGAAGATCCCAGTGCTTGCCAGCTAGTCTAGCCTAACTGTGACCTTCAAGCCATGAAAGACTCGAGACGTAACAGTGTTCCTTAGAAGGACACTTAAGATTGTCCTGTGGTTATCACATACACAAACACACACTTGCACATATGTGTACGTACGCGGCACACATACCACAAACACACGCACACAAACACATACATACATTACAAAGCAGAAGAAAATAAATATAGACAGAGCAAAGCAGAATAAATCAGGGAATGAAAGATTGAATACAGCAAGAAATCCATCTATATTCATTGATTTCCAGAAGTTTTGATCGATATCTAGCATTTCAGGCACACTATAAAGGTTGACTAATATATGTGGAGATGCATTGGCATATTGAATTGTCTGGTATGTACCAGCTGAGATTTCTTTCACATATGTCAAGTTTTCCTGGATTTAAAATGTAAGGCAAAAAGTTCTTTTCAACCTTCTAAGGAGGCGGTTATGTTACATGAGACTTATTAAACGTGGAGCACACACTCAAGCACTTTGATGGGGATGGGAATTGAGATCGTCTCTCAGGAAGTTACAGTGTTAGTGTGCATGTGCTTCAAATGAGCCATTCGACATTATCTGAGAAGCACTCTCGAATACTTAAGCAAAGCAAAGAATGAACCAAGATGCCCGTCGTGCCGTGGTTTGTAAGAGAAAGCATTGCAAGGAAACTGAGTATTTAGCAATGGTGGAATGATAAAAAAAAAATTGATGTACTATGCACCACCAATCTTATCAGCAGAAGTTACCTGTATTTGCGTCAATATATTTTTTTGTAAAACTAGTAAAATCTCCTTAAAAGCAATTGACTGAAGGGCTGGGAAGATGTCTCGATAGGTAAGATACTGCTTGTGCAAACATCTGGGTCCAGACACTCGATACCTGCATAAAAAGTAGCCAGGAGTGGCATGCAGCATGCATTTGCAATCCCAGCACTGGGAGTGGCAGATTCACTTATGTCCAGGAGGTTGCTGGTCAGCCAGCCTAGCCAAAACGGCGAGATCCGGGATTAGTAAGAGACCTGACTCAAAATAGAGGATAGATAGATAGATAGATAGATAGATAGATAGATAGATAGATAGAT
>JABTXL010003523.1:5311131-5379583 GCA_025134845.1 Neodon shergylaensis | reverse complement strand
GATAGATAGATAGATAGATAGATAGATAGATAGATAGATAGATAGATAGATAGATAGATGGAGGAGGGCAATAGAAGATGCCTAATGTCAGCCTATGGCTTACACATCTCTCTCTCTCTGTCTCTCTCTGTCTCTCTCTCTCTCTGTCTCTGTCTGTCTGTCTGTCTCTCTCTCTCTCACACACACACACACGTTGTGTAATAAACACAGACAGACGACAAGTCCCAGTCTACCTTGACTGCCACTTAAACTCTCCAAGAATCCTGAAATGGAAATCATTGCTTGTAATGACTAGTAACTGTTGTAGCCCAAACCTGAATTAACTTCACTGCTATGGAGAATCTCAAGACAGCCCTGCTGTTTCTGGAGAGATTCAACCATTTGTGTGTGTGTTTTCAGTGATTCCAAATTCATATTAGTTGTCCTCAGCGTTATTTCAAAACTCTTTTCGTGCAAGTAATTTTTAAAAGTTGCCTGACCAGATCCCTGCTTGCTTAACTTCTTCCATTTAAAGAAAAAAAAAATAATGCGACATCACATTGGGTCAGTTGAGGTGAGAGCCGGGTGGGGGAGGGACGGGCACACCGTTCTTGTCCTGCATCCAGAAGGAAAGAACAACCAAATGTCCGACTCGGAGCTCCCTCTCTCCTCTCCTTAACCTGTAGGTCACATTCTGTCTTCACTTCTCATTGCCGCTGACATCCTGATATCCCTACCCAGGTGCTTTTCAACTATCTATTTCTTACCCCGTATTAATTTAGCAGTCAGCTAAATCCAAGTCACAAACTCCCCCTCTTATGCTGCAGGCAAGGCTTAACTCTTGAATTCCTGGAGTGTGGAACCTGATGGGAGCAACATCAACCTCCTTCCTCACCAAAAAGAACACCTCAGAATTTTCCTTTCCTTTCCGAGGCACCGACCTCCATTTCCTTGCTTCTTACAGGACAGCCTTCTGCGGCTTAGCTTTGTGGCCTCTAGCCCTGCTCCATCATTTAAGAGAACGGCCTCTTCTCTATGGTACCTCCTGTCTTCTACTCATTTCACAAAAATCCTATAATCAACGCATCCAAGGCAAAGCCGATTGAAACACAGAAAACTGTGTTTCTCTTCTCTTTGGGTTCCATTGTCTTATTTGTCCTTTGTCACGACTACATATTTAATATTTCAAACACTTCCTTGTCCTCAAGCCTGCTCTGAAGTGACTTAGAGTAGTGCATGCCATATAAAACTGCACAAGACACAGCCTCCTGTTTAAAAGCCTGCTCTAGCCAGGTACGACAGCATACACCTGCAACCCCAGCACGAAGCAAGGTAGGTAAAGGGAGGTGAGGTACAGGCTATCTCAGGCTACACAGTGAGATGAACTCAATGAAGCAAGACAAAACCTTAACAACCAAAGGGAATCTCTTTTTCTACTTTAGATTGAACACACACAACACACTTTTGGGAAAGGCTGCCCCGATTTGTTGCTTACAGGTTCTCCCCTTCTCTTTAACCTTAGCCACCGGACCTAAATCTACTTCAAACACATCACATCTACTTCCAGCTGGCAGTTTCCATCCTCTTTGATTATCCTTATTTTAACTGTTAGTGGTTTTAAAGTATTCCCTTGTAATCCTAGTGAATTCTCATACACCCACCCTCACATTCAACTCTGACCCACCCCTACTGGTCACATGAATGAGAGTCTGATCTACCTGGCACCACTCAGGAAGTACATGACAAAGCCTGGGCTCAGAACCGGATCTTCAGAGTCCTAGCCTCCGCTCTTCTCACTTCCATGGGCCTCTTCTTCATCAGGCCTCGCACAGATGGCACAAGGACTTCTGATGTGCCTGCACCACTGCATATACATACAGGATGCAGGATATGCTTGGACACGGCTTTCTGCTTTGACCTAACGCTAGCTAATGCAGCTGGGCTTCCTGCAGCACTCAACATGGAATTACTTCCCGATGATAGTTGTTGTCCGTTTCCACATACAAAACAAAATCTAACCATAGGCACCTGAGAAGCAAATGTAAGAGAGTTGTGCTGAAATCTTGTCATCAGAATTCACGTTATTAAAGTGCCTGGGATCTTTGGGCACATGAATATCTTAACAGCCTCAATTTAAAAAGCAGGTGACCCTCATTAGACTGTATTCTTCTGCAGGAGAGTGAGCTTGAGGGAAGTTATAATTTACACATAGTCACCTTCCATAAAGTGTTTTTTGAGTAAACAGAGAAGTTGAAGGACCTCAAATAGCCAAACTTAAATTGTTGCTCCATTTGTATGACCTTTAGTGAATAGGAACTAGCCTACCTTGCTAAATTCTGAGTATTCTGAACTCTTGTGACCCTGGTAGCATCTTCAAATGTCTAGAGCAGTGCCCCATCTCTCACTTCCTCTCTTATAACCATCACGAACATTGCTGACCTGGAACTGCTGTCTTCTCTAATTTCTTTGCAAGTAACTTTTTTTTTTCCCACCTGCCTACATCTGTTGCTCCGTGAAAATTGTTGCCTGATAGAGGTATTCCTCCACCTGCTATTTCTAAGGCAAGAGGCATAAACACATCTGGGTTTTTCTCTCCTGAGCAATCCCTTGCGCTTAATCCTAATTAGTCCAGTCATTTACCTTCGTTCATTGCCATCATTTTGTTCATTTTGTAGCCATTTGGAATGTTTTTGAAAACCTGCTGCCTATTGTTTTTCTACTCTAATATATGTAACTTTCCCTAAATTACATTGTCTTCTTCCTAGTCACAATTTCTTTGTATATTGGTAACTTTATGTCTTTCCTTTATGTCTGCATAAATTGTCAAAGGTTTCTGTTAGGCACTTATTTATTCATGCTGCTCTCTTTGTTTCTCTGCCACACTCTTGTCCTATTTTTGAACAGTTATAACTAAAGTGAGCAAATTCTTTATTTTGCAACCAGTCCATGAAATAGACTCCCACTCACGAGATAATATCACACCATAACCTTGGTGTTTAGCTGAGGGATGGAAAAGCCAAGCAGAAGAGAGGTCATGATAACAGAATTCCATAGAATTCTCGTACTGAGAAAGAGCTGCTGTGCAATAGGGTGGATGGGAAACCCGAACTCAGGGATAGCTTGTAAAGATAGCAGCCAGGTTTTAACTGACTCTCTCTGAGATGTGAGGGAACGAGCACTGGTGAGTGCTATTGATGGCTTCATCAGGAACGGGTCTTTGGAGCATGGGACTGGTGGGATGTTGCTGGAGCTGATGGGAGCAGAAATACTCCCTCTGGAGGAAAGGAGGAGCTTGCTCAGGTAACGCCTTGCTTCTTGGTGGTTGAATCAAGAGCCAATGGAAATGAGGGAGCAGGGGCACACGTGTGAATAGAAGAAAGAGGAGCATTTATCATTTCCAACTAATGGGAATTTGTCCCATAATTTTGATATTGTTCCATATCAGTGATGTCTATTGCCAGAATTTCCCCCAAATTTTAGCCTGTCTTCTATTTTATTTTGCTTTGTTTTCTCATGAGATGACTTGATTGAACCCAAGCTCTTAATTTTAGAGTAGTCAAACTTATCCATCTTCTCAAGGTTAGCACTTCACATTTTACTTGAAAAGCAATGTTTAAGAAAAGAAAGATGTTTACCTATACTTTATTTTTTTAAAGTTTTCAAATTTGCCTTTTGACTTTTTAGTTCTTAATTCACCCATAGTCAATGCTGGTGGCCCATATATTCTTCCTGACTCAGTCTTTTCGACAGTTTTTCTTTTTGCTAGTGACCTCCTGTATGACATCCAGATGCAAAATCACAGTTACCTCAATCCTTTTCAGATCCTCTGTTCTTTTCCACTGGACAATTTAAAAAGGTAACATTTCAGACCATTGTCCCTATTAGTTAATATTGTTACTTACAGTAGCTTCAGAACATAGTGTTATATCAGGTACAGTATTAAGTATAAAACAGTTTGGTTATCATAGGTGGTATAGGTAGACAAATGTGTAAATTTTGAGTGGATCAGTGGTGAACCCAGGATTAATCAAATTCTATGATTTGAAGGTTACAGTGGGTGAGGAATACAGGGGATACTGTTGAGCATAATTTGGATTTTTGAAAATCCAGACTTTGACTTGTTTTCTTCAAAATTGTGATTTCATTGGTTTGTTTTAATAGCGATATTTAAAACTAGGTGTGATCACCCATACATAAAATTCCAGCACATAGGAGAGTAAGGCAGAAGGACTATAAGTTTGAAGCCTGCCTGATCTATATAATGTGATCTTGTCCCAAAGTAAACAAAACAAAATCAATAATGATTTTTTAAAGAATGTCATACTTTCAGTTATATAATGATGCTGAGAACAAAGTAAACAACAATAAATCTGTATCAATCTAATAAAAATGGAGACAATCAACTGCTGATTCAACTAAATCACAATTCTGAGAAAAATTTGTTACACATTTCTTACCCTATCTTGTTAGAGGACAGACATACACTACGTTCATAAAAATAATATCTAGCAACCACCCATCAGAAGTTGAGGTACTAGTATAGAGCTAAAGGGTGGAGAATATCATAGAGGAACTATACATTATTAAATCCTTAGTTCAAATAATTTTTTTTTATTTACTACGTAGGTCCTAGGTATTGAATTCGGGTCACTAGGCTTGCGTGGCAAGTGCTTTAACTGCTGAGCTGTCTTGTCGGCCTCCACACAGTTCTGTAGACCAAAATTCTTCAACTAGGGGCAAACAAGTTTGCATTTACAATTCTATATGGTTGATCGAAGATACAGTTTCTGTCCTAGCATCAGCGTAGATCAAAAGTCAGCAGCTCTTATCATCAGTCCAGTGGGGGAGACACGCTCTGCTAGACCTTGGGAAGAGTTATGCAGGGAGACATAGGAGTCAAGAAGGCACAGCCCCTGATGCTCTGGTTTCCATTCAAGCTGAGAATTTAAATGAAACAAAGAGGAAAGTTGTCAAAACACCCAGAGTAAGAAGTGTAAATTAACTCAGCGCAAGCTGTAGGCTCTGGTGCTAAGCAAATGTGGACAGAGTATCAGCGGCCCCTGACAACCGTGAGAGACCTTCCTGAGCATCTTCTCATATTGTCGGAAGTATCGTCATAGTTTCTTAGGCTTGAGCGAATTATAATCACAGCTCATTGATGAGTCATGATTAACACCAATTTAAATAGATAGTATCATATACATGATATACATATATCAACCTCTATAGGTGGATATTTCTTTAATTTTGTCTATTATTTACAGATTTTATTACAAACCTAGTTGCCTGTAGTTTTATGAGTTCTCATAGCATAGTAAACAGAGTATGCACAAGGCCTGTGCTTTCTTTAAGAAACAAGTATCAATCTATTAAACTACTGTTTCAGTTACATACAAAGTTTTATCTATCTAGGAGTGTATTGACTATAGTATAAGCTATATTTCTTACTGGGCTTTGAGGGCAGCAGTAAACAGAAGAGCCTGCAGCTAGCTACAGAGACCAGTACACTAACAACCTTTGTTCTGTCCCAGGGCAGGAGTCTCTCAAGGTCAGGCAGCCACAGCTCCTTCCGTAGATTTATACATTGTTGCCTGTCTTTGTTTAAAATAACTCTTCTCTTTTCTTATAGCCATCCCCAAGGTTGAGAGTTCTCCATGTGGCTTCCCAAATATTTATAGCATAGCCATAAATACATCCAGGTAGAAGTTGTCCCTTCTTTCAAGTCTCTGTCCTGCCTACTCAACTTGGAACGGCCCTCTTCAGCAATAAATAGCAAGAGAATCCCATTATTCCGGCACATTGTGTGATTGCCAGTTTGAGAAAATAATGTCATAAGGAGTTCTGCAGATACCGGCCAGTCTCATGCTGTGATTTCCAGAATGTGCATGGCTTATTCTATTGTTACTGTGTAGCTGAGTGTCTGCTCACAAAGTGCATTGCATAGGCAATTATGCCAGCCTTGAAGAGCAAATCTGAGCTGGGCAGCGGTGGCGCACGCCTTTAATCCCAGCACTCGGGAGGCAGAGGTAGGTGGATCTCTGTGAGTTCGAGGCCAGCTTAGTCTACAAGAGCTAGTTCCAGGACAGGCTCTAAAAGCTATTGAGAAACCCTATCTCGAAAAACAATCAAACAAAAAAGCAAATCTGTTGTTACTCAGTAACAACTGCTAGAATCCTTTATGTCCTAGATAAACTGCAATGTTTGGAAATTGAGAAAACAATATTTTGAACCAATGAAGTTGAAATTGTCAGCACTTTCTCCCAGGGCTCATTTTTCAAAAGTACTTAAAACAAAAAAAAAAAAAAATCTTCGCTGATACAGGATAAATTGATTTTATATATGGAATCTAGTCATGTTAGTTTTGGGGTTTTTTACTATTTTCATATATTTTTTTAAAGTACTATGAGCAAAAACAAAATAAACCAAGAACCTTCATGAGGTGATCCTCTGAGGTCAATTCTGCACAGTTCAATGTGCACATACTTAGTGGGCAAGCTAAATGAGGGACAACCAAGAAGAGAATCCAAGAATTAGAACAAAAAAAAAAAAAAAACCAAAGGCCATAGGCCAACTGACTAGAGACTGAATGGCTCACTCTCACCAATGTTAGGTGTTTCCAGCTTCAGGGAGAACCCTCTCAGGAGATGGTGTGTGTACCTGTGTGGGCAGGAAATGTTCCTGTAGGTGATGAACGGAGCATGGAGCTGCAGAGATGTCGAGTCTCTGCTGCAGGACTGTGTATCCGGAGCAACTAGCTTACGGGATAGTGGCTCTTAGCCGAAGCTAACAGGTAGGAGGCATTCCGAGGTTCGCTCTTCAGCGTTATTACTGAGCTTTTCATAGGCATGAGGCAGAAAGTAAGGAAGCTTTGAAGATGATATTAAGTTTATTCTAGAAAAGCCAAACATGTCTGACTGTATAATAAAGTAGGTTTTCTGGGGTGGTTAGGAAAGAATACGTATTCATCAAGAACGCTCGTCTGTAAAGGAGAGGCCTTTCCTGGTTATTGGCATGTGCCTCTCATGCACATTCCGAGAAGAGGCATTTCATAATTCTTTCTTATTGTTTTCCACGTTCACGAGACATTCCATCATCCTGTGACCAAGTGCGAGTGGCTGGTGAGTGTCCTCTAGATTGTCCTTGGAATGGTCTCAACACATCGATATTTACAATGATACTACACCGTTATATCTGGAGTCCTTACGTTGATAGGAATTGCTCACACTGCAGAAGGTGAGCCATCACAGCCGTCTATTCCGTTAAGACACACTTGGATTCCTCAGGATCTGAGAAATACAAGATGCCTATTAAAAACAAGCACTCAGTTCTCCATAGGAGAAGGCTTGGTGAGTTCATTATTAGGACTGAACGTAGAAGTCATTTTTCTAAAAGCCAACTTTCCGTCTGAATTATTTGTTGTTTTCTGCAGATATCAGTCTTTCTATGGAAAGATTATTCCATAGTTGGGGATTCAAATTATATGCTAAAGGGGCTGCTTCAGCATGTAAAAGCACTTGTCACCAACCTTATGACGCAAGCCTAATCTCCTGAAGGCACAGAGGAGAAGGAAAGAATGAGCTCCTGCAAGGTGCCCTCTGCTCGTCACATGCTCACTGTGCTTTGTGCTCAAGTGTGTGCACTATATACATAAGAAATATGTGAACAAATTTAAATATTACATCCTTAATAAAGGATGTCTTATGTCCCCCAATTATTCTTGGACCTTTTTCTTTGAAGCTTACCTACTCCATTACAAAATATTGGATGAAGCATAGAACGTCCTGAGTTTTGTCAGCTGTGCCAGATTATAAACAGGTAACACCTGATATTAAAGAGACCACCCGGTATCATCTTTGAAACTGACAAGCACTGTGGCCTTGGCATTCACAGTGTGCACAACAAATGAGCCGTGGCTACCACTTCAGCTCCATAAAAAAAACTACCAACAAATAGGGAAGATTGCTTCTTGTTCATGAAGAGCCACTCGAGAATGGGTTCTTGATTTTCTGTCTTACAGACCTTCCCTTTTTAGAGTGCTAGATTCTTAGAGTTAAAGAAAACACACATCTGTGCGTAAGCCAGATGGCACGTTGATGTTCCCTATTATTACTCTTTCTTCTGTCCATTGCTACAGATGTTATAAGTGTCGTTTACACTTTCCCCCACTCCCACGGGCTGAAAATAGAACCCAGCTTTAAACACAACATTAAAGGAAGAAGCAGAGGAAAGTGGAAGGAAGAATCTGATACATTTTAAAATTAACTCTGCCCTTCCACCACCTGGTCACTTTAGCAAAACAATGAACTTGCCATGTAGCCAAAGTAGCCTTTTTGTTGCTTCATAGATAAACGTGAAAGGAAATTGCCTTACTTTCAAACACTTGGTATTATATAGCATCATATGTGCAGGGAATTACAAACCCCACTTGAAAAGCCCTGATTTCTTTTTCAGGTTCTATTGATTTTTTTTTCACAATGTGTGGCTGTCTTTCTGCATGGAAGTCTGTACCATGTGTGTGTACTGCCCAGAGGTGCCTGAAGAGGGTGTTAGAATAACTGAGACTGGAGTTACAGACCATTGTGAGCTTCAGTCTGGTTGCCGAGAATGAAACCTGTCTCATCTGGAAGATAAGCAAGTGGTCTTAACCACTGAGCCATCTCTTCAAGTCCTGTATTAATCTTATAATGAACAAATATTCAATTCATCTCTTTCTAACTCTACACCGTTCAATGTTTAACTTAATGATATTTATCTGAAGTCAAGCCAAGGTTATAAATCCCCTTACTAGAGGACGCACTGACAAAGCCCAGAAATGAAGTCTTACAAGGATCCAGCATGGGTCCACTTGTGCAGATATCTACCTGCTCAAGTCAGCAAAGAGCAAAGCCTCCCTGGTCACATTCCTAAGTTTTGCACTGCCCTATTCCATCTCCAGATCAGGGCCAAGACATAGGCTTTGCCTTATTCTCAGATTCAGTGATGTGATTCATTGATAATATCTGTTGAGGGTCTACCATGTAGATTGCATTTTCAAATTTTCTCACTTTCACTATTTTATTATTTTTCTTTGATGGTATCATCCAGGTATAAGATGCGCTTTGAACGTGTTCTTCCTCCCTTGCCTTGTCCAGCTCTTCCCCCACTCCTACCAAACCTCTTTTCCTCCAACAGTCCTCCTTATGCTTTCAAGTCTTTCCTTGGTATGACCCGATGAGTTTCATTAGGGTTGTTTCCATGAGTGTGGAAAGTTCATAACATCAGAATTTGAGACGAATTTGGAAAAGCAAGCAAATAAAACAAACAACCACAACAAAGTAAAACAAAACAAAAACTTCATTCCAAAAACAGTCATCTTGAGTCTTGAAAACAGATCCTTGTCCATTCTCCATCAAAACTGTTTCTACTAAGGAGGAAATTAATTCAAGCATGTTGTTAATTGTTCGGTCTGGATTTGAGAGCGTGACCTGCATGGGAAAGACTCCTAAGGGAAAGAGAAGCCAAGCACAGTCTTTGTAAATGGTATTTTCACCTAATTGGCCGGTGGAAAGGTAGGGGGTTCCTTTAAAATGGTTTTATGTAAATAACATTTTCCAGGGTTCGCCGTAGCAAGAGGAAAGGAAGGTGACATTGCATGAGACCGTGGACTAAAGGACTTGTATCACTGAGCCACTGTTCTTGGAAAATTAATAGACTCCAAAATCAGGCAAGATGATTAATACTGGCTTTCTTCTGATCTATCAGCCACGGTGACAGGCACAGCATGCCCCTGACGTTTCTTGGCATTGCCATTTAATAAAAAAGAGAACACTTAAAAGAAGGTGATGGAAGGGGGAGGAAACACACAAACCATCTTATGGGGCCAGCAACTTCTTGATTGACTTGCTGAGCCTCTCATTCTTAATTCCTTATCAGCTCTTGGTAGGTGGACATTTTCTGTCTAAGACTGCAGGATGAAAGGTGTTAGTTTTTTAGGGTATAGATGACAATTTATTGAAGAAAGTGATGGACAGCTTCATATTTCTAAAGGAAATGACATTTGCAAAGATATAAATAGTGATGAGAAGAGTAGGGGAGAGGATATGCTGATGGCGGCTGTGATCTATAATAAAATCACCACGAAATTTTGGCTAAAATAAATCAGTTTGGGGAGACTGTAAGTTTGGGAAGAAAGTGGTTAAGAGTTCACTGACTTGTATTCTTGTTCTATCCAGTCTCAAGGTCTCAAAAGGACAAGATTGGAACCTTCAAAACTAACCTTCCCAGGTCCCCTGTCTCTTTGATTAAGATAAAGCAGAGAATTCTAAGTACCACATAGTTTGGCAAGGGTGAATGGCAGCTTTGTCAATGAGAAGGAAGGCATACCAGCCCCTGTGTGGCATGGGGACACCACTATGGGAACCCACAGCTGTTGGAGAGTCAGTCTGGCACTGTGCCCATTTTTCTTAAGGTTTTTGCCCTGAGTAACTTACTTTAGCTCAGAAATTGAGTACACGGTGGTTTATATCCACTGAATGTTTTCAATGCCACCTCTCCCTGGCTCTGGTCCCACCTCCTAGTCTCCTTCTGCCCCTTGTCAGCACTTCCATCTGAGCCTGATCCAAGGCTCTTGCCTCATTTTGCTCCGAAAGCTTTCTTCAGAGATCATTGCTTCCTCTCCGTCCTGCACAGCCACCCTCGGAGGGATGCCCCTTAACAACTTAAACAGGGACATGCTCATTTTTGTGGAGAAATGTCTTACCCTGAGCCTGAGATCGGATGTCCACATGTGTCCCCCAATATTTGCCCTAGGGTGTATTGGTCTTTCATTAAGTCTCTGCTGTATGCCCCAGCTCATTCTTTCCATTAACCACATAGTCATTCTTCCCAAGATCTTAGTATGGGAAGAACATCTGATATTAAGATCACAGCACGGTGGTGCCAAGTGCTTTGACAGATGCAAGGCCAAGGGCTTCAGGAGCACTTATACTCATCTGCCTAATTAGTTTGTGTGAGAAGAGCAGGGTAGGATTGGAAGCTGTGCTGGTTAACTTTAACTGGCCACCTGATACAACCTAAAGTCACTTGAGAAAGCAGTCTCAGTGAAGAATTATCTAGATCAGGTTGATCTGTGTGGTCTTTAAGGGGAGTGGGCAGCATCGTTTGATTGGCAATTGAGGTGGGAAGACCCACCCTGGATGTGGACGAGACTATTTAAGGAGCCAAACCCTGAACTGCTAAAGAGCGAAGGAAGTTAGCTGAGCAGAGCAGAAAGGCAGCGTCAATACCTTCGTCCTCTTTGTTCTTTTCTATGGCTGTGCTGTGACATGCGTCTTCTCATTCCCGCCACTGTGACCTCTCTACAGTTATGAACCGTATCCCAGAAGTTTAAGATGAATAAACCCCTTCCTCCTTTAACTACCTTTCCATCAAAGTATTCTATAATAGCGGCAGAAGTGAAACTAGGATGGGGGGAAGGGAGGAAGAAGAGTACATCCTGGTTCACAGTGTGAGAGTAGAGTCCATCACGGCAGAGAGGGCACGCTGGCGTGGGTGGACCAGACGCTTAAGCTGTGATTCTTGTCCATGAGCAGAGAGAGGTGCATGCTGGTGTTTAACTGGTCCTTTGCATTCTTTTCTTGCTTCCTCAGTCTGGGATCCATGTCTACATGGCAACAAAAACAACATTCAGGGTGAGGCTCCCGTTTTCAATTAAATCTTCCTCGAAGCGCCCTCCCAGACATGCCCACAGGTGTGTCTCCTAGGTGGCCATAAATCCCTTTCGGTTGTCCATGCAGCTCAACTATCGCGTTCAAAGGCTGTTTGCAGAGTGTGTGCAATAGGCCGGATGTCGTTCTGTGCTCTAAATAGCTTGATTACAAAGCAAAAAAGAAAAGCGTTGCTGTTTTCACAGCAACCTATGTCCTAGGGGAGGCAAAACCCTACTAGGTTGCACGGGAATAAGTAAATACAGAATGAAGAAGATAGAGGTATGTTATGAAAAGAAAAAGAAACCAAGGAAGAGGAACACAGAACATGAGGAGGACGTAAAATTAGGGCCACCAGGGAAAGAGCCTTGAGCAACTAAGAGACTTCAGCTCTTCACACCTTGCTCTGGGCGTCATTCTCCATTCATATTCCTCTCCCAGGAAGCACGAGTTGGGCAGTAACCATAATACCAAACCAGAAGACAATCGATTGCCTCAGGTGTATTTGAAGAAAGGTGCAGCTTGATTCCACAGCCCCGTGTGTTTAACTTTCTCTGTTTTCTCCCCTAGAAGTCCTTGCTCAGCCCAGCATCACCTTTCAGGGGAAGATGCCTTTTACTTCCACGGCACAACTTCCTACACGACCTTGTGCAGTAAGGGATCGGGTCTCTGGAGACCCTAGGGGAACATCAATTAAATTCTTTATTCTTAAAACATTTAAACCACTAGCTCATACACATATGCACAATCTATTCCCCAATCACAAACAAAGACAAAAACCAGACTCCTTCTAAAGAGGATTCTTAACCTGTCCTTGGCTGTCTAACTCCTGGAGAATCTTTAAAAAGATATGAAAACAGATTCAGGATGATGTATGCTTTTTATTCCAAGGGGCTATAAAGCCCATGCGGTGTGGGATGGGTCCATGCCATTGAGATTTAGAAAACCTGATGTGAAAGAAGGGGTCTTCTTTGCCAGAAAGTTAAAGGCAGCTCATAGTAGATCTGTCAGCATCTGTCAAACCTCAGTTACTATACACATACCGTGGCTTCCAGCTCAGAAATAAAGGTCTAATGTCTCTCCTCACATCAGAACAGCCACAAAGTAAGATCCAAGGGGAGGAGCTAGTGACAGTTCAATTCAGACTACCTTCTTTGGATATGGTACCATCAAACAGCTGCATGAGGAGCCCTCTGGGCACAGTCTTCCTGAGCCCTTGCCAGCTTCTCCGTGACTTCCTGCTAGAAGCCCGGTCCTGGGAGAAGCACTGAGTTATGCAAACAGATTGAGCTGTCTTAGAAAGATTTCTGTCCCCTCTTCTCTGTATCAGTGGGTGTTCTTCTGTCCTCCCATTTATTCACCAGAGTCACCTGGAATGGCCCCAGAAAGTTCTCTGTAAGCTCCAATTCAGTGTGCAAGGAAAAAATTAAGGAGAGGAGAAGACAAGACAAAGATTCTGCTGCTGAGGGATTTTTTTTTCTCTCTTGTCTGCATACCTGCTAACTCAGATCAGCTATGTGAATTTGAGCTTAAACACTGAAGTTAAAGACTCCCCACAGTGCATTGCTAGTGCTGGGAACTGGTCCAGAAGATGCAAGGATTTAAATATGTATCTATGTCTTGCTTTTTGTTTTTGTAACAAAAAGAGGGGTGCCGTTACTTTTCTTTTAATAAATTACAAAATGCTTCTCCCACACTCTTCCTGTTCCCACACACTCGCTTCTCTAGTTGTATTGGCTTGTGAACTTGATGTTCTCAGCGAAGGAGATAGCTAGAGAGGGAACGGCAGTTTGCTGAGGATGGCTGAAACCAACCATGCTTTTAACAAAGCAGCGCAGTCCTTATCCGGTGTGTGACACGCTTGCCATCCATCACATTGGGAGTGTGTAGGACGATCAGTTTGTGTTGTTTTGGTTAAAGGAACAAGTTATTTAAAATTAATCTCTCTCTGGAATCCTCTAGGAGTGAACCGATTTACCATCAGGAAGGGAGGCAGCAGGAAAACCTGCAGTGGTCTCCTAGGTGCCAAGTCCTCCTCTCCATTGACAGAGAACTGTAGCTCAACCTTCTTCAGGAAGACTTTGTTGCTGACAGAAAAGAAAGGAGACCCATGAGAAGGGCTGCTCCAGTTGCTTTCATAGTCTCTAGCTCTATGGAGATCTCCCTGTCCTCAGTGCGAGCTACCTCAACGAGAGAAACTCAGCACACCACAGAAAAGCGTAGTGGCTGCAGACTAGGAAAGGAAGTTGTTAAATTCTTTACTGGAGAAACCTGCTATGTCTGCATGGTTGTTCCGGACTTTTGCAAAGTACAGCACAGGTATGAATAAGCAAAGATGGACTGTGGCTCCAGGGCTGAGTCCTGGCCTGCTGAAGGAACATACTAATGTGGTCGCCTCAGGCAGGGCAACATTGGAAAACACAACTGATCACCATAACTGCTAGCAAAGGAGCTCGGCATTAGGTAGAAAGCAGCTGGGCTCGTCCCCAAACAACTCACAATACATGGGCCAATGCACAGCTCCAGGTCCTGAGCTCAAAATGTTCGTATTGCCAACAGAAATCCTCTGTTGCAGAGAACAAGGGGTTGGAGACTTGGGAGACAGGAAAAGATCATGTGTGATGACATAATACAGCAGGTGCCTGGATAGATACAGAAATTTGCTCTCTTCAAACCTTATAGATTCTCCTGATCTAAGAATTGGACAGGGAGAGTTTTGACTGGATATTTCATGGCCGAATCAAACAATAGTATTGATTTCCTGATAAAAACAGAAATACTCCGTCATGGCTGTTGAAAGTTCATGACTTCCTTCTTCTGATGAGTCTTTCATGTTATCCCTGGGCCTGAAGGACATCAAAGGCAAACAGACTCACAAAGGTGCAGAAATCGCAAACTAATAAAACCCAAGCTCTTTTTTTGCCATAGTCTGGCTTTGTTTTCTTACAGAGTTACAGATGATTTTCTGTGAAAAACACATGGTCAACTTTTGTAGGCTTAAGAGGAAAGGACCATCCCTGCTCCTCAAGACCGCAGAGCTGGATCTGAGAATGCCCTCAGAAGGATTTCAGAGGAATTGTTCTCTAAGTACACGCTGAGGCCCATGAAAGCCTCTGCCTCTCCGCACTCCGCATTGCTTGGAGGAAAGTCCCCAGTGCAGGAGCTCCTGAGAGTGTGCTGTGAGTTTCCCTGCCTTCCCCGATGCCTGCTTTCTCAATCCTGCATGCTGAACTAGCAATGAGCACCCCACTTCCTGCCTGCTCCCCTAGAAACCTCAGCAAGGGAGCCTGAATACCTAAATTTCTAAGCCAACTTCCCGTTCTGGCACTTTTGGAATTTGGTTGGCAGTCAATTCCTTGTCCTCTGCTCGTTGTCTTCGGAGGTCCTGGGCACGCACTCTGGCAGCACAGCAGGCTACTTTGGGGTGACAGGCACAGAGGACCACCTGGGACATCTGTCCCTCTCATCTCACCCTTACATCGTGGTCCTGCCCTATATTCCTCGGGCTTACATAAGAATATCTTCAATGGGCTGACTTTGTGAGAGGACCTAGGGATGGCAGAAGAGACTTTAGCCGGCGCTGTACTTAGAGGATAATTCCGCAGAAGCTGAGGCTATTTCTAAAACGGTCCCCAAAAGTAGCTTAAAAAATAATGGAGATTCTAAAAAGAGATCATTTCCTGATGAAAACTCTAGAGCCTGCTCAATTTTTAATTCTTTTTGAAATCAGCATGGTTTCCCTCCTTTCCATCAAGGTATTTAGAAAGAAGTCCTTGACTTCGCCTCTTGGATACATTTCCATGCCTGTGATTCGTCATTTCCCACTTCAAATCCTAGTAACTGTATTTGGAGGAATTTGGATACTTAATTCTATTTGTCTAACAAATACACAGCAACAAACATTTATCTATCATGTAAATGTGGTTATGATACAGAGCTGTGAAAATATCATTGTCATTATCTAAATTGCTTTGGTTTTAATTAAGGATTAAGGCTAATAGGGTTTGTCATTTTGTTTTATATAAGGACAAAGGCTCACTCTGTAGCCAGGCTAGACTCCAACTCCAACTCATGGTGATCCTCCTGCATTAGCCTTCTAAATGAGCCTCTGTACCCAGAGCAATTGGGGATTTGAAATATAATATAATCCAAAAACCAAGAGGACATATTTCTATAAATATTTAGCCATTTAAAAGGCTTGCAACACTGCTTAGGGAGTATATTTCAGTGGTAAAAGACTTCCGACTTTAAAGATAAACTCTTTAAAGTCCATGTCTGTTCGTCACCAATGATTTATATTGGCACTGGAGAATAATAACACATACAGAACGTACTTTAAAAGGCAAATGTGCCAAAAGAAGGTTTACCTGTTCAGAGAAATACTCAGTGGGTCCTCACTCTACCGTATTGAAATAGAAATCAACAGAGTAGGCTAAGACCCGACCTGTGCATACAATCAGGAAAGTTGCTGCAAGTCGTATTCCTAAGATTTCTCTTAATTCACTGTGCTCAGCCCTGGGTTCATCTTTAATTTACTGAAGTAGAACTTGTGACCATCTTAATTTGGAAGTTTGCGACTGATCTGAGGAGATATCTATGAGTGATAAACACCCAAACACGTGGCTGAAAGCTGACACTTGGAGAACACTTTTTTTTATTCAACTGGACTCTAAAGGAGACTCCATGTAAATTATATTGTCATAAATCAGTTGTTTGAACTTTAACTGCCACGCTCCCATGTGAACTAACAGCTACAAGCAGTGGCAAGTGAAGCAAAAAGTACTTTCCCTGGAGAGAATGGCAACATGGAGTCTCTGTAATCTCTGTAATCGACATTGTTATCATGTGTTTAATTAAAGCATGCCACCTTTGTTCTTAATGCCTATAGTCTTCAGCTGTCTGGGGCATGTGAGCAGGGCCCATCCTGAAGCTGGCATGAGCTGGTTCCCACTGGACGAACTTCTGATGGCTAAACGGGAAATGGGCACTGTTGGAGAAGCAGGCATCTACACACTTTGTCTATAAGTGCATGCCTGGACTTTCAGAGAGGGTTTCTAACAGAACTCGGGGGATTATCTGATTTAAATTCTAAATTTTACCAAGTTACCCGTATAAGACAGCGATATAGATCAACAAAATCTTAACAAAAAGCATCTTTCTAATTTTAAATTTTCCTTTACATTAATTTATATATTTGTGTATATGTGTGGCTTGGAGCTCATGTCTAGACCAGAGGACAACGTGTGGGGTTCTCTTTACCATGTTATAGGGTTGAACAACATGGGTCTTTATCCTCTGAGCCATTTCTCTTCCCCCAATTTTACATTTTCTATTAGTCACAATTGAAAGCTAAATAAGTAGAAGTTGATGCCAGAAGTATACTCTATATACTACTGAATCAATATAAAACTTATTGAGCTGTTTTTTTTTATATTAAGCCTTTGAAATCAAGAATGCGTGTTACATGTCAAGTCATTCTGAATTTCCAGTGCTTAGCAGCCACAGGCAGGGAGAAGTTACTAGATTGACAGTCCAGCTTCAAGCTAGCAAGATGAGCTAGAATTGTTTTTGTTGCTGAAGGGATAAACAGCCTGAGGAAGGGTGGCATAACTCCCCTCCCCCCACCCTCCCAAAAAAAACATTGCTTAGCCTCAGAAATTTAGCCTCAGGGATTCAGACAGTGGCATTAAGATTGCTGTGGCTGGTTGTATTGGTAATACTTTTAGAAGGTGTAAATGAATTGTGTTGTATTTACACAAGGACATATATGCAATGTTGACCGAGGTTTCTGTCGCACCTGGTCCCAAAGTTGTTCAGTCCCAAAGAAACAAACAAAGGTCTACATTAATCATAAACTGATTGGCCTATTAGCTCAGGCTTCTTAATAACTCTTTCTTATAACCAAGAGCTACGGAGAAACCCTGTCTCGAAAATTAAAAAAAAAATATAACTCTTTCTTACATTAGCCCATTATTCTTGTCTGTGTTAGCCACGTGGCTTGGTATTTTTCATCAGCAAGGAATTTCATTTCTATTGCTGTGATAAAAAAATACCTTAATACTAAGCAACTTGGGGAAGAAAGGGTTTATCTGACTTACAGTTCCAGGTTCAGGTCCATTATTTCAGAGAAGTCAAGGCAGAAGCTAAAGCATCAAATCACATGCACAGTCAGGAGCAGAGAGAGAATAGACAGATGGATACTAGATTGCCCGCTCCCTCTCATTTAGCTCTCCCCTCAATATGTAGTTCAGGGCCATTTGCTTAGGGAATGGTGCTGCCCACAATAGGCTGGTTCTTCCTACATCCATTAACGTCAAGACAGTTTCTAAAAGAGCCGCCCACAGATCAACCTGAACTAGGTAATTCCTCATTAGTACTCTCTTCTCTGTTGGTTTCTAGCTGTGCAGAGTTCACTGTTAAAAAAAAAAATCACAATCTTCCAAACATAATAGTATAAACTGAGAGAAACCATATATAAGAATTGCATATTTCATACATCCAAATACATATGATACAATTCAACACCCACAAAGATACACACACGAAGGAAAAACAAAATCACCCGAAAAATAGAATTAACATAGTGAGACTATAGTCAGTATAATCAACATACCTAGTGAGACAGTGGTTAGAAAGGAGCACAAAGATGTGTTTATTCTATCGGTTCTGTTCCTCTGGAGGACTCCAATACAACCCTCAACACACGTTCCTGCCAGGAAAAGTAAAACTGCGGGGTAGTTATACAAGGTTGATGTTGTTGATGGTAAGTCGCCAGCATGAATGAAGGTGTCCCAGAAGTGACCTACTAGACAGTAAGTGCCAAAGTTTCCCAAGTCTTTAGGGAAAGAAAAGAAACTTTCAACACATCTTAAGTGTGGCCTAGATTTCTGAGTGATATTGAAACCAGTCTAGTTTCTGGGCCACACATTAGCTTGATTCTATTTTCTCCCGCTCAGTGCGGCGAGCATATAGTTGGCCTTGGAAGGGCAGAAGTGTTCTTTGCTACTGTTGTTGCTTTAGCTGAAATGCTTAACTGACTTGTGCACAGTAAATACCATGCTACAAAACCCCCAATTTCCTGTAAGCTCATATCCATTTAACCTGACAACTATTCTATGCTTATCTTAGCCACGCTAACTTCCAGCCTATGGGTTTGAAAATAGAAGACTCCTAAGTGAGTTACCAACAAAGGAAAGAAGCAAAAATTAATTCTAACCCAGATTTCCTCACTAAAAGTAACTAGGATGTTATTTATGAACCCTGGATGCTGGTCCATGCCCTCCCGTCATAGCTTCAAAGGCCTGTTGGAACATTTTGGCCAGCAAACCTAGTTCGTGCTGTAAACAGCCTGAATTTTACTGGGTATTCTTGATGTTCATCCTTCCCTAAGCATGGCATGTGGCTGGTGAAGTTCTTTCCTTATTGGCAGGCGATATCCCACATGGAAGGAGTTGTGTCGAATTCTACTGATATGGGTTGCAATCCGTAACAGAGTCAAACTGGGCCGTCAGAACTAAAACAAACAAGAGAAAACAGGTTCTGGCACAGAGTTCAAAGCCAACCAGGGATTTGAGGCTCCAAGAAATGGGAGATAAGGAAGTAGGGCATTTTCAAAGGTTAAGAGGAAATGGACCAGAAAAAACCACTAGGTTTTACTGGTGGAGGTGGGGGGACGTGCCGTACACTTTTGTTAGTGTTGGTCTCAAAGTCCTTGGGTTCTTGGGTCTCTACCACTAGTCACGATCAGCCACTCTTACCACTTACATTTGCTATACAAAAAACCATAACCCTATGAAATACGGGGATAGCAAAACGACTTCTTTGCCGCTGCAGAGAGTTCTTAAGAAGTGACTAATTAATCTTTACAATATCTGTCAGTTAGGTAATAGATCGAAAGAAAGTACATTCCCCCAACGGGAACGAAGCCCATTTTGGAACGGAAGCTTTTTTGAGCTATAACTAGATAGCAGCTTAAGACAGGATGCTGAGGACAACATATGGGACAAAAATCCAAATGGATGGAAGTATGAAAATAGGACAGGAATCTAAAATAGATGTGCGCTCAATTTCTTTAGTATAAATAGCATTGTCTGTAATCTCAGGTATATGATTCAGCAACTGCCAATAGAAAGAGTTTCCAGCATATCAAATGGCAAGGGACGGGCAAAGGTTGGGGCACCGGGCCTTGAACGTTTTTTTTTTCTTTTAATAGAACTTGGATCACTGAAAGATTTGAAAAATTCGAAAGTTCAAGTTCATATATTTTTTGTTTTTGTTGGTATGATTGGCACCCAAATCGCCAGAATCCAATAGAAGGAGATAATGACACGCACCTATAGCATTCATTCAGATCATGAAGGTAGCCAGTCTCAGTCCAGGTGAAAAATCACCGAACTGTGTGGCTTCTCACATCCTGAGGCACATGCACTAGGCGTCCACTCGCTTCTCCCAGGATAAATTCCACTCCCCTGCAGTCCATCTGCTTTCTCTGCCCCAACTCTTAGCTCCTTCATGAAGCCCTTATTCTTTTTTAAAAAATTAATTCATTCATTTTATGTAATTTAATATGTATATGTGTGTGCATGCATGTACATGCACACGCAATAGTATGCATGTGGCAGTCAGAGGAAAACTTTCAGGAGTTGGTTCTCGCCATCAAATGGATCTTGGTGCTCAAATTCAAGTCATCAGATTTGTCCTCAGGTTCCTTGCCCACGGGGCCATCCCACTGAGCCATTAAGTCCTTATTCTTGACATAACTGCCTAAATTTTTTGGTCCAATTCTTTTCTGCCCATATTTATGTTTTTATTTATGTTTACCCATCCTGTTCCTATCTTTTTTGGTCAGAAAAAGCAGTCATTATCTCCTTCTAAGACAAGGCCTTCCACTGCTCTTACCATATTTATCTTAAGGGGAGGGGTTACATTAGTAAACCATGAGACTTACCCTTCTGTATTCATTCATCCCACTCAGCTATTGCTATATAATATCACCGCCACCTAAAACTGGCTTTTAAATAACATGTATTTATTTATCCCAAGTTTGTAATTGCGGCAGAGCCGAGTTCGTAGGTGAATCAAGTGGCAACTTTGGAGAGTCTGGAAAATCCAAATGGCTTCCTCCCTTGTTTCTGGCCCTTTGCCAGTTGTGCTTGAGAGACTCAGGACAGGATGGACCTCTCCTCCATCAGGTGGTTCCACCTGGATAGCCGAGGTGTCCCTCACAACAGGGTGGTGCTAGTCAGTCTTCTGTGTCTACTTGGTTTTTTTTTTCCAAAGGGCAAAAGCAGAAGCAGGCAAGTCTTACAATCTTTGTCTTTGCATTAACCTCAGATTCCAGGGGAGGAGTCTTCACAGGAAGGAAAATGCTTGCGGACAGTTCACCAAGCATCACGATTGTAACAACCATCACCCATCTCTGCCTTGTCTTCTGCTATCAGCTGCCATTATCTGATTAGAACTTCCTTTCCAATGTTACTCTTCTCTAAATTATAATCTCTCTTCCATTGACACGTTATCCCAGTGATGTAAAGACAATTCTCTACTCTTCGTTCCTCTGAGACAACATTTCCTTTCCTTCTCCACCCAGGACAGCATGGCCTTAGTCTCACCATATGCGAACACCTACCTTTCAATTGTTCAATCTACATTTGTTTTCCCCTTCTCTTACTCAGTTTCTGATTCAGCTTCTCTTCTCCCCTGACTCCCAACCCGTCTCCTTATCTAATTTCTGGTATTTTGTGGTCCTCTCTAGACTTAACCTTTCCTAACACATTCTCTAATTTCCCTTCTAGATCATTGCCATTCCAATACTACCCAGTCAACTAGGCTTTTACAATCTTATTCTTGCAGTTCTAGAAACAACCCCATCTTTCCACACTCATTGCATTTAAACTACCTCAAAGCATCATTTGCTCTCATTGGTAAGTCTTCTATGTTGTAGCTGACACTACAGCTTCTGCCTATCTCTATTGGTTACAGAAACCAGACAAAAGAAAGTTAAGGGAGGAAGTTTATTTGGGCTCACAGTTTGAGGGTCTCGCCTGTTGGGGCAGCAAAGGTGTGGTGGCAGTAGTTAGTCACATTGTGTTGGCGGTCAGGAAGCAGATAAAGGTGAGGGTTTGTTCTCACCCTTTCCTCCTTTCCATTAGGTCTAGAACCCCAGCCTACAGAATAGCACCACCCACTTTCAAATCTGGGCTTCCTTCATCTGTGAAACAGTCTGGAAATACCCTTTGATATTCTCAGAGGTGTATTTCCATGGTGATTCTAAATTCAGTTCCATTGAAAATCAATACTAGCCATCACATCTTCCAAACTTAAAAGAGGTGCTATTATAAACCAGCTGTCTGAGTTTAAAGGTTTTTTTCCAGGTGCCTATTACCAACTAAAACTGCTTAGTTTTCTCCTCTTAACAGACCAGCCTCTGTGTTTCTGGTGTCAAAGTGTATTTCCAGCTACAATAGCTAATTCTGGGTGTCAACGCTTTAATTTCACTGGATACCTGACGATTTATCTGAAGAAAACAACTCACTCATTTGTTTGCTAGTCACAATTTTTTATTTTATATTGTTTATAGAGTATGCATATAATAATCTGTACTACTTTATCATTTTGATGTTCCTCACTGCATTATAAACCCTTTGAGACCAGACACTGGGTGGTCCGGTACCTAATATGATTGATAAGAGCTAGTTGTTGAGTTTAATCGGATAAACATTATGAAGTGCCCACTGGCTTCTGCATTTAACCAAATAGCTGGGCAAAATGAAAGAGCTTTCCTTCAACAGAATGATTCGGTTTCTAGCTGAGTACCAAAGTTTTATTTGGGCAGGGATGCTAAAATTCCCTACTCAAATCAATCAGTGCTGTAATTAAACTTTGAGGGGAAAAAATTTAAAATGTCTAGAAGCTTCAAACAAAAAGACTCTGCGTGTTCCTGTGTTACCTGGACAACTGCCTGACTCTGCCATCTTATGTTAGCTTATCATACTAGGATTTACCAACTGATACTCGTTAAATTTTAATAACTTGCTGGGATAGGCATGATGGAGCAACACATACTTCCATAAGTAGTGTGTCTATATAATAAACATTTCAATTATGTATGAAGTGGTATGAAAATAAATCTGTGGAGAGGGGTAAGAAAATTATGGTGACAATTTTGTGTTATAAAAAGAAAATATTTGATTACTCTCTGTAGGAACCTCAACAAAATTATCCTATGTGCTTGGTGAGCAACAACTAAAGTTCTGCTTCACTTTCATGATTTGATTTATTCCCAATATATATAGATCAATAAATCCATTCCATTTTCATATCTCTTATAATTTGTTTAACATTCATTTTCCATCCATCTTTTTCTAACAACCTCCAACTTTTATGCATTAGGCTGTATAACCAACCCCTATCAAGTAATTAATGGTCTGGAAACAAACACTAAATAAGTTCCTGCTTTAAAGGAATCCTAGGGGGAGATCATTCTGTAAACTGATTTAATAAATATTAATTTTCATGTGGAGAATTCAACTTTGCATAGACAGTCATGTATGTATTTGAAATTTGTGATAATACGCAAATCCAGTATGATCAGTTAAAGAATTGATTACTGAAAAATCAGAATGAAAGTCTTCCATCAGGATCATTTTAGCTAAGACCCCATACATATCGTTGTTATTTCTAATGTTGGTGACCTTTAGTCTGTTTGTAATGTTAATTAACAGGTCAGTTTCAGCTTGGAATTTAATAGCCTTGCATATCCTAAGAAAAAAGCAGATGGAGAACAATTTCACCTTCCAATCTGTCCTGGGTATTCTTTAGCAATCGTTCAAAACTGCAAGATTTGTTATCAGCACTCTTGGACTCTCTCGATTTCTTTCTTCCCATCCAGTTCCATTCTCAGAGCCCTGCCCTCGGGGAATGTTCATGGTCCTCTGCTGAGATGGCATTAAAGGATGTGTTTCAAACTCTGAGATGGCCTAGGGCTGTACTATCTCTTCCAAAATTGCTTTTGTTTTCCCATGAAATTGGGATAAAAATACAGGGAGTAAAGCCTCTAGTGAGGAGAGGAGAGGGGTGATGATCTCACTTGACTGATCTGTAACAGACCCATGGATGATGAAGTGAGTCCACATGGTTTTACATTTGCTCACTCCTCTCTAATAGCTTCTCAACCTTCCTAATGCTGAGACCCTTTTATTTGTGTTGTTTTATCTTCATCACAGTGGTTGTGCCTCAATCTACTGCTATTTCAGTCAACAGTTGTGACTCCATAGTTACCAGCTGGCTTCTCTGGCAGCAGCCTAGCTGCTCAGGCCACAGCCTTTCATGAATTCTTTTCCCAAAGGCACTGGCTCTGCCACTGCCACTAAAGGTAGCTTTAACTAAACCTCTATCTTTCTATTTATAAATAAAGCTTGAGACTCAAAGGCTGGGGTGAAAACCTGCTAGCTCAGAGAGGTTGAGTAACAACTAGCTAACCTTCTCTTCTTGCTAACATCTCCCAAAACACCTGTTCCTCCACTGCACCAAAACAGAAAAAGCTGCACTACTCAAAATCCCTCCCTACTTCTTCCTGTGCATCTCTCTGTCTCTTCCAGATGCCCTCTGATGCTCTATGATTATTCTCTGTCAACTTGTTGCTAACTCAGCCTCTGGACCCTTAATGTAAATGCAAACTCAGGGTTCACAGTGTGATCTAATATCCCCCAACACCCATGTTGTGATGGCTCTCAACCATAAATTATTTTCGTTGATACTTCATAACTGTAATTTTGCTACTGTTATGAATTGTAATGTTAATTTTTTAGAGATAGAGTTTGCCAAAGGGGTCTCTCCCCACAGCTTGAGAATCACTGGTTTACAGCATTATTGATGTACTCAAATGGACATTACAGAAAACGGGAGAGATGATACTACAGAGCTTTGCAATAAATAAACTAATAACTTGGAATCTTTTATGAAGAAATGAAAAGGGTAATATCACCTCAGGCAAGTCAAAAAAAAACTGGGAAGGAATGTGCTTTGATTTGGGTGTGATTTAAAGGTTCCTGTGGGGCCATTACAATTGAACTCTTGATGGCCAGAAGGTGGCCAGAGTTTGGGGATGTGAGGGTCATTGGGTCATTACAGCACACCATCTAAAGACATTGTGGGAGTCCTTGATAGTTCTTCTGAGAAGCTTGCTCTAAAAGCCTGAGCATGTCGCCTCCCAGGTTCTCTCTGCTGCTGGATCACAGCATGACCATCACTTGTACATGTGCTTCTGCCATGAGGCTCTCACCAGATCTCCACCAGTGTAAGTTCCCTGGAGCCTCCCAAAAATGCGAGCTAAAGACAGTTTTGCCATTATTAGCTACCTCTGGTATTTTTTTTCTAAGACCACACAGAGAAGTGACACTTGCTATTAATACATCAAAGACATTTATTCGTCGAGAACCTAATGACTTTAAATGAGACCTTTCTATGGCAATGATTCAAGCCAGCAAAAACAAATCCAATACAATATCCATATTTTTCATTTTTTTCAAGTATTTTATGAATAAATACTATATCAAGTTTTCAAATTGAAGAAAAAATAATTTATAATAAACAAACACAATATTAAGTATAAGTTTCTCCTGTGTTTTAAGTAATTCATGGAATAATGGACAGTCCTAAAACTTTAGTGTTTGACTCATGATTTTTTGATTGTAGAGCTTATTTATAGCAGATCAAGTGTGAATTTGTAAATAGCAAATGTGCAAATTTAACATAGAACAATAGAAAGAATGTTCTACTGCCTAGTTATCCATATGGTCCTATATTATGGCATGCTTCTTCCCCTGTCAACTGTCACAATAATGAACTGTTATCATCTCAATATAAGGCCAACAATTCCTTCTGTCTCACCTCTCCCCAATGGAAATCATTTTCTTCTACAAAGAACCTTTCTCAAAGGTAAAATAAGAATTATGAAGGTGAGGTCAAAACATCTTGTTATGTCTGAGAGTAAAGAAAATATAAAATGCTATAAAATACCAAGAAGAATCTGGGGCCAAGCTGACAATGTCCCCACTGTGCACAGAGCAGAACAATTTACATGCAATATGGATACAACCTCAATGTATTGAAACATACTAAATATATTTAATTCCATGAGTTCATTGTTTTAAACACTTATTATTTGTTGGAGGATACTAAGCAACTTACTATTTGAGAACAGAAAATGTGATATTTTGTTAGTGCTTTAACAGATAAAGCTTGCCTGAAGATCAGAGTGTGGAGCTAACCACACTAGTTAGTCACAAGAGGCCAGGCAATGATGGTGCACACCTTTAATCCCAGCACTTGGGAGACAGAAGCAGACAGATTTCTGGGAGTTCAAGGCCATCCTGGAGTACATGATATTGAATCAATCTAAAAGAGAAACCAAGCGGTGGTGGCTCCCCCCTTTAATCCCAGCACTAGGGAGGTGGAGACAGGAGAGATATGGCTGGATCGAGAGAGGAAGATAAAGCAGGAGTTAGGAGCTCAGGATTCAGTCTGAGCATCTCTGGAGACAGCATTACCCACTCGGTCTAATGGTTCAGTAGAGCTAAGAACTAGTGGCTGGCTGCTCTGCTTCTCTGATCTTTCAGCACTTACCCCTATATCATCTGACTCACCGTTTTTAATTTTAAATAAGAATTCATGCTACACCGTGAGACACAACCCAGCATTAATCTGCCTTCCCTAAACAATCTGTAATGATGAGAAAACAAAACAACGAGGGAAATACTCCAAATGATAAGAGGAGGAAGGATATGGTCATCATTTCATCGTCTGAATTAATACATATCAAAGCATTGAGCATCAACGACTGCTAACATCATAGCCAGAGTCAAGTTGGCAGTATACTCTCTTGATGGATGAAACATACCATCGCCTATGAAATAATCTCTTCCAAAATTTGAATTCGAATCTGATAAAATTTTAGATGAAACTGAGAGCATTAAGGAAACTTTAAAAAAAACAAAAAGGGGGCTGGAGAGATGGCTCAGCGGTTAAGAGCACTGCCTGTTCTTCCAAAGGTCCTGAGTTCAATTCCCAGCAACCACATGGTGGCTCACAACCATCTGTAATGAGGTCTGGCGCCCTCTTCTGGCCTGCAAGCATACATGCAGACAGAAAGAATATTGTATACATAATAAATAAATATTTAAAAAAAAAAACAAAAAGGGAGCTGTTTAAAATATACAGAAGATCGATCAGAAATAGGTCCAAATTTACACATTGGAACCAAGTGCCCAACCCCACAATGTTGTGTGGTGGGGTCTTATGGGAAATATCAGATTATATGAGCACCACCCCATTATACGGATACCACCTCATGAATGGATGGGTACAGCTGCAGAAAGGAATTTACGGTCTGGGTTGTCTCCCTTGAGCTCTTCTGCACAGTGTTTGTCCTCTCGGCAAGATTCAGCACAAATCTTGGAGTTAGAGACCTACTTGCAGCTGCCTTATTCTTACACTCTTCAGCCTCCTGAGCTGGGCAAGGTAAATGTCTGTTCTTCTTATTTGTCCAGTCTCAAATACTCTGTTACAGTAGCCCCAAATAGACAAAGACAAGTGCCAAGACAAAAGGAACCCATAGGACAAATGACACGGAATGCAGCAAGGGGAAGAGAGATGAAGCCTACAAATAAGAGACAGATACAACCAAGTATTGAACCAAAAGGGACTGACACACGAAGGTATTGTTTGGAAATACATCAGGTACGAATAGAGGCATTTGTGAGACAATGAGAACAAATGCTCCCTATAGGAAATGGAGCTGTTCTTATCTGCACGCTTTCATTGCCGTGTCTGCTCTGAATTACATTTCTGCAAAGCATTCTTATCTTGAAGCGTTGTGCTCACAAATATTTATAGACAGAATAACGATATCTAGAATTTGCTTCAAAATAATACTGCACCATCATAAGCATAAGAAGACCATTTATTCTTAAAGCACTCACAGATATTGGGGTCGTAACGTACAAGTAGGCTCGCTTTTGTCTATGTTTTAATTTCCCAATCACAAAAGTACTTTCAAATACTGTCTCTTCCTCCTGCATTGTTTAAATCGACAGTTTCATGTCTCCGACCTCATTGGAAGGAAATTCCATGCAGGACTGGCCTCATCTTCATCTTCCGTCCCACTCTCTCGACTGAGGCTTTTTTGAAACTGCTCTGGTCCTGATGCCCTCTGCCTAAATTAATTTCCCTCTCCTGTCTCAAGCACCTCTTAGTATCTAACAGGAGTTGGACCATGCCTGGGTTCTGGTGCTCCTGTTGCCTCGATTTCTTCTAATTTCACTGGCCTCTTCTCAGATGGCTCTAGATAGCTTGGGATGCCCCTGGGCTCCTAACCAATGCATCTTGCTAGACAATATCATTACAGCTTTAAAGTTCAGTGAAATGCTGGTGTCTTCTAATTTAGCATCCTCATCTCTGGGCCTCCGCTTGGACACTCAGTTCCCCACCACAACCTTCAGCAGGCAGATCATCTCACAGCTTATAAACGAGCAATAAAACCTCTGGTCATGCTTTTCTCCTTAAAATGTCACCTTACCTCTCCCATTCTTCCCATTCAATGTATCTCTCTTCCCCCAGTCAGTCAGACAGAGAGACTCAGAATTTAATTATGTCTCCCCTTAATCTGTACAGTCAATCTGTCAGAAAGTCCTGCCAGCTCTGGAGCTTAGAACTGGTGCCTTGATCAGCTGTTATGGTCAAGCTACCATAACAAATGCCACAGGTTACGACCGAAACCCATATTCTCATCACTCATGGGGACTGAGAAGCCCAGGCAAGGCTCCTTCTGATGAAGGACCGATTCATCTTGTGGGGAAGCCTCATCTTCCTGGCTTGCAGATGGCCATCTATTGGCTGAGTCCTCAGAGGGCTGGCAGAGCAAACACCTCTTTATATGGAGACTAACACTACCATTTCACAATCCTAAACTTGTGGCTTCATTTAATCTGAATCACTGTTTATCTCTAAAGCAGTTACATTGAAGATTAGATTTTTAAAACAATGAATTTGACCATAAATTTAAATTCCTTTTTTTCCTGCCTGTATCCTCGGGTGAGGGCTAACTACTTTTCGGCATTTAGATCTCAGAACAAATATCCTTTCCCCAAAGCCTTTTCTTGAGTACCTCTACATTACCAACTTACATCCTGCTAGCCCTGGGGTTTGCCACTAGCTTTATTCAAATTTCTAGGTAAATTAACTTGTAGTTGTTTCTCTTGTGGTTGGAATGTGAAGTGCTCTCTTTGGTTTATATAGTAAAATCCTTGGCCCCCAGATGGTGGTGCTGTTCCGGGAAGTTGTAGAAACTTTAGGAGGTGGAGTCTCTCAGAAGGAAGGGGTGGGGCTTGACATCTTACAACCTGACTGACTTTCTGTCCTCTTCACTTTCAGACTGCAGCAACACCATGAACACCACTTTATGTTCCTGCCACTGTGCCTTCCCTACCTGGAGGGACTGCATTCCCTCAGACTGTGAGACAAGAGAAATCCTTCCTCCTTTAAGTTGCTTCTTGTCCAATATTTAGTCACAATATGAAGAAAGGTAATCAATACACTCATCAACTTTACTATGTCTGCCCTACACTGCCCTATATCTGCACTGCAGATAGATTTCTGACATGCTCCACAGCATTCAAGGGTCCCAGTGTAGTAGGGAATGCAGCAGAACGGGACTCCCCTTGAGCGCCTGCCCTTCCTAGCATCACTGAGTGTTCCTGCCTAGAACATGCACTAAGGGTACCACCTTAGAGCATGAATGAGACAATGTATCCTCAGACTGTAACTTAGCGCTCCGGTCTTTTTAGCACCGTCTTTCCCAGTGCATGAATGAGATAATGTATCCTCTGACTGTAACTTAGTGCTCCAGTCGTTTTAGCACCTGTCTTTCCTGGCGTTCTTCGTCATGCAGCTCTCTGTAAGGCACCCATTTCTCCTCCATTTCCTGATGACACTGGGAAGTACAGATCCCTGTACTTGCTGACCATTTCTAAATATGATTTTGGGAATGAATGACTAGAAATTTATACTTAAAGTATAAGATCAATGGAATCTTCCAGGAACCAATACATCGAATTTAGCCACAGGCTCAAATTGTTTCTGTTTCTCTGAACTTGAAGTTGTAATGGCATAAAACAGAGCGTTTCTAACCAAGCCGACTGGAGGGTGCACTAGTCCAGCCTCTACTGCACTGCATTAAGTGATAAGTCAGATATATTTTAGTTTCCAGCTTAGTAAGGATTTTATATGCCTAAAAGTAAAAAGTACATACAACACCACTATACAAAATAAAATATAAAATAAAAGTTGAATATCTACTCTACACACATGGCAGGTTCTATTAACACCATGGCACTTGGCTTGTTTGCAGGTTATATTCCCCTGGAGTGAGATGGCCCTGCTAAGTGTAATGATCATTTTCCTTCTCTGATTTCTGTACCTACTTCAATTCCCATCCACATTTATGACACACTCCTCATCAGTTCAAAATGCCAAATCCTTACCAGATTTTCACATTTTTTGCCAAACTGACAGACAAGATTATCTCACGGCTTTAATTTAATCTTACCATTAAGTTACAGTTTAAGGATACACTCGCTCATTCACGCACTAAGTTGGTGCCCAGTAATATTCTAGCACACACATTCATGTTGCTCTAATGAAAACCAGGGTTGACACACATATACCTCATGTGTGTGTGTGTGTGTGTGTGTGTGTATGGTTCCACTACCCTTTTTCTCACTGGATATGTCTTGGCCATTCTTCCAGGCCAAGGACATTAGTTTGTCCTTCTTAAGGGATGCATTATAGTCTGTTGATGAATTTATTTGGTCTTCTAGTGATAGGCACTGAAATTATTTTTAAGTGCTGAAAGCATTATTTATTGTTTTTAATTATCTCTTATTAAAATCAGTTGCTTACATGTATTTACAGATCTGTCCTGACATTTTTTGCAGGTTATATTCCCCTGGAGTGAGATAGTGCTGTTAAGTGTAAGGACCATTTTCCTTCTCAGATTCATGTACCTATTTCCTTTCCCACCCACAACTTACGATACTCTCCTCATCAGCTCAAAATGCCTAACTCTTATCAGATTATCTCATTTTCACCAAACTGACAGACAAGATTATCTTACAGCCTTAATTTGCATTTATTTCATCCTAATGAGGCAGAGCATTAACTTTGCCTGCGTCCATTAGCTGTTTGTATACCAATAACGTTTATAATCATGTTTTCATATATAGATAATTAAAATTTCCCACTGAGACTAGAAAGGGCTTATAATGGAACACATATTAGAACTACTATAAATGTGTAAAATGAAGTGTTAGGAAGGAGAATCGGGCTTCTGTGATGTATTGAAGATGGAAGCCCACCTGGCATGTGTAAATGTCCCCAAACAGCCATGGGAATCTTACCACTAGCCTGGTATTCCTCTATGCCCAAGAAGGCAAAAATTAATATGACCCTGTCTCTGAACTTAGAGCTTTCCCAGCTAATTAACCAGACATCCTAAATGGAAAATTAAAAGATAAAAATGAACATCTTGGAACTTACGATAAAAATTGTAAATTCACAAAGCATCAGAGTCATACATTGGATAAACTGGATCATCAATAAATATGCTAAAACAAAACTTCAAACTAAACAACAAAAAAGTAGTGCCGAGTCTCCACTATCATGGGTAAAATGACTCCAGGTTAGCATTAAACACATATGAGATTTATACAATAAAACTGTGTTGATGCTTCTGAAGGTGAGAGCTAATTTAATTCCTCCAGCAGACAGGGGAATTTGCCCGAAGAGCTGATGAATTGCCTCTCTCACTTCTTAAGTCCCTGCCTGTGCGTGTTCTGATGGTTTTACGAATAACCAGGTCTACTGGAAAGCGGCACTCAGCTTCTCAGATGTATTCACTCATAAAGTAATCGCAGGTTATAATCAAATCATTCCAAATATTAAAAGAAAATGAGAGTGAGAACCATGTGCGCGCTTCTCTCTGGAGTCGAGAAACAACACACTCCCATTTTAGACACCTTGTCAAGCGCTGCTGAGGCAGAAATAATTCAGCCCAAATTTACACCCTACAACCCAGATGCTGCACGGTTGAGAAAGTGGGCCTGCCCTGGTTCTGGCATGCAATAGAAGTGTTGGAAGATGAAATGCAGCAAGTCCCCCGAGCTGCCCCAGATTGTATAGGGAGTGGAGAGACTAGCCCTGAGGGACGACTTCCCCTGCTCTTCCAATGGGACAGTTAGCTCAGGTGAAGAGAGAGCTCAGTGGGTAAGGAACCCTCCAGAAGAGCTTTGCCACACACCCCCTGCTTGAAGCCATCAGGAGGCATTATGGCTCAGATAAGTGGTTCTCAACCTGTGGGTCGAGACCTCTTCGGGGTCAAATTTTAGATATCTTACATATGAGATGGTTACAAAATAACAGTTCATAACAGTTGTGAAATTACAGTTATGGAGTAGCAATGAAATAATTTTATGGTTGGGGTCACCACAACATGAGGAACTGTATTAAAGGGTCTCAGCATTAGGAAGGTTGAGAAGCACTGCTCTAGATAGATGAACTTGAGTAAGCATGTAGAAAAGAGGACCCTAATGAAGCTTGGTTAACTTGGGGTTCTACCAGGGAAGCTGATGACGTCAATGGAGCCCCTTCTAGTGTTCTAGATACTTCCATGGAGCAGTAACCTCAACACTATGAGCTCTGGCACATCCTCTTAGAATGGAAAGAAATCAGAGCACAAACTCAACCTGGGCCTTTCTGTGGCATTCTGAGTTAGGTTCTGAGCAACGCTTTCTTCAGCCCAAGGTTGATGGACTGAAAAGGCAGGCAGTCTTATGGGACTAAGGCAGAGAGTATGAGGGTGTTTTGCACAATGACCCCCTTCTTCTCTTCCTCCTCCCTCTTCCCATTGTATTAAAAGTGTAATTAGTGCATGAGATGCTTCACGGCATAAGTCTGAATAACTGCACATATTTATGCTGTCATCACCATAGCTAGGGTAATATAATATAGTATAATATAATATAATATAATAAAATATAATAGTGTCTATCATCCCTCATCTTAGAAAGGCTCCTTGGGCCTCCACCACCTTCTTGAGGTAAGAACACTTATCACAAGACAACTCTCTTTGCTGTTTAGTTTGTCTGCTCACTGGATTAATAAATGCCTGTGGGACTAGAGAATCTCACTTCTGGATGTGTCTGTGAGAGCATTTCCAGGGATGATTAGTTCCTGAGGACTCTGACCTAATAAATAGATAAACCTCTTGATGATTACCTAAGATAGCCTTATTGGGAAGATAAAATGTGTCTGTGTTGGGGAAGGTATCTAATTAAAAGAAAGTCTCTGAGGTGTCCTTGAAGCTGTATCTCTCCTTCCTCTCTTTCTCTAGTCTGTTTTCTCTTCTCTCTGTCTACCCTGAAGTAAAGAGTTTTCTGTGGCATACATTTCTGCTGCTATGAGGTTGTGACCAAGTTCATGGTGTCAAAGAACCCAGTACTGAACCTTCGAAAACGGTGAGTCAAAATGAGGGTTGTTTCCATCATTCACCTAGATTGTCATAGCAACAAGGAAGTATAACTAGTACACTCAACCAATTCTTATGAGAATGACATCTTACCGTTTACTATATGAAATGTGTTTTCAGCATTTCTCTAGAACGTATTCCTATTGTATAAATAACTCTATACTTACTGAACAACTCTCCTATGCTGTTCCCTTCATTTCTTGGAGACCATCATTATTTATTTCTATGAAAATCAAATTTAGGAGGGAACATTCAGTGTTGTTCCATCTGTGAACAACTTATTCCACTTAGCACAAAGTCTTCTAGATCCTTCTATGTTGTATCAAACGATAGGTTCCATTTCTTTTTGAATCCAAATAATATTCCATTGCATTCTATTTTCTTTTCCCATTGATCTATAGATAGACACTTGTTTGTAAATACAATGAATACACACAAGCAGATCACTGAGTAGTTACTATCCTGTCTGTGAGTCTAACACATTGAACTTAGTGTACTCTGAGCCTTTGACTTACAATAGAACCAACTATATCTTGAAAATGAATAGAAACCTCTCATAGTGAGTTGAACTTTGACACTCCAAAAGACATGTTCAAATCCTAAATATCAACACCTATGAATGTGACCTTATCTGGAAAAAGGATTACTACAGCTACAACAACATGAGAGATTTGGAGATGAGATTGCTCTGGATTTAGCATAATCCCTAAATTAAATGACCACTGTATTTATGAGAAAAAGAAAAGCAAATTCAAAGACAGAATTAAAGGCCAAGCGACGTTGGAGTAAGAGGTTGCGATGATGCAGTTCCAAGTCACAGAACGTCAGGGATTGTTAATTGCCACCTGTTTGGCTTGGAGCAGAGTCTCTCTCAGGCTTGAAGAAGGAACAAGGTCCACTATGATTTGACTTTAGATTTATATCCCCTAGTATGTCCACATGCTAATTTTTTTGTTGATTGAAGTTTTATAGTATCACCTGAAAATAGCCCTTCCCCAACAATCCAGACTCAAGGAGGCTGAATGCTCCATTATGTCAGCCTACATTGGAAACCGTATAGAAATCACTTTTTGGTCACAGTGGGGTACAGCAGACACAACACAGGGTTTGTAGTAAACTGACCTTTTATGTATACCTGAGAAGTGGCCCTTTAGGCTTCTGTCTCTTCATGTGGGACCAGGAAAGAAGAAACCTGGGGCAGAAGCCAGGGAGAAGCCAAGAGCCTCTTAGAGACTGCGGTGGTTTGAATGAGAATGGTCTAGGCTCATATAACTGAATGGTTGGTTCCCAGTTGGTGGACTGTTTGGGAAGGAGAAGCAGGTATGACCTTATTGGAGGAGCTGTGCCACTCAAGAAAGGCTTTAAGGTTTCAAAAGCCCAGACCATTCCCAGTGTGCCTTAGCTGCCTTCTTGTGGTTCAGGATGTGAATTCTCAGCTTTTTCTGCCGCCATGCTTTCACTCCACCAGCCTGGACTCTAACCCTCTGGAACCATAAACCAAATTAAATGGTGGATTATTTTTATAAGTTGCCTTGGTCATAGTATTTTATCACAGCCATGGAGATACAATTTATATGGACGCTATCAATCATGGATGTATATTCATATCTTCTCGTGAAGTTTGAAAACTACATCGCTGGCAAGGTCAGTTAAACTAGAGGCTCTGGGCTGACCCGTGGTGATAGTTACTCTCCCCGGGTGCCATTCACAGCCACCTAGATTATGATTTAAATAAAAACCAACACAGAGACTCAGAAAATAGAAAGTTCCAGGAAGATATGAAGAAACTGCTTTGCTATTAGAACTGTAAAAGGTTGTGGAAAACAGTATGGCAGCCTTTCAAAAATTATGCAAAGCTGAGTGTGTTGGTTTAGCACTTGGGACGCTCTCAGGAGGGCCGCAAGTTCAAAACCAGCTTGGATTATGTAGAAGGCTTGAGGCCAGCCTGAGATTTAGGGAAACTCAGTCTCCAGATAAAAATTTTTTAAAAAAGCAAACAAATAAAAAAAAACCCTAGCAGACAGAATCAGTATATTTAGTCTAGTTACAGAACCAAAAGAATTGAAATCAGGGAAACAAACAGAGTCAGACCAGTGTTTGTGGTGACATTTATAACAGCCAAAGGGTGAAAACAATCCACATGAATGTTTCTGGGTAAACAGATGAACAAAATATAATATAATATTATATATACTTACATATATACATATATATTATAATATATATAATTAGAATGTTATTCAGCAATTATAGGAGATGACATTCTGGTTTACACTACACCATGGGCAAGCCTTAAAAATACTGAGTCATGTGGAATCACAAAAGATGCCAAGAGGCAGTTCCTGTGTGATTCCATTTATGTGAAGAACCGGGATGAGTCAAGCGCAGAGGGAACTCAGGGGTGTTTCTGGAGGATGCGATTCTGAGGGGGAGGGAGGTTATTGCCGAGCACCCACGGAACTTCAAGCAGCAGAGGTGAACATTCCCTAGAGATGGATCGTGGTGACAGCTGCACAAGGTGGCTCGACTTAGTGATGTTCAATCGTGAGCGTAAACTTGGTCATCTTTATTCGACAAATACCTTACAGCAATAACAACTAAGTCTTGTCCATAAACGGAGCACAGGGGCCGGTGCAGCTGAGAAGTCAGAAGCAGTGCGGGAGTTCACAAAGCAGCAAGTTCACAGAAGAGGCCACCGTGCTGACCTGCAGCAGGAAACTCAAGGACAGGGATTGGGGATGGGGCTTCAAGAGTCAGAGACAGGAAAGTGAGCACTGCATGCCTGGGCTGCCAGTCAGAGAGCCCCCTACACTAGTATGTACGGAATCATATTTCTTTCCAAAACTCTGCATATTGCCGATTGGTTCCAACTCCAGGAGAAAGCTGCAGCACTGGGTGGGGTAGGCACACGTGTTTGTCAGACAGTCAAGAAGTGGAAATGTCAAAGACGAATGTCGGCTATGAATCTGCTTTGTTTTCTTCCTACCCCAACTCTGTACATCACCATTGCCGTGGGTACCACGGAGCCCTGTGACACCTCAACTCTTAACCTCTTGGGTAAACTCCCACTCCCAACATCAGTCTGAGAGAGGTTTGAGAAGCTGAGCCTTGCGTAAGTCTGACAAGCAGGCTATCGATCTATTTCCAGCACAGAGTGGGTGGCAGGGAGAAGTTGAGCAAGGGGTGCGTGGGAGAAGGGCGAGGGCGTAAATGAATAGGGGCTGCGTCTCTTCGCTTCCACTTCTGAGGGAGTCTTTACTGACCTTGTTCCCCAGTGCCATGTGCCCTCTCCCCGGAATGGGTACATCCCTGGTGTGGTTTTCTGTCTTCTTTTAAAAGGTGGTGGTAAAGTCAAATGAAATTTCAGTCCTTTCGTTGTAGAGCTCAGCCATTGCAGGAGCAATGAAGGAAAGAGCTTCCTCCTCCGCCTGCATCCGTCTCACCATGGGCCATACCTCCTTGGCATGGAGGTTGGGATCTGTATTCTCTCAGGGCTCCTTTTCTGCGAATAGGGAACTGCTAACCTGCCCAATAGGAAGAAGGATTTCACTTAGTGCCACCTGGACCAGATTACAACCAGAACTGGTGGTTCAGAAAAAAAAAATAACTCTCCCTTTAAGGAAAGTGTGAGCCTGCCCCACATTACCTTGTGCCAGCTGCGCTCTGCAACTATGCAACATGACTCCATCTTCTGCCAGCTTGGGCTGCCTCCTGGGTCCCTTGGACCACAGTTGTATCAGCTTTTGTATACCTGCACCAAGAAACACTTCCCTAGGTGGTCACTTTGGATGAGTAGAAACACCTTTGTTTTAGGCTTTCTTTCTTCAAATGGACTTGGATCGCCACTAAATCCAGTCTCTTATGGGTGGAGTGTCACCCTCAGGGCATCTTTCCTGTTGTCCCAGTGCATCACAGAGAGCTTCTCTTCAGTGGTACCTTTTTTAACAGGCACAGCTGCTTCCTCAGCACCAGCCTGAATGTTCCTCTTGTAACTCCCTCTGCCAAACAAATTAGTCCATTGTCTTTATATTTAACTTTACTCAGGTTCTCAGGACTCTTGGCTAAAATATCAACTTTTGCTGGGTGCCCATATAAGGACATGGAAGAAGGAAGCATTTGTTCTTTGCCTGTTTGCCCTCACCTTGCTGGCAACTCCATTCCTTCACTGGCATTAAAGGCTCCTTCTCCAGGATTCCAGTGTAACTGAGGACCAGCAGAGACATCCAGACTTGTGGGCTGAGCAATTACTGGATTCTTGAATTTTCCTGTTCACAGCCAAACATTGTTGGATTAGCTGGACCACAGCCTGTAAGTCATTCCAATACATCCATAAACATAGTGAGATTCAGTCTATTAGTTCTGCTCCCGCAGAGAACCCAGACTCATGCAGAGGAGAAAGTTTAGTTTGGTTACAGGTGATGGCGTTAGTTCATCCTGGAGGGGAGTCACAGCAGTAGGAATCTGAGGTGGCATCTACAATCAAGAAGCAGAAGGTGATAAATGTCCGTGTTCAATTCACTTTCTCTGTATCTGGTCCACGATCTCAGCTTAGGGAAGGTGTCACCCAAGAGGAACGGTCTTCCTATCTCAATTGCTCTAATCCAGAGACCACCACCACACACACAGAAACATTCCCAGAAGTGGTGCTCGATTCCATCCAGTTGACAACTGAGATCAGTCACCAGTGATCCGTGTGAGGTTTCTTTTTAATTGCTTTAGCTTCGAAGAGCAACGGAGCTGTGCAAGATGAAGGCCATGCAATGTGTGAATGAACTTGGCCCTCAGGCTCCTCTGTTCTTAGAGGCGCAGTCTTCAAATGTCAAACTCCTGTTAGCATGCAGTAAGGCATCCACAAGCTCATCAAGCATGTTGATGCATTCATTCTCTTTTATATTTTGTATGGAAAGGGATTGGAAGGTGGGATAAAGGAGCCAAGACACCCATCTTATTCAAGTCCCTACTCCAGAGTCCAGGTCCAGGATTCCTTCATATGTAACACATATGGTCTGTTGAAAAAGTAGGTGCTATCTTCCCCCAAAAGAAAACTGCAAATATCACCTAAGCCAACTTTATTATATACTATCTTCAAACTTTTCTCCTTCTGCATGGAACCTCCAAATGTCCTACAGTAGTCCTCACCCCCCCCCAATATTTCTCCCTTTTGTATGCCTTTATCCCCATCTCCCACATTAAGTGAGTACTTGCCTGTATGGCCAATAAAATGCAATCCAAGACAACTTTGAAAAAATATAAAGTCATCACAGTTAGACCATGGTCCCAAGAATGGCTCATCAGTCAACTACGTACCTTGGAAACATCAAAATGACCCAGTTCCAGACAGACAGACAGACAGACAGACACTTTTAGACAAAGCTACACTAACTGGCCAGCCACATGAGTTGGTGACCTTGAAGTCAAATCCTACAGCCCAGTCAAACCTACACGTGAATATAACCTGGGTCCTTATACCACAACTTCATAAGCTAAGCAGCCCCAAACCAGGACCAGCCAATCAGGCCAATTTAGATTTTTCACCCACAGATACCATGAGAGATAAACACTGATTTTAATTCTGAACAAATGCTTTTGGAGCAATTTGTTATGTATTATACAGGCTATGATTTTTTTCTAATATTAATGTGCTGTGTCTACTTGGAAATACCACTGTATATATGTTCACATTTCCCCTTTCTTTCCTATACTTTTAAGATAAAGTATCATATATTCTAGTAGTACTTTTCACAGTTACACTAATGTAGAATCTACCTGAAGTAGAAAGTCTATTTGTCATAACTAAACTATGAGCCAGCTATGCAGGATATGGCACACACAGTTTGTCAGCAGATGCCCAGGGGCTGGCATATTTAATGTATATGTATATTTAGTGTGTATGACAAATATTTGCCTAATGAATGATATAATTAATAAATAGTACATTTTAGTGTGTGCACAAGATTGTGTTTCATTAACTTCTATATTTTTGTTTCATTTTGTCTTGTCTTTTGTATTTATTTTTCTCTATCAAAATTTCTCTGGTACATGAGCCTCATGTAGTGTCTTCTCTGCCTGCCCTCAGTGTCTAATATAGTGCTAGATACACAACACATGATCAATAAAAGTTGACTAAGCATTAATATACCTTAAAACAGAAATTCAATAAATGTGTCCTGGTGACCCAAAAGAATAATGTTTCCCCTCGTGTGTCTAATGAATTATTGAGGGGGGATCTCAGGGCCAGGGCTTTAGAAACTTTTGTCAGTGTCAAACTCAAGGGCACAACTTTGGCCTGAAGCAGCTTGCCCCAGAGAAGGAAAATTCTGGAAAGGGAACAGGAAGCTGAAGAAATTCTCCTGGACTCAGTCCTTAGAAACATATGCTGCTTAGATGCAAAGTATCCCCCCATGACAGCCTCACCCACCCTGAGTCCCATGCAAGGCAGGGGCCACTTAGAGTCTAAAAGCCAACACTAGCACTGAAGTTACCTCACAGACAAAGGGACAGATCTCAAATGAAATTTTCTATTATGTAACACCCATTCAGTTCACCTGGAGTGTGTGACACACAGCCCAGTACCAGCTCTGCCATCCTAGACGTCTCTGTGCCTCCTACTCATGATGCTAACCTCATCGTCTGTGACCTATGCCCGAAGTCTTTAGCTCAAGCCTTGTCTATGATAGATTTCTTTTCCTTTATCCACAGTGTGTCTTAACCTTGACCCATGGATTTGTCACTGCTGGATAAACTCTTTCATCTGCTTGAGATTCTCTTTTGAACTTGTATTGAACAGTTCCTACTCAGCCTCCAGATACATGTGGTATTTATTCCCTGGGAAGTCAATGCTCATGTTATCCAAACGTTTTAACCAAAGCAGTCCAAGTTGATGAAATTATTCTCTAAAAATACTTCTTTATTGTACTTGCTTATTCAGTATTATGGAACTCATAATATTTTGGCCAAGGGTGAGAAAAATACAGAATTAGAGGAGTATAATGAATAGCCAAGCTTTATGCCATACTAACATTTATTATTTGGATTTTCAATAATTGAATAGATAATCAAAATGGATTTTTATTGTTTAGCATTTCTGCTGCTGGATTATCTATCAGAGACATAAATGCATCTAATTCAATCACATTTATCTTATAGGTATATTAATAACATCACTGCTGCTGTCCTTTGTGTTTTATAGCCAACTGTATGCTTGTCATCATGAACACAATAAATATAATTTTATAAAAAAAGACAAAATTATATAAATAAGATGATATCTGCAGATAATGGGATAGAGTTATTAATAGAAACACAGCTTCAGAAAAGAAATTGATTTTAAAATTAACACTGTGGTATAGAAGGCTTTAAAAATTGTGTGCCCTAAAGAGAATTAAAATGATTCATGAATGTGTCTTGGCTCTGAAACTCTCTTAAATTTAATAATCTAAATAGCCTGAAAAATAATCCTTGCTATTTTATTAAAAGGTTTGATAAAGAATAGCAAATACAGTATGATCACCATAAAAACCAAATGGTGTTTATTGAGATTTGGCCTGCTTTTTAAAACATTTTATCAACTACATAACCAGTGGAGAAAAAAGGTGACCTTGGGCTGGTGAATAAGAGCATTTACCAAGCAAGACTGATGAGCTGAGTTCAACCCAGAGAACCCAACATGGAAAGAGAGAGTTGACTCCTGCAAGTTGCCTTCTAGCCTCTGTGGCTGCCATAGCATCTTTGAGCAAGCGTGTCCTCTGCTCACTTTCTGTCCTTGCATGCTTATTGGGTCAGGACCTGTGTACTCATGCATCTGACTTAGCAGACAAACAGCTCTCTGAGAGGCACTCACCGTACTGCTGAGTACTGGAGAAACTGAGGCACAGATTGTTTCAGTAATTTATCCTAGAATACATAGTTGGAACAATAGAGTCAGAACTCATATTGGGTTGATGCCAGAGCCTGAGCCCTTACTTACTTTATACTGTTTGGGGGAGTATCATAGTTCCTTTCTCTTGAAAGACTTCCCCACTGCACCAGGGCATACAGATCCTGTATTTTAAAGCAAAGCTCTAGTCTGTGGCTGGGGTGCATCTTAGCAGAAAAGAACTTGTCTAACGTGGGTGAGGACCTGTGTTAGTCCTCTGCACTACAAAATCAATCAATCAAACACACACACACACCCAGAGAGAGAGACAGAGAGAGAGAGAGAGACAAAGAGAGACAGAGAGAGATGGGGGGAGAAAGGGAGGGGGAGAGTGAGAGGAATAGAATTCTAAAAGCTCTTATCATATACACTATTGTTGTAATTGCCTGCTATATTATAGCTGTTTACATGTTAGGTGCCCAAAACTGGTCAACTGGATGGTGAACTTCATGAAGAAAATAAGGTCTTGTTTGTATGTATCATATATTCCTACTGGCTACTCAAACACTGTATTATATCTAACTAATTATTGATTAAGTAGTAGATGAATTGCGTGTAGTCATTTAAAATAAATATCAGTAGTCCCCTATTACCATATGAAACGCTTTCCATATTACCTTATTTTTTCCTGGATGTAACATCTGAGAAATGAAACTGAATAAATGGGAAGTCAGCCCAGCAAGGTCAGGAAAGGAGCTAATGACAGTCTGGAATTCAGATCCAAATTGTCTGAAAAATGTTTGTTCTGATCATCGACTGCACTCATATACCAGGACTTTATTGGGGCAAGTTATGTTAACAAAATTAATTTTGTTGCAGGGAAGAGTGCTGATAAAAATTCAGTGGAAAGCACCGTGACTATGTCAATGGAATATATAATGTACCTGAGTCTGTGGGGCTGATTCTGAGGGATCTGACTGGCTGATAATTCAACACTTGTTATAGAGAAGTGTCTCCGTAGAAGAGAATCTAGATAGATCACTCACCTGGGAGAGAGAAAATTGTGTTTTCATGGAATATTGTCCACAATCCTTCTGAGGCTATAGCCTTCTATAGAAATGGTCTCCAGTTTCCTAGCGGGCTCCTAGCAAGGAGAAGTGAAGCTGCTTTCACTTTCTACGATGTAACTTAATGGGATGTATTTAAAAATAAGAATTTTGAGCGTTCTCGTTTGATCACAGATATCTTGGAAACCCTCTAATCTTCTTTCCCCAAGGCTGTGATTCTATAAACTGTTACTCTTCTCAACCTCCAGTCATTCTGGCTTTGTCCTTTCCTGATCCCTCTTTGATTTACCCAAGAAGGAGCTGGTAGAGCTAAGTCTCAGGGCAGCAGGAAAGACGAGCAGTTCTCAAAAAGAAAGGGATGGTGCCACTGTCATTTCTCACTAACAGAGGACTCAGCTCAATAGCAAATGATGTCTTTGCTCTGAAGTCTCCACACCCTTCCTGGAGGTGTCCACAATGGGCTCGCCATAACTTTATTGGCAGAATAAATGTTTTTGATAGTTTGTATGGACACCATATCAGGAGTTAACTGAGTCATCAATATATAGGAACAAGATGGACTTTAGTGAATATGAAGTTAGAAAAAAACTTGGACTGCTTTAATAATTATATTTAACTACTTTTTTCTGCATGGTACCATTTCTTAAATGGCTAATACATTTAACTCAGACATCAAAATACAGTCCCATAAATAGAATTATTAATGATGAGGAACTGGAGAGACAGAAGGAGAAAAAGAAGCTGCTGCAGAATGGGCTAGAGCTGAGCAAGGGAGGAACAAGAAAGAAACTGTTGTAACGCCACACAGGATACTTCTCCATCTTCCCAAGGAGGAGGATAAAAATGATAGCCACGGGGAACTGACCAGGAGAACGCCTTTTATGCTCTGTTCCCTTCAACATTATTTATAATGGTGAGCACTCAGAAACAATATAAACGGCCAGCCATTCTGGCTCACTCGTGTGTAAGAACACAGCGAAACGATGAAATGGGGTTGTTGAGAGATATTTAATGATGTGAGAAACATTAATGAGACATTATAAAGAAATAAAACACCAGGTTACAAAATGGCAGATAGAGCATGGTACATGTGTTAGTCACTGTTACTGCTGCTGCGATGGACTGGCAGACAGAACAACCCAAAGAAAGGTTTGATTTTACCTTTCGTTTCCGGAGGGGTTGCTGTCTGTCACGAGGAATTCTTAGCAGCAAGAACGTAAAATGTTATATTGCTTCTGTGGTCAGAAAGCAGAGGAAGACAAAATACAGCACTCAATCTGCTTCCTCCTTTTTATTCAGTACAGGACTCTAGCTGCTGAGATGGTACCACCAAAACTCAGGGTGGATCACCCCTTTTCCACTGACCGTCTCTGGAGATGACCACGAAGATACCAGAAGTGATTGCTCAGTGACCCCACATCCAGGGAAGTGACAATGAATTATTTTAATCATCAAAACCCTACCCCTTGTCAACTGTTAAATCATATCATTCCATCTTGTCCCCAAAAGACTTATTTCATTTCACCATAAAAGATACATTTACTCTATCTCTACATGTCCCTTTTGTCTTTAGCAGTCCCAACACGATTCAAAAATTCAAGTTTTTAAAAAGACAATTCAGCTCTTAGCTGTAAACCCCTGAAAAATTAAGAAACAAGTCACATGCTTCCAATATACAATGGCACCAAGTATTATATTCGCGTTCTGAAAATGAGGACCAGGAACAGAGCAAGAAAAGATCAGAGTAAATCAAAACCAAAACTCAGAATTATACAGACGACAAACAGCAGTTCCATGTCTGGCATCTGGAGCTTGGATGGAATCATGTGGGCTCCAGAGGGTTTGAGAGCGACACCTATCCAGCAAACGCAAAGCAAACACTGCCTCTTTCTTAGCCGGAATGTACCCCTTGCCCGCAGCTTTCCTCGGTCTATGTCCCATGGCTGCTTCATCTCCAGTACTCAATGATCTCCCTCGCACATGGGCTTCACACACACAGAGATCCACAAATGCGTCTTTCAGGGCCTCTTATAGGGATTCTCACCCTTCCACACATTTCTTAGCCTCAGCAACTTTCTGGCACCTTGGTGCAAGACTCCGTGACCCTTTCAGTCTGCACCTTCGTGCCAGCTGAACCAGTATCGTGTGGAGGTTTCAAGTTCTACTGTTGTTAGTATTACGGCATCTGTACTGGCCTGTCTTTGGGTTTCTGACAGGATACGTCCTCAGCTGTAGGCACTAAAAGCACCGCGAGCACATTCACTAAAAGGGCCCTGCCCACCTCCCATCTCTCTCCTCTTCTGGTCTGTTCCTTTCTCCCTCTCTCTGTCCCTCACTCTCCGCTTTTCTGCCTGTCTCTCTGTCACCTCCCTCCACGTTCTGTCTCTTCTCTTCTGTTGCTCTTGTCCCTGAGACCTGTCTCCCCTCTCCTCTTCCCTCTTTTTACGTTTCCTTTCCCCTAATAAAAACTCCTCCATGAGAACTCTGTTGCACAGCGTCTTTCTCTCACACGCTGCTTTTTTTTTTTTTTAAATTACAACCGCTGCATCCCAAGATGTAGCCTGCTCCCCTGGACCAAGGCTGCATGGTTTTTCTATGGCTTACCAGCTGTATCTGAGCAAACACTTTCTCAGTAATTGTTGTGAATAGGGAACACCTTCAGTTCAGATAGTGTGGGCTCGGGTTCTTTCCTTCCAAGTAACCTTGCATTTCACACGCACCAGAGTCCTCGGAGTGGAGTTAGTTTCTTTAACAATTTCAGATGCGCTGTCTGTGCCCTTCTTAGCCATAATTTTGTACCTGTTCATCCTCCATTCCATGTCTTTCTGCTTTCTCCCACAGGAAATCTGAGTAAGGACAATAGGCAGTGGCCATTCAATAATCTGAGCACTGTTCTGTTTGGAAATTTCCTTCACCAATTGTTTTTAATAATTTAATAACTTTTTAATTTAGCCTCAATAATGTTATCAGAACAAAGGCAGAATAAAGTCATATGCTTTGCCAGAATGTAGCTTAAGCGGATAGATCCTAGTTTCCCTCTGAAACCACATGAGCTGGGCTTCCACCAGCTCCATCTCGCTAAGCATCCTGGCTTTCCCATTCACACCATAAAGGCCCATCAAGCTCTTCCTACAGAATTCTAGGGCATCTCTAGCTGGTTCCTCCGAATGTTTTACACTCCCTTGGCAAACCAGATCTAAAGGCGAGGTAAGTTCTAAAGGCCCCATGGTAAGGCATGTGAGAACCACAGCCCTACTTCCCAGTGCCAGTTTTCTGTATTCGCTACATTTTCACCGCTATGGCAAAATGCCTGGCACAGTCAACTGAAAAATGGAGGAACTGATTCTGCATCAGAGTTTGCAAGGGGAAGGCACTGGGCAGGAGCGCAGAGTAGAGGTCCCACCAGTCTGTAGTCAGGAAGCAGAGAGGGAGATGCAAACCTGGGCTCAGTTCTCCTTTTCCTTCTTAGGAATGAGAAGGAGACCTCAGCGCATGGAAGAGTGCTACCCGCAGTCGGAGGAGCTCTCCCTTCCTTCCACAGTTAAAGTTCTCTGGAAAGGCTCTCACAGAGATGCCCAGAAGGGTGGTTTCTTGGTGATTCTAAATCTAGTCAAGTTACCAGTGAAGATTAATCACAAGTAGAAAAAAATTAGCTAAGAAGTCACATGTTTACTTGCACATAAGTAATACACAGACGGCAAGGATCAGGACCCAAACATCAGTTGCTTTAGGCTATGAGATTGTGGATAGTTCAAATATTCTTCTAAGAGACTGGAGTGATGGCTCAGATGTTAAAAGCATTGTGTGGTCTTCCAGAGGACCAGGGTTCAATTCCCAAAACCTGCATGATGGAGCACAACCACTTTTAACTCTAGATCCAGGGGCTCCAATGTCATCTTATGACTGGCACCAGGCATGTATACAGTATACTTACATACATACAGGCAAAACACTCCTATACATAAAAATACAATTAAATAGAAAAATTAATGGTACACCCCATGTTCTGCAGTAGATAGCCAAAACAAAGTGAGCTCAATGGTATTTTTTATAGACTTTTTGTCTCATATCAGTTTGTTTTAAAAATAAAAAAAAATTCTTCTGTGTTTTTAATATTTCCCAACTATTTTTATAACTAACATGTTATCTTTATAATCACAAAATACAAGTAATAATTTGCATTTTGAGTAAAAAGATGATGATGATGTACAGAAAGAGAACAATGTTTAGCAATAAGACTGGTGAAGAACCCTGAGGCCCAAAATAAAGCAAAGAAAGCCGCCCCTTCCTGAACCCACAATGGAACGCATAGAGTCGTAGACGCCTCCACAGAGTCCAAGCTGAAATACACAGGCAGGTAATAAACTGGGAAAATGGCTGTCACTTTGAGACATAGCCAAATGCTAGTGAATTAAGCTGCTACTGTGTCGTTTCTTCCTCCTCCTCCTCCTCTTCCTCCTCCTCCTCCTCCTTCTCCTCCTCCTCCTCTTTCTCTTCCTCTTCCTTCTCCTCTTCCTTCTCCTCCCCCTTCTCCTCTTCCTTCCCTCCACTCATCTGATTAGGGACTGAACCCAGGGTCGCACACAGGATAACCAGTAGCTCTATCACTGAGCTGCATCCCCAGCCTTAACTTCTCATGGTCATGGGCAGCATAAGCTATGGTGGGGCAGAGCTGCTCCCTCCTGGCTCGAAGCTCTGATTCTGCACGTATTTCTCCAACTTCACATTCAGTGACCACAAGTTGGCAGATTGAAGTCAAACAGAGTAATATTTAGAACACAGAAATTGGCAAACAATATAGATCAGTGTGTGTGTGTGTGTGAGCGTGTGATAGTCTTTCTTTCCATGTTAATTCACACACTACTAAGGACAAAGCCTAAGATAGAAAACTCATGATCCTAAGGAACACTGGTTCTAAGGAACAGAACCCACTGAATTCTGCGACTCCAACAAGCCATATCCTTAGGAAAAGAGAGAGGTAAGCCCACTCCGCAGTCATCACAGAAACAAACCACCCTTCCTGGAGGGAACTCTAGCATTAATTGTAATTGGTCTTAATAATAAAGACCAGAGCCAGATAGGGGGTAAATCTGAAAGATAGGAGAAACAAAGGAACAAGCCACTAGAGAGACTTCTCACCTCTACTGAATCCCCAGACTGAAGCTGAGCTCCTGTCTCCTTCCAGTTTATATTCCTCTCTCTGCCCAGCCTTATCACTTCCTATCTCCACCTCCCTAGTTCTGGGATTAAAGGTTGTGACTCCCAAGTACTGGGATCAAAGGCATGAGATCCCAAGTGCTGGGATCAGAGTTGTGTGCCATTATTACCTGGCCTCTGTGGTTAACTAACGGCTAGCTCCGCCCTCTCATCTTTAGGCAAGCTTTATTTGTTAGAGCACAAACAAAATACCACCACACGGAACCCTCACATCAAAGTTTCACAACCTGCAGTTCCTACTATCCATGTGACCCACCATAAAACTCTAAGCCAGTATTGTGGTCCAAATTTTTAAGCCAAGTGATTCAAGCTGATGATGCCCCCCAGACTCCTGGTTGCCCAAGCATAGATGCTTTCCATAGAAACATATCCAATAACTATGTCCTAAAAATTCACACAAATAGGGAATATCCGTGCATCTAAATATTCTTTGGTGTGTTGTCAATACTTAATTTTATTTGAGTAGTAAGACTGACTTTTTAGTATTTTCATCTTTTCTAATGCTTCAAGGAATTTTTAATGAGAGTATTCAATTGACAATAAAATATAATAAATACTTTTATCGAAGAGGAAAGTCTTTCTACCCAACATAATAACTTTTATGTTAGAGGAATTACTTAGGATCAACAGAGCACCTTTGAAAATGCTAGACACACAGTGGAAGGTCCCTCTGGGTTCCATTTCTCTTCTTGCTTCCAATCAATTAAAGAAAGCTTTTAATTACCCTTTGCAACTTACGCAGATTCTTAAACTAAATTACTGCAGTTTCTTAATTATATTTAATGATGAATTAATTAGAGATGTGGGACTAGTGAGATTATAATACTGCCAAGATTTATGCTTTTTTCCCATATTGTCTTTGGCAAATACACATTGATGGAGTTTTTGTTTTGTGTATCCTCAAAAGGAAGGAAATCAAAATAAGACTCACTGTTAAGATGAACGCTAACCCTAGAAGACTCTTAGATCCAAAACTTGAACTTGTTGAGTCTTCAGAGCAGTTTCATAACTAAAACCAGTCAAACCCTAGAAAGAAAAAAGAACAAACTTGCAAAGTCCAACCTTTGAGCTGAGAAGAGATTATGATTTACCAACTCACATAAGGGAAACAGAGAGAAAATGCAAATGCTCTCATAGAAAGTTGCTTCTGCTTCTGCGTGTGCCGTAGGGGTGTGGTGTCTGTCCATGTGTGTGAGAGGGTGCCTGTGTTCACATTCAGAGGCCAGGGTGGGGGAGGGACCTGGGGTTCCTGCTTCATCACTCTCTGAATGATGGAGTCTCTTTTTGAGCCCGGAGATAGACTGGCTGGCCAGAAAGCTCCAGGCAGTCTCCAGTCTCCTCACAATCCTTCTCCCTGTGCTGGGGTACCAGGTATACACACTACCCTGCCTGGCTTTCTACATGGAGTCTGGGGATTTGAACTCATGCCCTCAAGCTTATGCAATGAGCGCTGGTACCCACTGAGTCATCGCCTCGGCCCTAGTTTAGCTTTTCTGATACAAAACCAAGCTATAAGAAGCTGAGGACTGTTTCCTGTTTGAAAGCTGGAATTTGGCTAGGAATATTTGGCTGAGATCTCCCAGAAACACTGTCACTTGAGTGTTTTGTTGGTTCCCAGCCATATTGATTGTGGTACAACTCATACGCAATGAAATGCGCAGATATTAAGCATACAGTCTGATCTATCTTGATGGACAGATTATATAGGCATATGCCTATGTAATCCCTAAACCTGTAAAGATACACAGTTCTTTCATTCCCTCAGAAACCTCCTCATGCCCCTTTCTACAGCTACCCCAAGCCTGGCAGAACCACTGTTGTGACTGTGCCTGCCTTCTTTCTTGGAGCATGTGGTTTCAAAATGTTTTCTGCTGAGCCATTTGCCACAGACATATATACTCAGAATAAGTACATCCATAAATTGTTTCAATGTTTTCTATTCTGTTTGTGTGTTTTATGTTTTTCTGGAGGGTGTTTTGTCTTTGCAAAGAGATTGCGTTCTCTAACGAAGGCTGTCCTGGAACTTTTTGTGTTCCTGCTTCCTCCTCCTGAGTTGATGGGAGAGGTTGTTTTTTTTTTTTTTCCTAGCCTTCTATTGCATACCACAGTTTGTTTACTTACTTTGTCATTTTTGGCGGCCACCTAAGCTAATTGAAGTGTTTAGCTGTGACAAAGAAGGTTGTCGTGAGGCTTGGTGAGCATAATGTTCAATTATTTTTGGATTAAGTACCTAGATGTGGAATTGCTGAATTGTAAAGTAAATATATGTCTAACTGTTTCTACAGAATGTTCAGACATTTCTTCAAAATAGTCATAGCCTTTCCTCTCAAGCCATGACTATGCGACATCTCTGCTGGCCCACCCTTTCCTAGAGTTCAGCAGCCAGCCTCTCACTATAGCCATTGTAGGGAAGCGTAATGGGCTGTAATTCTCTCTTCGCAAATGTTCTTCTCTGGTCAGAATATGAGAACAAACTGGCCCCGTGAAACAAATTGGCAAGCACTTATTCTTCTTGTATTTTCTGAAACTGTAGAAAATTTCTACTCTGCTATAAACAACAGTTTTGAAATATTTGACATGAACAAATCAACTGAGATTCTTCATGTAAACATTTGACATATACTGGGTTATTTTTCTCTAATTATCCTGGTGGCTACAATGTCCTGCTGGCATGATTTGCACAGTCTTGGGATTGTAGGGAGAGCCGTGGGACCTCCCCTCAGCATCCAGTCACCCCTCCCAACCAGTTATATGCAGTGCTGCCCTAATTACATGTGGGCTAAGAGAGAGGAGGAATGGCTTGTTAAGACAGGAATTTTAGTCATGATCTGTTAAGAGAGGCCATGGTAATCAAAGAATATTCACCACTGGAACTTGGAAAAAGCTTTAAACAAGCAATAAGATGATCTCTTATAGCCTAGATCGTGAGGCTACAGGATATGGGGTTGTCTGTTGATCTGGAGTTCCTCAGGAAAAGAACTGACAGAAACCCAAACTCCTGACTGAAGAACTTCTGGAAACCTGAGGAGCAGTACGCAGAAGACCCTCAGCATAAAATAACACAGGTGTGGAGGATCAAGCCTGGCCCAGGGATGAGTCTTTACCCCCTCAGACTAAGCAATGTGTATTTCCTACCAACAAAAAAGTTATTCCTAGGGGTGAAGATGGTTTGCTGAGCCAAGGTCTCCCTGGTATTTCAATGTAGTGCCTGGACAGGCAGCAGCTATGGCTTTAGCCGCAGTGACAACCCAGGTGTAGTAGTAGAAGGTGGAGCCTCATTTCCTCTTGTCCCTGCATAGAGCAGAGCAGCTTGAGTTGGCTCTACTGAGTTTACCAAGCATGAGGAAATACAAGGAGGCTTCAAGGAAAACCGACAGGATATAGAGGTGGAACAGCCCAGGGGAAATGAGGAATGTAAAAGGTAAGTTAGCACTTCTTGTCCATTCATGCTTGGCTGAGTGTTGTAGAATAGTATTGTAAGGTGTGTTACTTTTGTCTGTCCTCTGGAACATTTGTCTGATGATGCAAAGGTGGGTTTGATTAAATAAAATTCACTTACGGTCAGGAAGCTGAGTCAGCAGCTAGCTGATAGGAAGTGGTAGGGAGGAGCCAGGTGGAGAAGGGTTTTTAAGGAGGGGCAACAAGAGGCACGAAGGCTTCTGGAAACATGCAAGAAGCAGAGTAGATGAGTTACTTGCTTTTCAGCCTCTCCAAGGAGCAGATAGAGTTCCTTAGAGGGACAGAGATTTAGCTAAGTTCCTGTTGTGTGATGTTTTACTATTTTGGCTTTTTAGACTCTTCTGGGGCCACCACTCAGCTCCCAAATAAATCACACACACAGAGGTTTGTTATTACTTATGTCTGCCTGACCTTATCTTGGCTTGTTTCTAACCAGTGTTTCTTAACTTATATTATCCCAAATTTCTTTGGCCTCTAAGATTTTATCTTTCTCTATTTCTGTATACCTTTCTTTTCTTCCTTCTCGTGGCTGACTGTGTAGCTGGGTGGCTGGGCCATGATGTCCTCCTCCCCTTGTTCTCTTGCTCTTCTTTGTACTCTTCTCTCAGAGTTCTCCTCCTATTTATATTCTCTGCCTGTCACCCCCTCCTATCCCTGCTCCTGCCTCGCTCTTTGGCCATTTATCTCTTTATTAGGAGCATCAGTTGTTTTAGACAGGCACAGTGACATACCTTCACAGAGTTGAACAAATGCAGTGTAAATGAGTCACACACCTGAAAATATTCCCCAACAAGTCCCTTCATAGCTGTGAAAGAGCCAGCGCTGGAGGGAACAGGACTCCCTCAGGCTGACGGAGTGGCAGTTGCTGATTTGGACAGCCATGGTGCAAAAGGCTGTAACAATTTAAAAAGAGAACAGCAATGGAGTAGACAAGTGGATGGACTCTTTCCATGAGTAATAGGCCAGGCTCATATAGGACTTTAGTAATCTTTGTAGTTCTGAACTTCTGCAATCACCTGAAGCTTGCTAGAAACAGATGGCAGGGGGCATTCAGGGTGCTTTACAGAGGCTATCTTTGTAACATTAATGTTCATTATGAGATGGTGGTTCAGAATGTTGCCCTATTCTGGCTATCCTCTAGGAAAGGGTTTCACTATATAGGTGATATAATGGCCTCGGAGTGTTCTGCAGATTTAGAAACCCATTGTAGAGGCTTGTTAGGGTACCCCAGGGAACAAGCATGAAGCGTCAATTCACAAAGAGGACAAAGGCCAGGTGCCGCTGTGACCTTCTTGGGAGCTTTATGGTTGGGGAAGGCACAGATGTTACCCACCACGGTGATGGCGAAAAGTCTGCAAGAGCCTGGGTCTGTAAATGTTGAGGCACAAACAAGGGTATCTTGTGGGGAAAAGGGACAGATGCACCCAGAAGTCAAAGTTGTCATTTGAGAATCTTAGAGCTGGGAGCGGGAGCAAGGGTGGCGGTGGAAGGTGATGGTAACTTCCTAGGGTTGGCCACAGAAGCCTAGCCGGACCTCCCTACTCACAAAGATAAATACTATCGCCCATTATTTTGTTGTATACACTGATTGCAGGACTTGGAGAAAAACTAAAACCAAAAAACTAAGACTGACCAGAAGGCCTCCTCTCTGTGAGTTAGCTTCTGTAGTGTCAAAAGTTGCTACTAAGCACACTGGGGAGAGTTAAGCCCAAAATTTCGACCCAGCTGTGGATCGTGCATGCTTCATGATGGAAGAGGCAGGCGAGAGGTGCCAGCTAGTGCCATAGTAGCAGAAATGGTTATGAAGAGTACAGCTTTCTAATCAGACGTACCACCTACACCATGGGATGGAAGTTCCTTCTGGGGCTGGAAATTTGTGACTGGAGAAATCATCAGCTCAATGGGGACACAGTGGTTATCGTTTAGGTGAGTGATGTACCCGCTGAAATGCTCCCCACACTGGTGTCTGCAATCATGGTTTATTACTGCAGGCTGTGTCTAGCTGGATCGTTTTCTGTTTTCTATTATCCTTTCCCACACTTGTTCTGTATTAGAAGAAATATCGCTAAGACTTGTCAACAACCGTCCTCCAGAGACAAAGGAATGCTGAAAAAGCTTGAGGGGTTTGTACCTCACTGAACTTGGGGGAGCATAATCAGACATATACGTGCTCCCCTGTCTTAGGCAATGTTCTATTGTTGTGAAGAACGCAATGGCCAGGGCAACACTTAGGAGAGGAAGCTTTTACCTGAGGTTGGCTTCCACTTTCAGAAGATTAGCTGAGTATCCTCATGGTGGGGAGCAAGGTGGTAACCAGACAGACATGGTGCTGGAGAAAGAGCTGAGAGTTCTACATCCAGATCTGCAGCTGGCAGAGGAGAGAGACGGTGGGCCTGGCTTGGACATTTTAAACCTCAAAGTTTAAACCACTCCCAGTGACACCCTTCCTTCACCAAGGCCACACTTTCCAATCCTTCTCAATTAGCGCCACTCCCTGATGACTAAGCATTCATAGATATGAGCCTATGGGGGCCATTATTAGTCAAACCATCATACCCCCCTAGGCTCAGGAGCCCTTCTTTTAGAAGGAAGGAGAACAAAGCCTGTAAAAGCCAGAGGAAGAGGTATTGTCATGGAGGATTATCCTTATGTTCTGATCCTTAAAGATCATCACAGCTAGGTTGTTGACTATAGATGTTCCTCCTTAGACGGAGGGGACAGGGGTTGTTATAGGACCCTCAACTGAGTATCTAACCTCTATGCCCAAATAACTATATGCAATTCTTCTCTAATTAAAGTGGTCTCAGGTTGTCTGGTAGGCCATAGACTACATAGTTGGGGAGAGATGAGGAGGAACTATTTCTACACAGCCACAGAGAAGCCATTCCTTCTGGGTACAGACCTTCCAAAGCAGCTGTTTTAAGGTCTTGTCTGCTCATGCCGTAACCCCTCGCCCTGTAGTAGGAGGTTGCTTGTGTGTTCCCGGCTACCCAGACTTCTGAAATATCCACACAGAAACTGTATTATTTAAATCACTGCTTGGCCCACTAGCTCTAGATTCTTATTGGCTAACTCTTACATCTTAATTTAACCCATTTCTATTCATCTGTGTATTGCCACATGGCGGTGGCTTACTGGCAAGGTTTTAGCATGTCTGTTCCAGGTGGCGGCTACATGGCATCTTTTGACTATGCCTTCTTTCTTCCAGAATTCAGTTTAGTTTTCCCTTCCTACCTATATTCTGCCCTGCACAAGCCTAAGACAGTTTCTTTATTAACCATTGGTATTCAGAGCATACAGAGGGGAACCCCACATCATCAGCCATTTCTCTGTAAGCCTCATAAACTCTTGTTTCCTCAGGTGGATATTGGTGGAATTTGATCTTGGTTTGTCTTTGGGACCTCATAAGGAGGGGAACACATGAGGTTTTAGCAACAGAACTATATCTTCATCTCTATTTTAGCTGCTTAGACTGGAAACACAAGTTGTTTAGTGGATATCTTCTTGGAAATGAATACATTTCTTCATTATCTTGTCCTTTTCTCCACCATCCAGTAAAGATCTGTGGAAAAGACCCGAGGGGAGCAAACTGTCTTCCTGTATGAGGGACTCTTGGGGTTTCTGAGTCACCGTGCTAGCTTGTATTTGGGCTTAAAAATATGCAAAAATCATCCTAGATCTGCAGCAACTTCCGCCGGTTCCAGCTGTTCTTTGAGGACGGAGCAGCTGAGCATGTTCTCTTACTTTCTGAGTTTTAGTTTAAGGTTTTGCGTCCTCAGCTCTCTTCTATTGAACTGAAACTGGTCTTGTTATTTTTTTTTTACGTTCCTGAGTTTGTTCTTGGCTGGGGCAGCACTTGACAGTCTCTATCCTGTGCCTCAGGTGGTGGTCAAGAACCACAGTACATATCTCAGTAGAGAAGACTGTTTCTTACTCCTGCTCTACAATATCAAACTTTTGAGCTAAGTCCATATTACTTCTGTCTCCAGGCAGGACTATGTATGATCTCAAGGGCCCTCAATCTGTTCTTGATGAAGTTGCTTTCAATATAAATGGAAACGTTATGACTACCAGAGAGATTATGTCTACAGTAGGAAGGTTACTCACCTATGCCATAGTCCCTCTACAATGTCTCTTACCCTGACGTCTATCATCCTGTCTCCTGCCTTGCAGTCCACTCTGCATGCAGCTAGTTGTCTGATTCTAAACTCAGCCCTGGCCCTGGAGTTCACAGCCTTCACTTACTCTCTGAACAGTTTAGGGTAAATTTCCTGATGCTTTATTTCCATAACTCCCTCATTCTAGGTCATAGATGTGCCTTTGTTTTTTGGTTTTAGTTTTTAGAGACGGTGGTATGTATTACAGACTTGCCTCAAACGTGTTATATAACTAAGGTTGACTTTGAACTTCTGATCCTCCAGCCTGCTCCCCAAAGTGCTGGGGTTATAGGCATGAGGCACCACACTCGTTTTGTAAGGTGCTGGTGATAAAACCCAGGGCTTCACGCATGCTAAGTAAGAACTCTATTACCTGATCTGCATCTCCACCTCAGAAGAATAAATGTTTAAAACCTCAAACTTTCCTACTCTGAATTATGCTGTTTAGTATCAGAAAAGTTAATTGAATTAATTTGAGTAAATTGGGGACCCTGGGTTTTGTTGTTGTTGTTTGGTTTTTGTGCACACATTGTCTTGTTCCTGGGTCCATTCTAGAAGAGTTCAGTCTCCACCTTTCCTCTGTCCTGAAAATCCTCTGGTGTTGGACTTGCCCCTTCAGTGCGACTGGAGTTGCTGTCTGCTCTTCTCCCCCAACACTGTCTGACCTAGAAATCAATGAGTTTGCAGGAGAACGGTCACAGAAAAGCACCTGGCTAGTTCCGTGTCACAGCTGAGTCTGACAGGGAACCTCCAAGGTCTCCAAAGAATCTTTTGTCTGTCTGTAGTAGAACTCAGATATTTACTTCTGCAAGCAGCCCAGAAGGGAAGCCGGCTGTGAGTGACAGTCCTCAACCAGTATGCCGTAATCTCTGTCACACACTTTGGTTTATGGCTAGCGAGAGGCAATGATCCCAGATGTGTTCGAGTTGGAAAGAATGTGTAAGCTGCTGACCGTTGGTGGCTGTGCACACTTCTCTTTTTTACCTGGTTTTGTCTACAGAACTGGAGGTATATAAATCTTAAGCTCAATGAATTCATACAAAATGGATACTCTGTTTAACTTACACCTACATCTGGGAATAGAATATCACCACCACTCAGTATTCCTGTTTACCATTCCTCCAGCACTGCCCTCTCCAAAGATAATCACTATTGTGACTTATTTGTTGTTTTAGACTTTTATGTAGGGGAACATATATAGTGGACTCATAGGAATCTGGCTTCTGTATTCAACATTTATGAATAGATTTTAGGTTGATTCATGTTGTTGAATTTAGTAATATGGTCTTACCATATCCATTCCTGCATAATATCCCATTACATGAATACAACATAAAATTGGGCTGTTTCCCAACTTGGCTGGTATGAATAGTGTTATTCTGAACACTCTTTGTACATGCTTCTGGTTCCTACGTGTGTGCATTTTTAATATGTATCTGAGAGTGGCGTTGCTGACTCACGGCTACTACTGCCCTGCAGTTTTCTAGAGGCTTCTCTGGAGGTTCTGAGAGGGGCGTGCAGTGCCTCGTGCACCCTAGCCTGAAGAATGCACTTTCTTCCCCTTGAAGCTTTGGGAAGGATACAGATGGAATGGAGAACTGATAGTGGAAGAGAGGGGCACCAGTCTCGCCATCCAGATCACTTGAGTGAACCCTGGCTCACGCTCACACATACAATTTTCTTTGCCATACTTTTGCTTGTTTTTTGTTTTTTGAGACAGGGTTTCTGAGTGTAGTCCTGGTCATTCTAGAACTTGCTACGTAGACCAGGATGGCCCCGAACTCAGAGTTCTGCCTGTCTCTGCCTCCCGAGTGTTGGGAATAAAGATATGCACCACCACCCCTGACTTCTTTATCATACTTTAATGCATACATTGGCTTTACTTTAGGATCTGTGGTTTTAGATCAAAGCATTCTCCATCCTTTCTCCTGCTCTACCATAAAATACATACGTGTGAAAACTACAACTCAGTTAATAGTAGTTGACCCCGGACTTAAAGACTCATTGAAGCTTTCTGCATAGCAATAAATAGAAACCGTGGCTGTCTTCTTCTGGTATTCTCTCCATCACAAGCTTTCTGAACATCTACACAGGGTTGAAGATTTGAACTTGAACTCACAAAAATATAGAACTGAACTTCTAACTTCCGAGAGCGGTCCACAGGAGTTAAAGACTCTTTCTCAGCACTCCCTGTCTGGCCCTCTAGTGTCCCTGTGCCTTTGCTGACACCAGGTTGGCAGCTATGGAGAGGGTTATCTGGAGCACAGCATCTTCGGCTCCAGGCACACTTTCCTTCCCCTTCTCTCTATGGATAACTTCCATGGGCACTGGACTCCATCATTTGACAGAAATACAATGACATGGACAAAAGTGTCCTCCAATGTGAGGGATGGTGGTCCAGTCCCTTTTCCCGACTTCCTTGCGTTTCAGGAAAGAAGGACTGCGTGCCTATGTGGAGCGGGATTTTCCAGACATTGCCACTGTGAGACACTGGCAATGCTCAGTTTTACTCCTCAGCAGCTCATCTGATAGCAGATGGGGGCACACACTACCTGTTGACATTGTGCTCTGAAACCTTGCGCCTTAAAGCTTTTGAAATACATACTTAGCTCTCTTCACTGGTAGTATTAAGGCAGGTTTTGGTTTGTGAATTGACTTCTTGCATCTGTACATTTCAAAGCTCTAGAAGAATTCTGTAGGAAGGATGTTCTCTGTAATTTATAAAAATAGCAGAGTGGTTTCTAGCAAGGCCATTATCCTTGTGCAGAATTACTCACTTGGATGTTTGCATACAGGAGTGGAAGGCACCCAGAGGTCTTGGCTGTGTTTTCATAGCCAGCACTATACCGATGCCCACTCGCAGTCAGAAGGAAGGGAGAAGGGTAGAAACAAAGTAGAGTAAGGAAGGGACGGCTCTGCTTCCCACCCAAATCCTCCCCATCTGTGCGCCAGTGAGAGTTCACATTAAACTGGGGCTCTCGGTGCGTGTGGTACAAATCCCAAGAAAAGCAGCTCCTGCAGAGACAGAATCCACTGACTCGTGTAACTGGAGAGTCTAGTTTTAGATATGATTCCGTTCAGGCTCCAGCAACACAGGGACCTCCTTCGAGGGTGCCTGCTTCCCTTTGAGCTACAGATCTTCCATGGCAAACTTGTATTTTCCTCAGGTTTAGACAGTGATCATCCACTGAGCTCCCATCTTGCCCTGCACACCCTTGTTTAAACAAGACCCTGTGTTTCAAGATGCAAATTGAAAAACTAATGTGAGAAATTCTGGATGTCCCAGGTTAGACCACACCTTACTGCAGAACTAGTTAGAGGGTTCAGGGGACCTGGGTTTTCAAGTCAGTGAATTCTTCGGTTGCTAGATTCACCAGAATCATTTGCTCAGGTTGAAGAAAGGCAGTTGCTCAGTGCAGCCATTACAGGGATTCCCATGTGTTGAGTGATGTTTTCTGGGGAGACTTGAAGAAATATCTGTTCACCCCAGATAGGGAACCTGTGCCAGACTATTGGATAACAATTTTCTCCGAAGCTAGTCAGTACCCAGGATGTGGCGGGTGGGGTGGTGGTTGAGAAGGTTGCCTTGCTTTTGTTTTCAGTAAACAGAAACAATGGCAGCCAAGTCTAGCTTCAAAAAACGTGCATTCTAATGGGAACTGCAACAAGCTCCAAAAACTTTCAAGGACATTTGGGAGGAAAACGTGGGAGCCATGAGTAGAAGAATGCTGTATCAGATCCAAGGCCAGGGAGACAAGGGGTCAGAGTAGGGACACAGGCCAGTGTGGTCGTGTGTGATTAGGGTCTGGAGAGTCTCGGTGAAATGTGCACAGAAATGAGAATGTTCCTTAGGGTGACACTGGACCCTCAGCTCTCCTCCCTATGGCATAAGCAGCGGATGTAAATAAGACTTTAAAGTCAGGAACCAAAAGTTCATCCAGAGAGTTTGCTGTGAGACAGTGCCTCCTAGCAATGTCAGAGGCTACATCTATGAAGTCTCAGCAGCCAATGGATGTACCGACGTGTATGGGAAAGGCCCACGAGACTTCAACCCTGCACAAGGCACTACAAGCAAACAGAAACACGGAGACTGGGAGGAAGTCTTTCAGAGAAGGGCACGCCAACTGGTTATCCAATGCCAAATGGTCAGCCCTGAAAACACGTACAAGTTAACATTATTCAGACTGAGCAGGTTATATTTAGAAATAAGTGTATAGAAGTGTACAATAACATGAAAAAAGAGGTTATGGTTTTGAAAGAGAGAAAAGAGGGCCATTGGAAGGTTTAGAAGGAAAGGGAAGAAAGGAGTAAGGTAATTATCTCAAAGCTAGAAGAAAATACTATAAAAAAATTTACTGGTAATTATAAAAGTTTTTTTTCTGGCATCATTGTGAAATGGCAGAAGAATCAAGTTGTTTGAGCTTAAATGATGTAAACGTCCCCAAACCTTAATGGATTTAAAATATAAGAACTAGAAGAAAAATGATGGGAAGTTGCTTCTGTCACACCCGCATCACAAACTCCCTGAGCCACCCTCTCTATATGGCTACTTTAACATTTAAAAAGAAAAAGGGAAGGCTCAGCGCTATTTTAGGCCAGATGAAAGACAGCGGTCACAAAAAGCCAGTCAAAGCGCTCCATTTTCCTTTCAAGTCCTTCCTGGATGACGGGGGACAGGAGAGGGTCGAGTGCTTACTTGGTGCCGTTATTTCCTGGCTAGAACTTTGTGAAGTAAGTGCCATAAGATCCTACAGAATAGGGAGAGAAAGGAAGTTTGCCTAGGCTCATGTAGGGAGGCAAAGGAGCTGTTGGTCAACAGTCCCGCAAAGGTTCTGCCACCTTCAGTCTGCTTAGGAAAGAAGCCGGCCTAGGATAAAACCTGGTTCCAACACTCACAACTACAAGCTCGAGTCTACTGGCCTCTTGGGCTTTAGTCTGTTCTTCTGGGAGACAAAACCCATCCCCAAAGGGTTGCTTTGAAGAGCTAAACTAGCCCACTAGTTCTTCATCTGTTCCAAGGACCAGGCTGCAGAACCAAGGGAATGAAGAGACACGGTGCCAACAAGTGAGCAGATGAGGGGCTCTGAGAGGAGCATTTAGAGGAGAGCAGCTGAAGCCAGGTGAGCTGGGTGGGCAGCGGTCAGAGCAGGCTTCAGGAAGAGATTTCAGCCATAGCTATACCAACACAGAGAGCAGAAGGTCCAGGCAAGGCAGCTGAGAAACTAAATGTAATGTGTGCAAAGTATCTATATTTCTTCTGGGTGCAGGATACCGGCTAGCGTGAGCACGCCCAGCTGCAGTACCTATGCTGGATGCCGGCTGGCGTGAGCACGCCTTTTAAAAGTACTCAAAGAAAAGAATGCTTCTCATTATTACATTTAAGTCATGAATTAAAATTAAAACGAAGTAAAATAAAATTCACCCCCCCCACCCCCAGTTTTCTAGTGTTTTTGTCTACTAAGAGCAATGTCCAGATAAAGGAAGTGGACGACATCTATTCCTTTCAGAGGGACACCTCTGCTCCTCAAATTCAGTTTGCTCAGCTACGGTTTTGTGAGACAGGTGCTCTCATGATGTGTAGCTACTGATAGCCATCATCCCTTGTATGGAATACTGCAGGGTCAGTAACACTTTTCTGAAGGAGAAATGCATTTTCATGGGCTGTATCGTTGCTCATGCTCAGGTTTCTAGATAATAAACAAGGCGTTCCGAGTCAGCGTATGCCCAGAAGCTCAACATTACCACAGTGGTCCCACTATTCTTAATACCCACACTTTGGCTGGAATGGGCCCGATGTACTATAAGGTGAACAAGTGCAAGAAGCCCATAACGTTCTCTCTCCACAGTAATTATGCTTCTACATTCTGAAGTTACAATAAAGAAAATCCTTCCAATTCAAATAAAAAAAATGGGATTGCTTCACAGGCAGCTCATGTACTCCATGGCTATGCTTTTTAAATGACTCACTAATCCAATTAAAATTAAACATATACATCAGCTCACCTGGACAAAATGTTAAGGTGGTAAGCACTAGCCACAAGGATCTTATCAACTTTCCTGCAGGCTCAAGAGATGGACTAGGCTGCCCTGTGGCTCACTCCCAAGTGCAGCTCTCAAGAGGAGGACACACTTCCCAAAACACCACAGAGAAAGCTACAGCGCTGAACTCTGTCAGATACCCTACTGTAATAAATGGAAATTTTTTTTGGTCTTTGGTTATATATAAAAGCTACTAATAATTATTAAAGTTATTAGACACATAGAAAACTGTTTTACAAATCAGCGACTCAATGAGCATTTGTTCCTTTTATTCACAAAACGTAAGTCCCTCATTGAGACCCTTTATGATTTTACAGAGGACTTTGAGATACATCAATTATAAAACATGTCAAAAAGAAAACATCTTCAAAATATACAGATACAAAGATACAAAGAGGTCCTTTATACAGAGTTCTTTATAAAATCCATTGGTGTAAAAAGACGTCGGAAGGGAAGACATGTGCAGCTGTCATCAGGATCATCTTTGTCTGGGAGACTTTTCTCTCCTCCGGTCCTGGTTTCTCTTGGAGTCTCTAGAATGTTCAGAGTGTCTGCTAGACTTCTCCCATCGTCTCTCAGCACCGTTCTGATACCTGTCATCATCACTCTTATGGCCCGAATGTCTTCTGCTCCTGTCCCTTGACTTGGAGCGATCTTTCCTCCTGACACTTTCACTGTCCTGACTTCGGGGTCTTTGCTTCTCATTTTCAGAAAAAGAATCTCTCCTCTCTCGTCGCTTCTTCTTTGGCTCACCATGCTTGTCTTGCAGCTCTCTGTGCACGTCTTGGTCTCGGCCATTCCGAACTCTACTGTAACTATTTTCTTGGAAAGGAAGCCTTCTGTCCGCCATGGGCTTTGCCACAGGATCCCTCCAGTCGGCATTTCGGGAGTCATGCGCTCTGTGTCTCTCAGATCTTGCTCCCTCAGATCTCCCTTCCTGGTGCCTTTGCTCCTCCCTTCCTTCTTCTCGCCTCGTGTCGTGCATCTGCTGGCCCCTGGCTGCTTTCTCTACTTCTTTACTTCTGGTCTTCCCTTGTCTCTTCTTTCTTGTATCTTTAGCTGTGTGTAAAAAAGTACAGTTAGTTTTTATGTTAATCTAAGTTCATAATTTAACAACATTTACTGACATATTGAAGAACACTTTTTTGTGCAAATTAACTGATGTGGGAGTGTCATATCAATCTGTTGATTTCATTGGTTAAGCAATAAATAAACTGCTTGGTCCTGATTGGTTAGAACAGAGGTGGGTGGAGTAAACAGAATAAAATGCTGGGAGGAAGAGGAAGTGAGCTCAGACTTCACACAGCTCCTCTCAGAGCAGGACACTCACAATGAGCTCCGACCCAGGATGGACGTAGGCTAGAATCTTCCCAGTAAGCGCACCTTGGGGTGCTTACAAACAATTATTAGAAATGGGCTAGTCCAGATGTGAGAATTAGCCTAGAAGAGGCTAGATAGAAATGGGCCAAGCAGTGTTTAAAAGAATAGTGTCCATTTAATTATTTCGGGTAAAGCTAGCCGTGTGGGCGGCCGGGGTGCTGGGGACGCAGCCCCGCTGCTTCTATTACAACAGAATGGCGCCCAACGTGATGGACTAAATCCACTTAAAAACCTGAGAAGGCTTAAAAATAAGGGAGAGAGAGTTTAACACAGATTTTTGCTGTTTGTTGGTGGCGTGCTGTAGAGAGATTTCCTGATTCGGCAACAGCAGCAGAAAAAACGTGGTGTCAATTTAAAGCGCAGCTTCTTGGGGCTGTGCTGCCAGCGTGAACTCTGGCTTTAAAGCATTTCAATGGCTTTTATGGGACTGGATGTTTGTGTTCCCGCTTGGGATCGGAAGGAGAGTGCTCTGAGTCCGTGCTGATGGCTCAGCACTCCCCGCCTTCACCTGGGCAGATGGCCGAATCAGGCTTAGGCAGGCGGGAGAGCATGGCGGATTCCTGCCACCATCCAGAGACGTGTTTTCAGACTGCGCAGTGCTCTGTGTGTCAGATTTGGATGTAACTTGGATGAAAAGAATTTCTGTGCTACACGCTCAGTCTCAGAATTAAAGTGCTGAGTGCCGCTCCTACCTGGCGGCCCCAGAGCTAGCACAAAATGGTACGTCCTCCATTTTGAAATTTTCCTGACTCAGCAGCAGGAAAAAAACCTGTGTTGTTTTAAAATGCCGGCTTTCTGGGCCATCCTGCCAGGGCAAATTCTGACTGTTTGTGCAGGAGGGCCGACTACAGAGAGGGGATTTGTGTGTTGTCTGTGGACATAATGCTGCAACTTACTTGCTGGCAGGGACCTTGAAATGCCATAGAGTTGTGGCAGTAAACATGGCTACAGCCAGTGCCTCAGCCATGAGGCTGGAAAGCTAAGGAAAGGACTGGATCTAGCTGTCAAAGCCACGGCTTTAGTCCTACTGATATTGCTTGGTAAATTAAAGACTCATGTTGTCAGAAAAAGAGAGATATACAGTAAAGAGAGATTCAAAGATAAAGAAAATTTCTAAATGGTTTACAGTGTGTTAAAAATATATATATGCATGCTAAACATTAAAGTTCTTAAAGTAAAAAACAAAAAAAAAAAAGGAAGAAAGAGGGTAGTTGTGTGTGGTAGTACACACCTTTAATCCCAACACTTGGGAGGCAGAGGGAGATTGACCTCTGTGACTTCAAGGTGTGGTAGCACACGCCTTTAATCCCAGGGCCCAGAAGGCAGAGACCAACAGATCTCTGTGAGTTCAAGGTGTAGTAGCATACACCTTTAATCCCAATGCCTGGGAGGCAGAGACAGGTGGATCTCTGAGAGTTCATGGACAGCCTGGTCTACAGAGTTATTCCAGGACAAAGATACAGAGAATATAAAATAAAAGTAAAAATAAACAAAATAGTTAAAATAAAGCCATACAAAGATGGAAAATACACAGAGAATTTTGATACTGTATGCTATTATGCTCTCTTTGAATTGTTTGAATGCTGAGGAAGGAGCAACAGCTGCCAAAAGATATTTGTTTATAAATGCTGCTGAACTAATCCAACATAGATATTTTGAAAATGCTTTGAAATTTGGATCTAAGGACGTGATGCTTTGGAAAGGAGTTTCTTATTTTATTTTCACAGAGGGTGAGAGTCTGTGGATTTCTTCTATCCGAATTTGGTATGATGGACCACGCCCTCCTGAAGGTTGCTGTAAACATCTTAAGAAAATTGCTTCACTCAACTGCCAACTGAGATAAAACTAGCACACAGGTTATACCATGAAATACCTAATTAACGACGCCCCCATTCAGCAGGAAGCAGTTTGGAGAGAAAAAACTGCGCCCATGTTCCCAAATACGGTTTATAAATGTTCTTTTACATTTCAAGGGGGATATGATATAGGTATGAATAATTTACATTGATATGGATTTTGCTTTAGTGATTTAAATTTAAGGCCAATTTTGTTATATGTATCTGTATTTCTGATCTTGATTAAGGTATTGTGATTGTGTAGTTCACTTAAAAATGTAATGTATATAGGCTGTTAATAATCATCTATAATGATGATTTTGTAGTCATATTAGATTTTCTAGATGTGCATGGATATATTTCAGATAGGCATTCTTCATCTTTCAAAGGCTAGAGAATATGGCATTTTAAATGTTTTGATAACTTAGGGATTTTCATGACAATGAGACACTCTGCTCCTGGCAGCACCAATCTACTTCAAGAAGAAGATGGGCATCGAAGAGGATCCTTATGGAGTTTGATAGCCATTTGGGCAAGAAACTGCTCTTGTCTGGAGTGTTGCATAAACTGGACACAGAGAACCCTCAGAGAGAGGACTGCTGAACTTGCCTAAAGGTGAGATGACCTTTTGGGGTTCCTGATTCATGAAAGAGTCTGCAAGACATTCTTCAGGACAAGCAGATAGTGACTGCCTTTGAAATTTCCTGCTTTGTGGAATGTCTGCTGAAAACTATGGGCCTGTAGGCCGAAGATGGATGCCCCAACGGTACAAAAGAACTTTGGGTGACTGTACAGGCAGCGAGATGTCTCTGTCATTTCTAGAGTTTTGAAAGTTGCTTTTTTCTTGTTTGCTTAGGTAATATTCTATCTTTCTGGAGTCTTTGATGGAGTTAAGAATAGTTAGTTATAGTTATACTCTTCCTTAGTTATTATAAAGATTATTGTAATTTTTACTTAATAACTGTTCTGTTATATGTAATGTTGCTATGCTAAAGTTAAAGCCTTTTCTTTTTTTGTTTAAACAGAAAAAGGGGAAGTGATGTGGGAGTGTCATATCAATCTGTTGATTTCATTGGTTAAGCAATAAATAAACTGCTTGGTCCTGATTGGTTAGAACAGAGGTGGGTGGAGTAAACAGAATAAAATGCTGGGAGGAAGAGGAAGTGAGCTCAGACTTCACACAGCTCCTCTCAGAGCAGAACACTCATGATGAGCTCCGACCCAGGATGGACGTAGGCTAGAATCTTCCCGGTAAGCGCACCTTGGGGTGCTTACAAACAATTATTAGAAATGGGCTAGTCCAGATGTGAGAATTAGCCTAGAAGAGGCTAGATAGAAATGGGCCAAGCAGTGTTTAAAAGAATACGGTGTCTGTGTAATTATTTCGGGTAAAGCTAGCCGTGTGGGCGGCCAGGGTGCTGGGGACGCAGCCCCGCCGCTCTTATTACAACAATTAACCAGGATGGTTAAAATTAAAAACATGGCCAATACGCAGTTGTCAGGAGTGCAGCTTGGAATAATCACTTAGAAAGCTGGTGGTATTTACTAAAACCAAATGCATCCTCCAGCAGCGGTGCCATCTGTAGCTACGGGACTGAAAAAAGAATGTACATGCAGGATGAGGTTATGTGACATATCACAAAAGCCACCATTTAGCACGTTCAGAACGCTTACATTAATCTATAGGTGGAATCACAGAAGAGTTACACACAGGAGCTCAGGAAGAGAGAGAATCCAAACTTCCAAGCCTATCTCTGTTGACTATACAGCTTTTGCATCAGTGTAAAGTTGGGAAACCAAGAGTACAATATGACCAGACAGGGACTATCCGCATATATATATGGTTATTAACAGATGTACCTAGGACATCAGAGACATGTATGAGTATGTACAGCAACCACTGTGGATGGATAAACTATACATGCAGTAACATGGGTGAATTTTATTAACACAATTATGAAAGAAACATTAGATAAAAAGAGTTCATAGTTAATAACTATAAAGTTAAAACAGGCACTATGGAACAGGCCTCTACACCAAGCACTTGAGAAGTAGTGGCAGAGAGAACCAGGTTCAAGGCTAGCTGATGGAGGAAGGTCATTGGCTAATAAAGAAACTGGCTTGGCCCATTTTATTGGTTAGAACATAGGTGGGTGGAGTAAACAGAATAGTATGCCGGGAGGAAGAGGAAGTGAGCTCAGACTTCACGCAGTTCCTCTCAGAGCAGGACACACACGATGAAGCTCCGACCCAGCATGGACGTAGGCTAGAATCTTCCCGGTAAGCGCACCTTGGGGTGCTTACTCACATTATTAGAAATGGGTTAGTCCAGATGTGAGAATTAGCCTAGAAGAGGCTAGATAGAAATGGGCCAAGCAGTGCTTAAAAGAATACAGTGTCCGTGTAATTATTTTGGGTAAAGCTAGCCGTGTGGGCAGCCGGGGTGCTGGGGACGCAGCCCCGCCTCTCATATTACAACAGCTAGCCCCTGCCAAACCATGAATTAACAGACTAGACTGCATATAAGACTCCAAAAAGCAAATAAAACAAAACATCCAACAGCAAACAAACCAGGCAAAGGCTAGACATGATGTACAGCTGAAACCCCAGCACTTGGGAGGCGAGGGGAGGGGGGGTTGCAGCTCCAGGCCAGCCTGGGCTATGTAGTGAGGAGACTAGGTTAGCTATGTTGCGAGAGCTTGCTGCAACAAGACTAAAGGATGGAATTACAAATCCCAACAGCTGCTGCCCTGAAGATGGGGGAGGCTGGCAGGCACAGGATGCACAGGAAAGAATTCCAGCAAAGGAGTTCTGAAGTGCCCGTCCTTCTTGATCTGGGGGGGGAACTCGGTACAGCAAAGCCCCAGGTGAGCTACACAATGAGCAAGATGATGTTAAATAGTCACAAACGCTCGACTGCACAAATACAGCTCCAAGTGCCCTGACAATGAAGCATCAGGATGGCACCTACAAACTAGAATGCAAACGTGAGTACTTCAGGCATCACTAAACCCCAGCTGTGTCCACGAGGAGGCTTCTAAGACAGAAATAACACAGTGTCAATAACAGATGATCGTCTCTATTAATAAAGATGATGACCACTGGCCGGGTGGTGGTGGCGCACACCTTTAATCCCAGCACTCGGGAGGCAGAGGCAGGCGGATCTCTGTGAGTTCGAGGCCAGCCTGGTCTACAAGAGCTAGTTCCAGGACAGGAACCAAAGCTATGGAGAAACCCTGTCTCGAAAAATCCAAAAAAAAAAAAAAAAAAAAAAAAAAAGATGATGACCACAATAAGTAAGCAGCAACTGAAACTGGCCCTCAGTATGGACACCATGAGCCCTGCTCTTGTTAGGAACAGCAGGCTAAAGTCTAGATGAGCCTGATACCTGAGACGGAGCTCTGACTGCTGGAGGACGAGGAGCCGCCTCCTTCACTGGAGGAGTCTGAGCTGCTCTCACTGCTGTCGGAATCTGAGTCAGAGGACTCGGACTCCGAGGAGGACTCTGAAGACGACGAGGTCAGGGCGGGATTCTTTTGCTCGGCTTCTGGTTTCTGGGCCATGATGACCTTGGGTGTATTTTTCAGGTGCTCTCGCAGTTCATCCCTAACAGAAATATAATGTGTTACATTAGCTTGTAAGACGACTTTGTCAGCTAAAGCTAAAATTCTGCAAATGATCCTTACGTTAAACCTCCAAGACCTATGGAAGTGAAGAAGTTGATGGCGAAGCGGGTATTCCGTGGGTTGTCTCGAGGTAACAGTCCTTCAAAGAATGGCTGCAGAGTTCTGAAAAAAAAAAGAGAAAAGAAAAAACACAAAGAGAAAAATGAAAACTCCTATACCCACTTACCAGATTTCCAAATATTCAATTAGTAAGTATAAGAAAGTGGCTTATGCATTTATAGGTTAGGCTATCTAAATATAATCAGTAATAAGAAATAATTCACTGATGTTCATTTCTTTATAAAAAATATTTCTTTATAGTTTGTGTGTGTGAGCGCGCATGCGTAGGACAGCATATAGGAGATGTGGGTGTGAGGGATCCAACCCATTTCAGATTTGGTGTCCTTCACCTACTGAGACATCTCACTGGCCCTTAGACTTGATTTCTGTAACTATACAATATGGATTTAGAAATTTTTCATATAGATACTAGGATACACACAGAATATACAGATGGCATACACACACACTGTGT
>JABTXL010003523.1:5288145-5306131 GCA_025134845.1 Neodon shergylaensis | reverse complement strand
ATACAGCAATTTACGATCAAACAGTGACTGTGTTTTCAAACTAGACTCCTAAAAATTTTGAAAATTATTTTAAAAAACTCAATGTCAAGCTTACCATTTTTGAAAGCCTTTAGTCTGACTGATAACATTTAAAGCTATTTATGATAATTTCATTAAATATGAAATTCTAAATTCATGAGTATGAATCATTTCTAACAATCTAGTGAAGAGGGTCAAGGCATAACTGGATATTCTGTCTTTAAAGACATCTGTGGGAAATTCTTTTAAATTTACATTCACCAACACCAATACCTGCAATTTAGATATGAACTCAACTGTTAAAGGATATGCTTAGATAGTACGGAAAAGCACAATATGAGTTTACAGAAGCATGAACGGACACTTCAGTCTCAACTTCAGTGACCTTCCAGTTGGTAAAGGAAGACAATATATAAAAATGAATAAATAAATAAATGAATAGAAACAGATTCATGAACAGTCCTGAAATAAATGTTCTCTGTAGACCTACCCACAGGGGATGGACGCTCTATCTACAGACCTACCCACAGGGGATCTCGAAAGATAGATGGGCCAATCCAGTAACTGCTGAAACGTACTACCCGATTAGCTTTTTAACTGCTTTGAAAAGCATCTCCATGAGAAGTTTTGGAATAAATAAACTCCTGATTATGCTGCTAGGTTAACAGAAAATCTCTCTCACAATGATTGACATCTATTTTTTCGGCATATATGATTTAACAATTCCTAAAAGAACCCTAGTGAATCAGACAGTGATTTCTTGAGACAGTGACTCAGGAAAACCGCAAGCGGAGACAGAATGAGAAGGCTGCCGTCATGCACATTTTATAAGTCACTCATTAGAATGTCTACCATTTTTACAAACAGTGACCTGAACGTAGTTAATTCCTCTAGTAGAAAACAGTCTATACAAATTAAATGTGTTAATTTTTAAGTTTAAACTAAACTTCAGTTAATTTTTACTTTTAAAATTTAAATGAACTATCATGAAACTTTGCCATTTTCACTAACTGAGGTGTGATCTAAGAAAAAACTGTTAACATTTTTAAATGAGGTAATTAAGTGTTTGTGTCTATGTAAGCAATCTGCAAGTGCAGGACGACAGACTAGAAGGAACCTGTGGAATCCAACATGATAGCCATGTCCCTATAAACCATTTAAAATTATAATCTGAGCTCCTTAGCCAGGACACTCATATTGTGCTCATCAAAAGCTGTATGTGCCTAGCTGCCGCTCCCCTGACCAGGGCAGCATGCTCATCTCCTCGCTGCTGCTCCCCTGACCAGGGCAGCACGCTCATCTCCTCCCTGAACAGCTCTACTGCACAGCGCTGCTCTAGAAACAGATGGTCTACCATGAAGCACCTTACCAGAGCATCCCTTTAAAACATGGGAGCACTTTAGACACAAAGAAAAAGAAAAACAAGTCATAAGCTAACCCAAATAAGTAAAATGTTTATAAACGTGTTAAGTTCTGCAAAAGAACACTTTGTCAAAATTTCACCTGGTACTGAAAACTTAAAATGAATCCTTCCTAAATTATGCTGTTGGGTTAACTTGATGTGCAAAATTCACTCTCAAAAAATTTTGCATCGTGTTTATGATATGTTAAACCTATTTTAAGCAACATGCAGTAATACACCAACGGTGCAGCAGATTCAGAACCACCTGCAAAACATATCACTTTTCCCCCCAGACCAGGTGCAATTATAAGTACTATTATCTATGGCTTGTGATAATTAAATATTTTAACATGTCAATTAAATATTTGAGCAATTTTAGGAGTCTTTAGTACGTGAAAATAGATGTATTAAGATATTTTCAAATATTAATCAAAATATGTTGAGGATAGTTCTATAACAGCTACCCTTTGGATTAGCATCAATAAAGTTGTAATGACTTAATTATATTCCTCAAATGTAACATGGTCACACAGAAAATTCAGCATTAATTCTAGTTTTAAAAGTTAATTTACTAACTTATTTCCTTCTAAGGATGACATGTCCACTGTGGTCAATCCTATAAAAAGCAACCATTAGGAAAAAGAAAACCACTTTCTAATTTGAAAATAATTTGTTTTTGCAAATTTTATAAAATTTTCAGTATATACATACATATTTACAATAGATTCAATAAAGAATCAAGGGTTTTTTTTTCCTGCAAATGCCCAAATACTACGTTTTCCAGGTTAGGGCTAGTGTGGTGCTGGGCAAAGGTATTTATTCTGCTACTATGGTATGGAAACAGGGGAAAAGATCAGTGAGTGAGCGAGAGCGTGATTTTACTGCAATAAAGCTTTACTTATGAAAACAGGAAGTGGGTCGGGGCACAGTACCAATCCCTACAAATGATCCTCTAATCCTGACACAGCTCAGCACCAAGAGACCGGACACTGAACAGCCTATTGGAACGCATGTTCACTAGTCCATCTATGAGGTCTATCATTCGTCCATCAAGGTGTGAGGAAGGGCTCCACCAAAGCCTAGGCCCAGGCTCCAAAGACCTAAAAAGACTATATGATGACAACCAGGAAAAAATTACAAAATTATTTACACAGCTTGGTGTTTATTATCCTTAGCACTAGGGCTCCGATATGACGGGCAACAGTTAGGAGACGATGAACCCATGAGGCTAACAGAAGACCTTAGGAACTTAGTGGGTAACTAAATCCCTGAGGCTCTGCCTGTCTAACAAAAGTCTATAATCACATGAATGAATTAATGAATGAAAGAGTAATACAAATCCTTCCATATACAACCTGAGCAGTGTAAACATACATGTTGTGACTGCTACAGCTCCTACCAGAAGGATTCTTCCCTGCACAGGGATCAGATTCCTCCTGAGGGGTAATCTGTTCACAGGTAACCACTGTGATTAGAGACAAGCACGCCAGGATGCGTTCACGCAGACGCTGCGCTCTACTAGAGCACACGCCAAAGACCCAGAGCCTTAAGCCTTGGTTTAGAATAAAATTACAAAACTTACATCTACTTGAGTATTATTATTTCAATTCACAAAACCTATTCATCTTAAACTAAAATGTTAGCAATACATGCTCCCTAATTTAAAGAGAAAGGCATGGACATACTGTTTGGCTCTCCGCAAACTCCATCTTCAGCAACTTGTGTGCACATTCTTCAAAATCTAAACTAGGGAGACAAGATGGTCACAATATGTTAAAAGTCTGAAGCAGTAAATTACAGTGCTCTGTACCTGTCCAAATATTACTGTTACTATTTTAACTGTAAATATGCATAATATCCCAGCACACAGAGAGCAGCTCTTAACTACAAACACCAAAGTACACACACACAACAACACAAGGAACCTTAAACCATGCTGCAGAGAAGTCAGACACAAAGGCCACACACAATATAGTGAACAGGCAAATCCATATATAGAGAGAAGCTTATGGGACCAAAATGATGGCTAATGGAAACAATTCATTCTTCAATGTCAAAAATATTTTGGCAATGTTTGGACAACTTTGCAAATACTCCAAAACAACAAACTGTAGATAAGAAAGGATAAATTTTATAGTACATATGAATATATATATGAATTTTACAAGTATATGTGTAAACTTTAAAAAGATATACAAGAAATAAAGAGAATGACTATGTCTTGATCTTTATCGTTCTCTCAAACCAATCAGCCTGCAGTGACACATACAGGAAGGATGTTTCTCAGTGAAGCACAGCAGCTGTAAATTCTCAAGCGCTAGCATCAACTTTTCCTTAAATTCTGGAAGACAGCTGGCATGGTGGCTAATTCCTATAAACCCAGTACTCATAAGGCTAAGGCAAGAAGGACTTTGAGTTTGGGGGCCCTAGGCTAGAATGAGATTCTGAAAGAAACGGGAACACCAGCGGAGGATAAAAGCCCTGTGAGGAAGTCACGAACTGCTCCACACTGATGTCCCAGTAGTAAAGGACAGCGAACTCTAAAGATGGGGAACCTGGTCCTGGGAGGCAAAGACTAACTACTCTTGCTCAAGATCTCCTGAATGTCAGTCATTTCTTCAGTATTTGTTTAGTAAATTCAGTCCAAAAAAAGCATTAGTAATTTTACTCAAAATTTTAGGTAAAATAACAGGTAGAATGCTTAACAATAAAGAATATACTAAAGTTTAAAATGTTACCAAGTATTTGGCTTTTGTTTTGTTTGCTTCAGAAAAGGTTGCATGTAGCTGAGGAAGATCTAAACTCCCGACTCTCTGCCTTCAACTTCCAGTTCCTGGGAATGCAGGTGTCTCCACATAGTACCTATAACTAACTAACTCTTTTAAGAAATGTATTTTCAGTTGCCAGTCCTACATCCACACCTTAATCAGTACATCTGGTTCTTGAGTGCACACAACTTTAACATCTCAGATTTAGCAACATTTCAATTGATTCTCTTGTTTTACAGAGTAGACAATCAAGACTCAGAGGTGTCTGTGAGTCAAACTCCTGGATAACATCTCAGTAGTTAAGAATTAAACACAAAGCCGGGCGATGGTGGCGCACGCCTTTAATCCCAGCACTCGGGAGGCAGAGGCAGGCGGATTTCTGTGAGTTCGAGACCAGCCTGGTCTACAGAGCTAGTTCCAGGACAGGCTCCAAAGCCACAGAGAAACCCTGTCTCGAAAAACAAAAAACAAAAAAACAAAACAAAAAACAAAAAAAAAAAAAAAGAATTAAACACAAAATACTTTTGCTTCTAGCTCAATGGGAAAGCTACAATAAGTACTGCACTTAAAAAGCTTCTTAAAATGTGTATTATGTATTTAGAGAAACCAGGAAAGACATTCTAATTAAAACAGGCCCAATTTCTTATGCTTCCAGTATTACAAACCTCAGTATAGAAAAGAAAATGATCCTCTATCACACCGCAAACCTTAAGACACCTCTTCAGCACTGTCTGTCCCCAGTCACTAGTGCTGAGCTAGGACGAGGTGAGACCTGCTGCAAAAGCCTGCCCATCCGATACACTACAAGTATCTCATTTTATATCCAAACACAGGGCTTCCCCATTTATGAGAAATAACTATAACATTAGTAAATGATGCAAAGCAACTTATAAGGAGCAAAAGCACATTTTTACAGTGTTTATATAGACGATTTTATAATATCCTTAACACAAGATAATTAGCAAATTCAACAGGAACTTGACTCAGGAATAATGCTGCTATATCCAAACCCTTTCAGATGGTCTAACCCCCCTCCCCAATAGCCACCCAATGCAATGCAGTGATTCTGAAAGTGTTTGCAATTCATCTGTTATTTCTAGCTTCTATTACTTATTAGGTTTCATAAGCACACCTGGGCAACCATCCAGCATAGTGCAAGGCAAGAAAAAAAGAAGAAAGCTAAAATAAAAAAAGCAATCTTCCAGGTAGCAGATAACAGGCAATACTACACGGTGCCTAGAATGGACACATTTCAGTACTATAGCAATAACAATGAGTATTGTTAAACATATGAACTGTTAAAAAAAAGGAAATACATGGCAGGAGTGGGGAGGACTTAATAATTAAAAGAAAGTCAAATAAGTAATAAGAAAATTTTACTACTTTTATTTATCAGAAAAAGTTGTATGAGCTTATGCATTTATATATTTGCATTCTTTTAAAGCATATGGTGATTCTGAAGGGGCACTAATTATAAATATCACATGAGCTAACATTGCTCAATATTTTAGGTATCTTAGGTGGCTGAGCAAAAATAATTACAGTTTTAAAAGAATAATAATTGAAGTAGGGTTATATAACTGCATTACTAAATTACTGTCCTCTTGACTTGATGCCAGTTTTAAGTAGTATTTAAAGATGACTGCACTATCGTCAGGGACACGGCGGCCCATCTCCATCTGCTACCACAACGTTGACCGTCATCAAGAAGCAGGAACAAGGAGGGAGCTTCCGCCTCGACAGCAAAGCCAACTGCTTACTGTGAGGTTTTGTATAATGAAAGAGTAATCTTAGAGCCACAGGAATCTCAGAGCAGCAGGAAAATGGGAAGACTAGCAAACTAGTCATAAGAAAAATAAAAGCGCCAATCCCTACACAGTTCAGGAGTCAAACGGACTTGTTTGCATAAGATTACCTAAGAAGAGTCCCATGTTCAATCTCAGGTCTGTAAATAAGTACCCCACACCACCTCAGGCAGTCACTTCATCGCTTCTAACCTGACGGTATAAAGACTTCAGACAACAGAAAGAAAACACTGGACACACACGCACAAACAGAGACAGACAGACAGATCTTCAATCCAATCCGATGTTGATTACTATGTGTCATTTCTTGAGCGGCCTAGCCTGTTTTCAAGGAAGACCACACAAGCAGTCTACTGCCTGGTCTACTAACCTTCTCCAAACTGACATGGATCTGAGCATTTCCTACTTCTTAACAAGTCACGATCAACTCAGTTCTCAAGGGAGGCATAAACCAGACATTTGACCATGTAGTGACTACAATTTGTTCCCTTCACTGTTTTGCAATGGACAATTTTGTGTAATTACAGTAATGAAAAAGGGCCAGCTGCCACGGAGGAAAAGCCCTTGACTCGTGTTCCCAAAGGCTTTCTGTAAAGAGTTTACCTACAATAATGTTTTGTGAATCTAATAAAATTCAAGATCTAGTACCACTGCTTCAAAACAAAACAAAACAAAACAAAAAAGCTACTTCTGCTTTTGATGACCAATGACAGCATTTCTTTGCCTAGATATTTAATGGCTAACATTTATCACCAAAGAGTCTCGTTCCTAAGTCCTCCAATGTGTATATTGCGCACTTATGATTTTCTTCTAACATCTGTATGGGTTTTTATAGGTCTACTAACCATTTTCATATATAATTGGGAAAAAAACTTGCCATGTACGGGCTGGTATTCTTTTAATGCTATTATGCAAGGTCTGCAGGCACAATAAGGAGAAGCCACTGTCTAAGAGTGAGTGGCTGCCTACGCTGGGCGTAATCCCAACATCAGGAGGTTGAGGAGGGCAGATCTCTGTGAGTTCAAAGCCAGCCTCGGCTACAAAATGAGTTCCAGCACAGTCAGGGTTACACAGTGAACCCCTGTCTTGAAAAACAAAAGAACAAACAAACAAAAGAAAAAAGAAGAAAGGAGTGGCTTCCTTGTGTCTCGATGCTTTTGTTTTTGGTACCTTTTCTGATTTAGATAGTAGCAAAGTGAAGGGAACTTAGGGTTCTTTCTACACAATTACTCAGCTGCACCGCAACTCCTCCAGTCACAAGCGCTGAGAGCAACACTGAAGTCATCTCTTCTGTCCTGAACAACGCTGCAGCTCTGAAGAGGACAGCAGGGCCTCAAACTCTACAAAATTCTTATCTTCTAAGTTGCATGGAAAAACTAGCAGCTTTTTCTTTTGAATGATAAAAACATAGGTCAAAATAAACAAAGAAAAAGTTTTTTATCAGTGTTAGATATTCTTCTATTTGAAGTTTTCAGACAACAAAAACAAGATGACTCCTACTTATGGCTCACCATAGTCAAGGGAAACACAGACCCTAGCAACAACCCAACTGAGAAAACATCCCTCCTCCTGTGTGAATATAAACACATTCCCAGTAAATCAATAAGCTGATTCACATCAAAATAACAGACGGACTAAGCACTTAACATTTTTGGATATGTTCCCTCAAATCAAGTGTACAGGTTTCAAAGGAAATAGTTTCAATTTCATGATATCTTGATACTTCTTAACACTACTATACAAGGTCTTCAAAGCTTTCCAAAGTGTAATTCCCAATTCCATTTCTATCCTCCTACATCTGCACAGCAAGTAAGCTCTCAACTAAGAGTCAGAATTAAAAACCACATCAGAAAAAGAAACATTAAATTCTCATTAACAAATATTGTGGTAGCCTTTGATACAGAGCCGGTTATTTTTGAGGTTTAATTACTAACATCTAACTACAAGAAATGGCACACTGAAAGAAAGCAGAACCTATTTAGGTAACACAGTTAGGACTCTAAGTAAAAACCCTGGCTACCCATCCCTTACCCAAAACAGAAATAAATGATCAATTAAGCCAGAAAGTCTTACCTTGACTGAATAGCAAGATATATTGTACGGCGAAATGAGACTAGATTGATTTCTGTTTTGTCATGAATAGTTACTTTTTGTCCTGAAATAAATTAAACATAACAATTATAAAAATATATTTGTTCTATGATCAAATTCAGTAACAACAATGTTGTTTTCCTTTTGTAAATGAGTACCTGCAAAATTAATGGAGCTACTGTAAGCTTCTGTCATACCATTTTGTTGGATCAGAGTCCACAACTATGCCAAAAATCTACTTTTGTCTTTGTATTACAAACTCATTTAGATACCATAGAAGGCTTTACTCCACACTGATGCTTCATGGAATATTATTTCTAGAGTTATACACAATGTTGTTTAGGCGGATGAACTCTACAATCTGGAACTCATCTTAAGAGAACACTGGGTTGTGGCAGGGTGGTTGGCTCTCTCCAAATGTATATTTTTCAAAATCTCTTCACTGATGTAAGAAAACTTTCTTACACCCAATTATTTGTACTTAAATAGTATTTCCATATAAAACAAAGAAATTCTAAAAGAAAAATGTAATATATAGCTACTTAGATGACTTAAAGACAGCAGTGGAAAAAGCCAATATATTTTTTATAAAATGTTACAGAACAATTTCACTATAAGACCTACATTACCCTAAAAAGAAAAACATAATTTTATTATTTCCAGATGTGTAATGTAAATAACGCCAGCTTATATATGCTGCTGTATTACTGATACTCAACCAAAGGAAAGGTCTGAGCTTGTTTTTCTGCACAGTGATGTCACCAGAGCTGAAGAGGAAGAACAGCAAGCCCGTTTCTGTACTAAAATAGTCGGTGGCATCCCTACCCTATTTTGCCAAAATGGACAGCAAACATCTAAGTCATTCACATCTGTCACACTCCTGCCAAGGCTATATAAATTACACACCCTCAACATGAATGCACCTTTGGAAGTCAAGGTCTAAAACACCAAATTAAAATTTTGTTAGTAAAAATGAATTTCCTTGTTTAAAACTTTTAGGGTGGGTATCCTGTTGTAGGGGGCGGTCTTCTGTCCTATAGGGCATGGAAAAGCCTTGACCCGCTAAACTCCAGTGACATTTTTCACAATCCCTTTTCAGTCAATTGAGAGAGCTGACTTAGAATGGTACTTCAGAATCCACTTAACCCGGGAGTGTTTACAGCACACTTGAAAAGCCACACTTTACCTTCCTCCTCCTCTTCTCCTTCTTCATCCTCCTCTTCCTCCTCCTCGTCTTCACTGCTTCCAGCTTCTTGGTCTGTGTTTGAATCACTGTCTCCTTCATCAAGAATTTCTACAAAGCAAAGTTTAAGAAGGAAAATATATGAGCTAGATACATGTACCTCACCTTGAGAAGTTCAGTCTCATTTCGCTGATTCTAATTTTAACTGTTCACCTGCCAACAGTTATAGCCAGAAAGCAATGAGAACGATTTGATGTTAGGAAGGTCACTGCCATCACTCTTTGTCAGATAAAATGCGCTCAGGAAACAAGGGATGAAAAGAAGGAAGGAAAGGCATGTGATGGTTTTCTGAATGGGCAGGAGCGCCAGGAAAACACTGGAGACCAAAGCTAGCCTTTCAAATCCAAATGCTATCTTAAGAAAAAGTGTAGCCTATGATGGAAAATAAGGCCATACGCCGAACACAAGCATGCAGAGTTAAGAATGAATATGGAAGGATATGGGAGGGGAAATAGTTCCACAACTTACTGTATTCACTTTAAATAAATAGATTAAAATTTTTTAAATATATAATTGTTAAATAGAGTATTACAATCAATCTAAAGGGTTTTCATGCATAAAACTAAAATAGATGCTGAAAGACCTTGAACAAAACTGGTAAAACCATGACTATTACTTAAAATACAACGTACCTTCGGATCTGAATGAATGTGCATAAAAGATCGCATAGGACCATCCACCACATCAACAGTGCAAATGGCACAGATCGCAACTGTACCTCACCCAGAGATGCTGTCAGAGCTAAACACTTCTGATGTGAGATGTCCTTTTATGCACTGTGACTATGAACTCCTCCCATTGGTTAATAAAGAACCTGTTATGGTCTATTACAGGATAGAATATAACTAGACGGGAAATCCAAGCAGAGAGAAAGAGGGTGGGGTCGGGAGAGAGACCAGAAAGCCACACATAGAACAAACAGGATGCCCAAACACTGTAGAGCTGTCATTTAGCCTTCACCTGACAAACAAATCTTAAAAACATTTATAGCAAATGCAACTCGATGAAACAATCCAGTGTCTAGTTGGTTATGCAACAGAACACAGACTCTGAAAAGAAGAAACTATTTAGCATTCAAAAGTAGGAAGCCAGGCACTCCTGCTGTTTCCCCAAATGCTGTAAGACCTAATGCACAAGTGCACCTGGGTCACTCTCAGGTGCTAATTACTAGAGCTGTGCTCACTTCCTGCTGTGGTCATTTTTTATGCCAGTTCCAGAGGAACAATTTACTGAAGATGAAGGTCAAATGAACTGTCTGATAGTTTAGAGCATCCTCTTTTCTCTCTTCTTTAGAATTAGCCCAAAATTCCATAAGTACTGACAAGTGGATTTCACTCGATGAATAAAAGGTTTCAACAAATGTTCTCTGATTCCCTGGGGGACTTGAGAGAGACTTGTCAGATGGTCTATGAGGGCAACACTACTTTCCTAACGATCCTAAGGTTTTATATGCCCGGTCACTGCACTGATATCTACAACAATAGACAAGAGCAATGGGGGTTAAGATTGCTGCAGTCTAAGCAGTGCACCAGGAGTCAAGGCTGCTTTCTGCACACTGGCAGGAGGGGAAGGCTATTTTGATAATAACTGTCCTTGATGAAGATAAAAAACACTAATAGTATTACAGCTCCATACTTGCACTTGTAGCATTTGTATTAGACAGCTGGACAGTGCCATGGTAACCTCAAGGACAAGACTGGGTTAACTGCCTGGGTCTACCATAAAGTGGCAACTTTTTACATTTTTTTTAAAATTTAAATATTTGGAAAAACAAGGTCAAAGTTATCAACAGATTTTATTAGGTGTTTAGCAAGCTTTTTCAAGTGCTACAAAGTAACACTCTTCATTTTAAAAACAGCAACAAACCAGTACTTGCCACCATGATACAATTTAAGTTTGTAAGACCAAATCTAATAGTTGTAAATTTGTATTTATTCCTCTGAGTTTCAATAGCTTCCCAATAATGGGGCAAACTTCTGAGGAGACAAGTGGCAACATTAAGAAACCAGAGTTTTGATAATGTCCTAACGCATTAACTCGATTTTAATGATGTTCATGTGCTAATATTTAGAAGATACACATATACAACACAGTGAAGCAAGATGTTCCGGATGACGTCATGTTGCAAAATGAGGAAAGGCTTAATGACCTACTGGAAGTGATTCATACACCAAAGGTGTTTAAGATTTAACTGAGTGTGAAAATTCATCGGTAACATTCAAGATTTCAAATGGAAATTAACTTTTAAGAAACTACTAACAGTCAAATGCTGTCCTAGTATCAAGGAGGAAAAACACACTCATCTGCAAAGGGCACCACAACAGTCCTCCCTCATCTAACTACATTTTATAAAGGAAATCAGAGTGAGCTACAGGAGGCAGAATGCAGGACAGAGCACCCACTTCATACTAGGGTAGGCATGACACATAAAATACGTCATCTTCTCATTAACTCCTATTATTTGAGAAAATAATTTAATGTCATACAATGTTGCTTATGTTACCATCTACCATTTTATTATTTTTTTAAATGAACTAATACATAAATATTCAAACACCAACAGATACAGCACATATAAACTGAAGCTCTGTGGAGTCTAAGTTTAAAGAGTGCTAAGGGGTCTCAAAGCCACAGAACTTGAGAACTGCTGTATAAAAAAGTATAATCCATATACTGGCTAAATGCCTAGACCTAGTGGGATTCCCAAGTTTAAAACTGAAAGAAACCGTATTACATATTCAGGGAAAATATTGGCACTTTTCAGGGAAACTATAGAGAAGGAAGTCCGCAAGCAAAGAAAAAGGAACTGGCTTAAGAAATGAAAGCCTAAGTGGAAAAGGAGCCAGTCCTATGGCAGGGGAAAGGGAAGGAGCCGGTACCGTGGCAGGGGAAAGTGTGGAATTTGCATCAAAGAAGAGAAACCTGCTTGTGGTACCGTAGTTTTAGCATACTGTATAGAACAGAAGACTTTCTGAATACAACTAAAGCACAGAAAGTAGATGACAAAATTCAGCGACTCTCTATGCTGCAGCTTCCAGAGTGGTAAGCTGTTCTCAGATAATATCACAGCCCACAGTAAACAAACCATACACTATCACAAGTAGGACCTGGAAAAGATTATCAGAGGAAAATACCCACGTCTGGGAAAACACAAAAACAACTACCTCTGTCTAAATACCTATCCATGACAATACAAAGTATTTCTTCTCTAGTAACTTGACTCTTCTATCAAACAATTTGTTCCAGGCTCTCTAGCTAGTAATGGAAAAGAGGAAACACAACTGAAAGTCTGTCTGAAGTTCCAACTTAAAGTACGCTACTGACATACAAAGAACAATGAGCCAGCAACCACTCAGACACAGACACTGTGGGGAATGTCATAGGAGAACAGCGATCTACCATCAAGAGAAGATATGCTGTGACACTTCCAATAGCAAACAGCACTCAGTTGTGTGGCCCTGAGTGAGCTGCAGAAAAAATACCCCATAAAGGCCACTGGTAGTCTAGGAGAGTTTCTTAAGACAGGTGGAAGAAAGGGGACATTCAGAATTCCCAATGAATTTACACCAGGAGCAAGCACTGCAAATAAAGTTAATTCATGAGGAAGCAAGGAGCAGCCTTCACTGGAGCTGAGCGTCAGTCTGGGGAGAATCAGTGGTTGCCTCTACTGATCCAAGCTACGTTGTCAAATTTTACATACCCTTTTTAATAGCTTTGTACTTCTCTTCATTCTCCATAAAATTAGGATCCATCTTGAAAACATCTTAAAAAATAAACAAGCAAAGCGTTAATTTCCTGCACACGCTGGTGTCCCACCTCCTGTTTTGCACACCCTAGGCTTACTAAGAACATCTTCTGGATTGTAGTCATCCTCCAAGGGGAGCATGTGGGTAAACTGGTCATCCTCTTCCACTAAATCAAGCCCGTCCAGAATAACGGGGTGGTCCTTGAATCCGTCCTTCCGTACAGCAAACATCACTTCAATCATGTACTGAACTCTTTTGTCAATCTCAGACTCATGTAGGATGTTTCGCAGGCGTTCAAAGATAGCTGAAGTTAAAAGCAAAAGTAATAAAAAAAAAAACACTAACACTAGAGTAAAAACACATAAGACCATATAAACCAAGGATGTGAATTTACCATTGATGCCTCTTGGTGACACCTGGGTTAATTTGAGGCCACATTCCTTGAGAAAGCCGATAGCTACCTCGACGCTGTCATCTGTTGGTCTCTCCAGCAGCAAGGTGAGCATCTCTAGGCACAGAACCTCGTGTGCCTTAAAAGAATCCAGGCACACGGGAGAGACAAAATAGTTTTATATTATTAACCTGCTACTGACAAACTCTTAAACATAAATTAGTATTCTATCATGAGTATAATGCACATGATAGATTTTCTATAAATTTTATCATGTATATATCAAAAATTTATAATCTTTTTAACATCTTAACTCATTTAACTGAACAGAAAGAAGCATCTCATTTATGTCTACAAGAAGATTTATTTTGATTTATTTACTTTTTTGTTAAGAAGAGGAAATCAGATCCCTTGGGATTAGAGCTACAGATGGTTGTAAGTGCTGGGGACAGAACTCAGGTCCTCTGGAAGAACAAGTGCAGTGCTCTTAACCACGGAGTCAGCTCTCCAGCCCCAATTCTTTCTTTGCTATCTTTTTCATGACCACACTTTTTATATCAGCTCCCCAATTCAATCTACTACACAATTCTACTATTGACTATTTAGTAGAATATATAAACATTTATCATAAACTATCTTAAAGATTACCAATGCTAAATTATGAATCATACAGAAGTATCTTTTTATTTACTCATTTAGGTTAACCAGGGCCTCATGCATGCCAGGTAAGCACATGACCACTGAGGTACAGCCCTAGGATATTTCCTCTTCATAGCTCAAACTACCTACCCGGTTCATATTTTAACATATGAACACCTCTACACATTGCCTTGTAGAGTGGGAATAAAACTGTATGAAGACACATTGCTATAAAAGAATGAATTCCAGCAGGTTTTAAAGACAATCACTTACCACATTTTGGTTAATAAGATGTGCCACAAATTTAGAAGCAGTCAGGCAAAGTTGCTGAAAAGTGAAAGTAAGACATTTAAACCATCAACTATAATCAATTTTCCTGCATCTACAAAATCTATAGTGGACTACCATGCTCTGTAAGGGAGCACATGGGATGATTTTTATCCAGCAGTAATGCACATGAATCAGCTATGAAAACTGCTAAGTACACAGTCAGGCATCATCTTCGTGGCCAGAGATGTGTAGGAGAATGAGCAGTTCTCATGAAGCACATGGTAAATGCACTCCTGTGTACAAACCAGCACGCTAACTTTCACTGAGGTTGGTTTACTGGCCTGACCTCATGTGACAGTCTGCTAAAAGCCACACATACCTTATCATTCCTTCGGTATCCTTTCCGGAAATTAAGAATTAGTCTCTTGAGGATTAATTCTCCAATCTGTGGAAATTTTGAGTTGATTATTGCCACCAAAGCTGCATAGACATGAGTGAAGATTGGAGACGCGCTCTGTGCCTGCAGAACAGACCTGGACAGCAGGCCTCTGCCCAAAACATGAGAAAAGCAGAGTCAGGAAAACACGTACAATCAAGGAGAACTATTCCGTCATCAATAAAAGCTCGTTTACAACTAAATCTTTAGTGCTTTTGCTGGAAAAAAAAAAAAGAGTTCACCTTGGCAACCGATAAAAAAGTGCTTTTGAATAGAAAAGGAGGTGCCTAGTCTCACTGCACCTTGATATACCAAAGCTGGCTGATATCCATGGGAGGCCCGCCCTTTTCTGAAGAGAAAGAGAGGAGAGGTAGGGGAAGGGGGTTGGAGAAGAGGAGGTCAGGGAAATATTGGTTGGGCTATAAAAACAAAAACAAACCAACAACAACAACAAAATGCTTTTATGCCAGACATGGTGGCACACACCTTTAATCCCAGCACTCCGGAGGCAGAGGCTAGCAGATCTCTGAGTTTGAAACCAGCCTGTTTGTCGTGTTTGTGTAAGGAAAGGAGAGATGGAGAGCAAGGTCATTTACATATTCTGAGCAACAGAGTGACAATCACTGGACTGCTGAAGCACTGGAAAGGAAGAGAAGTGAACCCAGACTATACACAGCACATAAGAAGAGGCCACGTCTCCGTGCCTGCTTGTTTTCCAGGTAAGATGCAAAGAGCTCTGCTCAAGGACGGTGGCAGGCTACCGGCCAACCTTCTGCTCCCCAACAACACGCTCTACTTAGCTTACTCCAGTTTTCAATGATTTAATCAGGGCAATGTGAAATGACAAGACAGCACTCAGATTTAAAAAGAAGAGACGGGGCCGGGCGGTGGTGGCGCACGCCTTTAATCCCAGCACTCGGGAGGCAGAGGCAGGTGGATCTCTGCGAGTTCGAGACCAGCCTGGACTACAAGAGCTAGTTCCAGGACAGGCTCCAAAACCACAGAAAAACCCTGTCTCGAAAAACCAAAAAAAAAAAAAGAGAGAGAGAGAGACAGATATGTGGTATTTATTTCCATATCTTTATTCTTTAAAAAAAGCTGACAATTGCCTGAATCAAATAGAAAATTATGATTCCCTTCATTCTCCTCCAAATTCATTGCTCCCCTTTCCCTGTCATCTCCATTCTTACTCTGCTTTAGTTAGAATGGGAACTGGAATAAAGGACATAATAAAATCTCAATAGTGAGAGGCCAGACACTTCCTTTAGGAACAAGCTATGTTGCTTTTCCTACTACCCAAATCAGTGTAATATCCATCAAAATTCTAGTGGTGTTTTAACGGGGAAAAGAAGCTCCTAAGATTACCATAGATTATAAAAGATTCTAGGTAGCCAAGAAATCTTCAGCAGAAAGAACAAAGCAGGAGGCACCATCACCCACTTTACAACTGACTATTGCTACACAAGCCACAGTCATCAGAACAGCAAGGCACGGGCACCAAGCTCTAGGGAAGCCAACAGAGAATAGAACAGAGCACCTACAGGGAAATTCATATTTAAATCTAATTGTTTTTCACAAAAGCATCAAAACACACAATATAAAGGTAGTCTGTTCAAGAGTAGTGGTAGAAAAACCAGCCATCAACATGTGGAAAAATAAAAGTGTACCTTAACCTTAAGCAACACAAAGCAACCTAAAATTGATTAATAAACAGAAAAACAATCTGTACAACTACTTGGGGAAGCTCCATATTTGTCTGGATTGATACAATTTAAAACATAACTCCAAAATCACAAGTAACCCAAGAAAACTTGTCATTTGAGACCTCATTAATCCTAAAAGACTTCTGGACAGTGAAAGAAATCATGAGAATCAAATATGGAAAGAGAAGGAGCTACAAGCCAAGTCTAATAAGGAGCTAAAATACAAAATACACAAGGAAATCAGAGAAGCCAACAGGAATAAGCCACAAAATCGACACATCTAAACGGACATTTCTCCAGACTACGCATAGGTGACACCATGAAGCATCGTCTATCACGAGACAGAGTACAGCCATAGGATCTACCATCTCATCCCCGGTACAATGAACGTCAGAACAGTGACAAAGGCAAGTGTTTCCAAGGCTGCAGAGAACAGGGAACACGCGTGCACTGTGAATTGGCACACGCAATAATGCAGAGGGCAGGGAAAACACGAAGCCACGGAGCCACACACCACACCCTACAGCATTCTCCACAACAGCCAGATGGAGCTCCACGCCAGAGTAACAAAGACAATTCACATGCACACAATGGATACTGTTCAGCTCTAAGGAAGAAATCCTGACACCTGTGACTACACAGGATGTACGGATCAAAGCATCACACTGCTAGTAACAAATTCATGAAGATTTTATGTCAACTGAAACAAAGTGGTTTGAAACAGCATATTTTAATAATTATTATGCCTTAGCAGCTTTGTCTGTCACAGCCAAAACCTGGAAACAACCTAAATGCCCCTCGACCGAAGGATGGATAAGGAAAATGTGGTACATTTACACAACGGAGCACTACACAGCAGGAAAAAAATAACGACAGCTTGAATTTTGCAGGAAAATGGATGGAGCTAGAAAACATTATTTTTGAGTGAGGTAACCCAGACACAGAAAGACAATTATCACATGTACTCACTCATAGGTGGTTTTAAACATAAAGCAAAGAAATCCAGTCTACAAACCACAATCCCAGAGAACTTAGACAACAATGCGGACACTAAGAGAGACTTACGTAGATATAATCTACATGGGAAGTAGAAAAAGACAAGATCTCCTGAGTAAATTGGGACCATGGGGACCTTGGGGGAGGGTTGAAGGGGGGAGGGGAAAGGCAGGGAGGGAATCAGAGAAAAATGTAGAGCTCAATAAATATCAATAAAAAATTAAAATAAAAAATCAAAAAATTATTATTATGCCTTATAGATTTAAATTATATTTAAATGTCTGTACAAAACTATGCTGTAAAATCAAATCTCAAAAAAAAACACTGACTATAAACCTTGAACATCATGATGTAAATTATTTAATAACTATATTGTAAAAGAACTGCATTTTGAATAAACGTTCACAAACACCTTTGAAAGGAAGTAGCCTAACAAACCAGACTTACTGTTCACAGAGATGTTTCTTTGAAAACTTAC
>JABTXL010003523.1:5257840-5268145 GCA_025134845.1 Neodon shergylaensis | reverse complement strand
TTTTTTCCAGCATAGTCCGGCTTAAAGGAAATCTCTCCATAGAGAAACTTACAGCGTAGCCTCTAGAAACACAGTGCTACCACCTGCCACTATGGTCTAGAAGGATCTACTCTAATAAACTGATACAGAACTCATGGGATAGCAGAGCTTTGTCCAGCTTAAGCCACTAAGGAGTTAGGATCAAAGACATTAAACATCAGTTCACTCTGGGTCTCTCATCCTAGCTGATTAATTCTCCAGTCACCAGAGCTTTCCTAGAAAAGGACACCCCATACTTGCTTTTCTGTTTTAGCTCACTAGGATTTACTGATGCGTCGCAAAAGGCAAAGGTTCCTTTGAAACCACTCCTCTGGCCATGTGCTCACTCTTAGGAAAATCCTTTCAAAGTCTGTGCTACGGTATGCATTCAAACGCCTAATCCCATGTTCACCTGGGAGATGTACGAAAAAGTTTTAATAAACGGGGGTGGGGGTTTTGTATTAAAGGTCTTTGTGTTCCATCGCCCTCCCGTTAGCAATCTCAGAAAACAAGGGAAATCGGACAGAACAACCCTCAAAGACACTAGTTACGACCAACTGTATTACTAATAGCCACTTCCTTTTGGAACTAGTCTATACCCCGACTGAGTAACTAGACCAGTTATGAGCAACATAGGGATGCTGACGATGGTTAAAAAAAATGCACTCTATGGAATACAGAGCACAATTCACAGAAGATGTAGCTCATTTTTACATGTAAGGGTGTTGGTCCCACCAGAGCTCACTCAGCAAGAGGCTATCGGGTCCTCTGAAACTGGTTTTGCAAATGGTTGTGATCCACCATGTGGGTGTTTGGAACCAAACCAGGGTCTTCTGCAAGAGCAAGGAAGTGCTCTTAACCTCTGGGCTATCTCTCCAGCGGCTCACCGTGCTTTATATAACTCAATTCACGCTTTCCAAAAATCATTCTCCACGTACGTCAAATAAACGTTAGCGGCTGTAATGGATAAAACCGTCTCGCAATTACAGTAGGTGAAAATAGCTGGCACACTGCTGTTTGTTAAAGTGTACCATGGGGCCTGCAGCTTGCCAGGGGCAGTGGCTGAGGATCTATAATTTGGGACTTAAGAATAACACAGGCATTTAGAGTTAGGATTAACACGCACCACGCGAAATATGGAGCACTAGGGCTAAGGCACATGACAAAGTTCCAGTGAAGTCAATGAGCAGAAGCATAAATGAAAACGTAATAGAGTTGGCCAGTGGGCTATTAAGCTATAATGAGGCAAGAGCGTGACTACAGTTTATTGTTGCCAACCCTAAGTCCTGGGGAGCCGACAAAGAAGGTCCCGCGGTTTCGAGAGCCGCAAGAGACGAGTGCCTGGAGCAATGCACGGGGATGAGCAGGGGACTCCAGCTACCAGGACTGCGAGGTCAGGTGTCCGCCCCGAGAACCTGGACCACAGCCCAACCGCGCACTCCCCGCCACCGGCGCCAGGCCCAGCCCGTTCACGCCGCACCGCGCGGGCCGCGGGTGGAGACAGCGCAGCCACGCGCGGAAGAGGCCCATCCCGCCAGCACCCACTCGCATGCCCCTGTCCTCTACACGCGACCTGGTAACCCGCAGCCCCCACTTTGGCTCCTTGTCTATCCCGAGTCTCCAGAGTTCGGTAATTACCTAAATCGCCACCGTGCCGCCATCACACCGGAAGTACGTCACTTCCCCTTCCCGGGTGAAGGCAGTGCGAGAAATTGGTGAAAACCTGAGTAAATGGATTCTTTAGTATGCGATACTATTAATGATAATACCGTATATCAGTACCAGAGGCAAAGCAATGCTGCTAAACACACCGTCCCGCATTATCAAGACCATGCGAAAATACTAGTCCGTGTGAACTACAAAGTCCAGCACCCTCTGGTAGCGCGGACGGAAATGAGAATAAGCTAGCAAAGATAACCGCGATGCTTCATGGGAATTGTAGTTCGTATAGGGGTAGGCGTTCACAATAGAGAAACTTTTTTGTGAACTAGGTTTCAAGGCATGCATCTTATTCTAACAATGCCCATCTTCTATTACCATAAAACATAGCTCTTAATAGTCACTTTTTTTTAGCAGTGTTAAAGCTTAACGTTGATATACATACTAGGCAAGTACTCTATCATAGTGCGTTAGCATAAAGATCTTAAAATGACTAGACATCCCAGCCAGGTAGTGGTGGCTAATGCCTTTAATCCCAGCACTCAGGAGGCAGAGGTAGGTGGATCTCCTGAGCTTGAGGCCAGCCTGGTGTTACAGAGTGAGTTTGAGGACAACCAGAGCTGTTACACAGAGAAACCCTGTCTCAACTTCCCTCCACTCTGCAAAGAAAAGATTAAAAAAAAAAAAAGAAAGAAAGAAAGAAAGAAAATAGAGTAAAGATCCCATTCAGACTTTCAACAAAAGCTTTGCCAAAAGTCTGATTAGCAATAAAAAAAATGTAAGTGACAAAATGTTGGTATCTATTAAGTTTCTAGATTTTAAAATCAAGCGATTGGAAGACAATCTAATCATAACTGACATGATGTAATGAGGAGAAAAATTAAAGGCCCAACATGGTGGTACTCACTCATAAGTGGTTTTTAAACATAAAGCAAAGAAAGCCAGCCTACAAATCACAATCCTAAAGAACCTAGACTGTTGGAGGAGGCCATTTCTTTGTTTCCTGGCTGCCCAGAAACCAAAATAATCACACAGAAACTGTATTAATTAATGAACTGCTTGGCCTATTAGCTATGGCTTCTTATTGGCTAATTATTACATATTAATTCAACCCATTTCTATTAATCTGTATATCGCCACATGGCTGTGGCTTACTGGCTAAAGTTCTGATCTTTATCTCAAGTGGGGCTACATGGTTTCTCTCTGATTCTTCCTTTTTTTCCTCCCAATATTCAGTTTAGTTTTTTCCCTGCCTACCTAAGTTGTGCCCTGCTATAGGTCCAAAGCAGTTTCTTTATTCATTAATGGTAATCACTGCATACAGAAGGGACTCCCACATCACCTCCCCTTTTCTGTTTAAATAAAAAAGAAGGTTTTAACTTTAACAAAGTAAAATTACATGAAACATTTATCAAGCAAGAATTACAGCTATAATATTTATATCTACTTTATCTTTCACCATAACAAAACATTATTATAACTATTTTTCAACTCCATCAAAGACTCCAGAAGAATATAATACTACCTAAGTAAACAAGAAGCACATTGTTAAGCAACTTCCAAAACTCTAGAAATGACAGAGACATTTCGCTGCCTGGACCGTTACCCAAGTTCTTCTGTACGATTGGGGCATCCATCTTTAGCCTACAGGCCCATGTTATCCAGTAGACTTTTCCATGAAGCACAAAATTTCAAAGACAATTCCACTTCTATTAGCAGTTTGTCAGTCATTTTTTTCTGTGTCCTGCAGAATGTCTAGCAGACTCTTTCATGAAGTAGGAGCCCCGAAGGACAGTCTCACCTTTAGGCAAGTTCAGTGGTCATTTCTCTGTGGGTTCGGCATGTCCAGTTCATACATCATACTATAAAGCAGTCCAGGCAAGAACAGTTTCTTGCCCAAATGCCTAGCAACTCCATAAGGAGCCTCTTTGATGCCCATCATCCTCTTGAAGTAGATTTGTGCTGCCAGGAGCGGATGTGTCTCATGTCATGAAAAATCCTAACTCCTTAAAATATTTTAAACGCCATATTCTGTAATCTTTGAAAGATTTGAAGAATACCTATTGAATACTGTTGAATCAGGAAAACCTCTCCTAAAGGAGCTACAGCGTGCCGCCAGCAAGCAAAGCCCATTCCAAAGAAAAGAAAAATGTGGTTAAACTTTGTTTTTTAGTATCTAGAATTCCTTTGCAAGCCCTCTCTCAGGTTTTAAGTGGATTTTAGTTGGCCACGTGGGTGTCATTTTGTTGGAGGAGGCTGCTTATTTGTTTCCTGGCTGCCCAGAAACTGAAATAATCACACAGAAACTGTTTTAATTAAATAAATGCTTGGCCTATTAGTTCTAGCTTCTTCTTGTCTAACTCATATATTAATTTAACCCATTTCTATTAATGTATATGGCCACAGCTAATGTTCCAGCGGTGTCTGTCTCCAGCGGGGCTATATGGCTTCTCTCTAACCCCGCCCTTCTTTCTCCCAGCATTCAGTTTAGTTTTCCCTGCCTACCTAAGTTCTGCTCTGCTATAGGTTCAAAGTAGTTTCTTTTTTCATTATTGGTAAACACAACATACAGAGGGGACTCCCACATTACTAAACAACAATGAGGACCCTGAGAGAGACATACATGGATCTAATGTACATGGGAAGTAGAAAAAGACAAGATCTCCTGAGTAAATTGGGAGCATGGGGACCCTGGGAGATGACTGAAGGGGAGGGAGGAGGCAGGAAGGGGAGCAGAGAAAAATGTAGATCTCAATAAAAATCAGTAAAAATATATAATGTGAATATAAAATTATCTTATCAATTTTATATTTTATCAATGCTTCCCATGAAGCAAGAGCTTATTATAATTATTCTTCCCCATCCTCACTCCTCTGCCATGCCTTAGTATTGTATTGTGAGTTTGACACATGAATATCAATTCTACTTCCATCCCTTCACCTTCAATATTTCTCACACCAAACCCTGAATGAAAAAAAAAAGAAATAAAGTGGAAAGAACATGACTGCTACTAGGTATGGTGCAGGAGAAAGTTCATTACACATACATGTATGTGTGTGTGTATGAGAGAGAGAGAGAGAGAGAGAGAGAGAGAGAGAGAGAGAGAGAGAGAGGAGAATAGCAACAAGAGGCAGGGACATCTTGGAGGGTTCAGAGTGGACAGGACCCTGAGCCATGTGAGGAGAGGGGGGAGCCAGGTGCAGCAGCTAGGAGGCCCCAAAGAGAGATGAGGAAACAAAACAAAACAAAAAACTAGGTAACCAAACTCATTGGATTATATAGAGAAGGGCAACTGGGAGAAAGTAGCCAGCCCCTGGGCTGGAGACATTTAGAGTAGGAGGTGGGGTATCCATGCCAGGAGAACCCTGTAACAGGTGGGGCTGAAGGTGCTGGATGAGGTTTGCTTTGATATGTTAAGCAGTCCCTTCAGCTGTGTGTCCCAGGTTTGGACCCTAACAACCTGCACTTTTCCCTCCCAGCTTTCCGTGTTCTCTCTCATACTTTGTGCTACCTATATATGTCTTGCTTTCCGACACACTCCAGGACCACCTGCCTAGAGGTGTCACTGCCCCCAGTCCCACATCAATTATCACTTGAGAAAATGTCTCCGAAGGCTTGTCTATAAGCTAATCCGGTGGGGCGTCTTCTCAGTTGAGGTTCCCTCTCTTCAGACGACTCTAGCTTGTGTCAAGTAACAATTAGCTAACCAACACCCCATGTATATGCATATATTTTAAGAAGGTTCTGCAGTAGTAAGTTTCCATATGGCATTTTCAAAAATTTGACATTATCCCAGTCAGAGCAGCTAAGATCCAAAAACCAAACGACAAGGTGTGGATGTGGGGAAGGAGAACCCTTATTCATCACTGTGGGAGTGCAAACTGGTACAGTCACTATGGAAATCAGTGCGGAGCATCCTCAGAAAGCTGGGGATAGATCTACTACACAACCTAGCTATACCACTCCTGGGCGTATATCCAGAGGCTCTTCCTCCTACCACAGAGATGTTTGGTCATCCATGTAATCGCTGCTGTATGCACAGAAGCCTGGGAATGACAACAACCTTGATGCCAATCAGTTGATGGATGGGTTATAAAACATGCAGAATACACAGTGGACTATTGTTTATCTGTAAGAAAAATGAAATGTAGGTGGATGGAGCTGGACACCATCCCTCAGAGTAAGGTAACGCAGACCCAGAAAGACAAATATTATATATTCCCTCTCATACATGGGCACTAGATTTGAAACTTTAGATTTGTATGCTAAATTGGGGTACCCCACAGAAGTCAGGAAACTATTAAAGGCCATGGCTGGTGCTTTAAGGGAAGGGGGACAGAACACATTGGAGATGAAGGGAGAAAGGGGAATAACAGAACAGGAAGGGTTAAATGGGATCAGGGATGGGAGGGGAGGGTGGAGGTGGTCATATGAGGAAGGATAACTAACTATAATAAGGTCTTATTTCATAGACACATTGATAAAGCCCTTATGAAACAGCTAAGACAATTGTACTTCATTCTGTTATTATTACTAGTGTATTAAATTGACCACAGCCCTTTGGCCTCCTTCTGAATAAATTTGTTTTGTTCTAAAGTTTAAATGAAAACTCTTCTTTGGGTTGCAGGGTAGTGTTGGTGTCCCTTTCCTAGACTGTCTCAGAACCCAGCAAGACCTCCACTTGGTCCACTGGACTAAGGATATCCTGTGGGCTGTCTCCTGTAATAGGGTTGCTTTAAAATGTCAGGTTGTCCCAAAGAAACAATCCAGGACTTCTGAGGTTCAGTTCTGCCCTGAAGTGGATGATAGATTTAATCGAATCCAACTATATCCAGTGAAAGAAAAGAACAATTATAGCCGACTTAAACAAGTGTGTTTTCAATGTGATTGTTTATCCAGACAACTTCCGGCCTTAATGTTCTATTTTCTATGAAGATACATGATAGCTCATTCTTTCTTTCTTTTCAAGTTATCTCAAATCCTTAATTTAGTACACCATGTCTTAGGAACTGAATTCTCTCTAACACATACGAATCAAGAAAATGCTATTTTTTATCAAGTTTCCTTACTTTCACAGGGATATAATCTTTGCATAAATTCATATGAATCATTTCTCCTTTTTAGACAGGATATAATTTGAGAAATCAATACCGCAGTGAAATTATATGTGAAGGGTTACCTTTGCGAATAGGTCTCATGTAAACACATGCCAACAAGGGGGAAGATTTCTGTGGAGAGCACTGATGGATGGCTTTATTGACTGACGTTCACTGTGAAGGCCAGAGAGATGAGGAACGACCATTGTCTTAGAATGCTAAACTGATAGGAAGATCCACGGCATTCTCTTCTCCAGTGAAGGCTGGATTCCAGCTTGTCGAGAAGATAGAAGGTAGACAGATTGTAAAACTTAAATATCCAAACAAAACTTAGATTCTCTGGTTACAGAGGGAGGAGGGGAAGGAAGAGTCGACGCACTAATGGGGGTCTGGAAATGTGTAAGGGTAGTTAAAACTGTCCCTATGCCAAGAGACTGATGTTGGTGGTTTGGAGGAGATGAGCAAGAAAGTGGGCAAAGGTGATCAATATGCCTTTCCACCTAATGCCTCTGGAGTACCATGAGAAATTTAAATTTTGGTCTCCATTATGGTTTAGAGGGATGGATTTCTACACACCCCCCCTTACCCAAGCCAGTTTGTGGGGCTCATGAAAAAGATAAGTTTTAGCACATCAAGGATTTACCCTTGCTTCCCAAATCCACTTTGAAATATGTCTGGTCCTATTATGGTTACACCTAAGAGCCCATTTAATCTAAGTACTAAATAGTTACAAATTCCTGAAAGCGAATAGTCTTCTATCTATTTTTTATAATAATTTTGTCCAGGCTGCCTAAATCTCAGATGAACATATTAGTCACGCCGAAAAGCTAAAGCTTCACCTCACTGTTGAGTGACTCAATTCATCTCCCATTCGGGATGTTTTCACAAGTGCTCAGTGCTTATGTAACCCCCATGTAATAACTTAAGAGTGCTCCTGAAACTATTTTTGACAGTTTCTACAAAAACACTTTAATTGGGGTAGCCAGCAGCAGCTTTTAACTGCCACAGGGGATGTTTTGATATGAGAAGTGGGTGGGAACAAAACAAGAGCTTCACAGAAGAGGGTTCTGAACTCTCCCCCAAACCTGCCCCCACTTGTGTTTTTCTTTCTGATGTTATTTCCAAAAAGCTGTTCTTTGCAGACAAATGCGAATGTCTCCAGAAAGTAACAGAAAGTAAACAGGGCCTTTTTTTTTTTTTTTTCCTGTAAGGGAAAGCAGAGACAGGAGAAAAGTTTGAAGAAGGCAAAGTGGAGGCGAAGGGAAAATGGAACCCACGAGCAAAGGTGAGCTCAAAGAAGCCAAGAACGCGTGAGGAGAGAGAGAGAAAGGAGTGAAGGATGGCTGTGGAGCTCTGAGCGGGAGTCCGGCTGCAATGATCGCCATAGGCTTGATCGCCGTGGTGCCGAGATGAAAGGAATCTCTTTAGGGCGCGGGGAGTTGATCTGATAAATGCAAACTCTCAGCAGCGAATAGATCACTGGAAACCGGAGGAAACCTACTAACCAAGCCTGTCTGCAGATGTTGGCCTCTGTACAGGAAGGGCACGGGAGCAACTCAAGCCATAGGGGCCGGTGGCGCGTGGTGGTTTGTACTGATGGCTACAGCCAGAATGTCTAAACTCAGAGTTGTCACTTGTATGGTTCATCATCCCATAATACACAAAACGATCACCGACTGTAGCTTCTGTGGCTCAGGAATCAAGAAACACCCTAAGTCTTCTGGGTCTTCATCTCAGACTCCAAGGTTGCCATCAGTGCGTCAGTGAGGGTGTTAGTAGACACAAGGCCCGATGGGTAGAAGATTGCTTCTGGCTATTGCCTGAATCTTTGCCTCTCTACAAACTTCATAGGCTGAAATTCTGCACCCCAGAAGGTGACGGCATTAGAAGATAGATAGGTCCGCTTAGGAAATGACTATGTCATGAAGTAGAGCCCACAGGAATGGGGTTAGCACCTTATATAAGAGGCCTGAGGTGTCTTGTTTGCCCTTCCATCATCCGAGGACACAGCTTGAATGTGCCATCTCTGAGAACAGCCCTCACTGGCTACAAGACTGGCCAGTTCTTTGATGTTACATCGACAAGCCACACAGAACTATGAGAAACAAATGTTTGTTTTTGCTTTTCACTGGTTTATTCTTTATAAATGCCCCGGCTTATGGTATTTTGGTTTTGGCAGACCACAGAGACTAATAAGACACATCCCTGGGCTCCCTCCTGTGTTGGTTGGCAGGTCTCAGGCCCTCACTGGCTGCTATTCAAGGACTTTCTCCCTGCTGCTAATGTGGAACCCTTACTAGGTAATTCCAAACAGACACTTCCTCAGAGTGAATCAGTAGAAAAGGACGGGAGGACGTCACTTAACCTCAGCAGAGATATCTTGCCATTTTTACAATGGTCTGTGTAAGGATTATGGTGGTGTGGGGGGGTGGTGGTGAAAGGACCCCCTCCCTGTCTAAAGAGTAATGAGCTCACAGCAGGCAGAATAGGAGGAGAAACATGCTTTGGGAAAATCCACAGCATGGGAAAAACCTTCAAATAAGATCTGCGGGCAGGTGGGTGAGGTGGAGACACCTTCTCAAGCCACAGGAAGGAACAGACGCTTGGGAGGAGTGGTTTACAGTACTTCCCAGGGTGGTGCTGGCCCGCTGTGCGAGAAACATGGGCAGGAATTCATGGTGGAATAAAGGCCATGCTATGTAGTCTGACTTCTCTCGGATGCTTTATCCTTTTCTGGGCTTTGATGAGATTTTGGGGAGGAAGGAAACTGCCTTCCTTTTATTTTTAAACTTTATTGCTATCGCTGCTGTTGCTGCCTTTATTCAGAAGAAGCCCTTCTCTGTCAGATGTAGGAACTTTGGAGAGAATTCCTCCCTAGGGCTTGAGCGAAGGAGAGGAGACCAGCAGGACCTTTACTGAAGGTGGCAGCTCCAGGGGTCTTGGCACGCCCGTGTGCCGGTGCTGAGTTCTGGTATTAAATGACAGGGAAAGCATGCTCTTGTTTTGGTCTGGGCTCCCCCAGAAAGCCTTGACAGATTTGATGAAACAGTCACAAATGAAGTTACTCATACTGAGAAGCCACCAAACCAAACCAAAGTCAAGCTGTCAACTGACCGACCTTTAGAAGAAAGAAATATTCATATTTCCCAACATGTTAGTTTCATGGAACCTGAAGCAACCTGATGTTAAGCAGTCAGTTACTTTTCTGTTCTTCTGTTTTCCTGTTTGAGCCTTACAGGAATGGGACTTTGAAAGGACTGATTCATTTCCCCCTTGTCTCTGTTTTCTTCAGCCCTTCCTGACCCGGAGATGCCCTCTTCTGCTCAGTTCAGCACTGTACTCATTCTGTTTCATGGGATAACGTGTTCCCCGATTCTAGAGTTGTAAGTAAAGCCAGTTAGTGTCCTCATCCTCATTGTTGTCATCTCCCCCCTCCTCTCCTCTCCTCTCCTCTCCTCTCCTCTCCTCTCCTCTCCTCTCCTCTCCTCTCCTCTCCCCTCCCCTCCCCTCCCCTCCCCTCCCCTCCCCTCCC
>JABTXL010003523.1:5238863-5254753 GCA_025134845.1 Neodon shergylaensis | reverse complement strand
CACATGTGTCGGTCTCTTAGCTTTCTCCCTCATTTTATGAAGCCACTAGGAGTCAATCATGAGGATCTTGCTTTAATGAGCTTATATCAACTTAATCACTTCCCAAAGGCTCTTCCTCTTAAACACACCATTATCAGAAACCCTTTTTAATTTTCATAATAACTTAAAATAGGGATGAATTTTAGCACCCGAAGCCTTGCATGAATGTACTCCTATCACCAGGAAACTCCCAAGAGATTAGGAGATCTGTACCAGCTGTCTGGCCTTAGCTCCCTTGTTCCACCATCACAGAATATCACAGACTATTTTCTCACAGTTCTGAAGATCTGGAAGTCCAAGATGAGGACACCAGGATTTATGTCTGGTAGAGGCCTTATTTTGTATGTGTGCTGCTGGGGGTTCCCATGTGGGATTTCATGTTGCTAAACATGTTCCCTGTCACTGAGCAGCATAGCCATTTCACCCACGTTTTTACCGTATCCTCTGTGGCCCAAAACAAAAGAACCAAGGAGCAGGCAAGGAAAGAACATTTCCCTTCAACCCCAGACATTTTAAAACACTCCCAATCTGCTTATGAAGGTGGAACTTCTGTCTTTGTCACCTCCCAAAGGCCACACCTGTGGCTACAGTTTCACTGAGGGTTGAGTTTTAAAATAGTTTTAGGAGAGAACACCAGCATTCAAATTACAGCATCCTTTGCTAATAGGAAACAATGCAGGTCTCGGGAATTCTGTTTTGAGAACTGAAGTTAAGAGAAAAGAGAAGAGAAGCTTCTTTTCCAACCCTTATCTAGAGGAGTTTTTAGGAGCTTGACGTCAGGAAAAAAAAATATATATATACCTCACCTTTTATGATAATAAGCTATAACAGACAGAATAAAAACAAAGAGTGTATAGACTTGCCACCTCTATTCAATGTTGAACTAAAAAGCCTCCAAGAAGGTCACTGTGATGGTTTAAAAGAAAGTGGCCCCCAAAAGGAATGGCACTATTAGGAGGTGTGGCCTTTTTAGAGGAAGTGTGTCACAGTGGAGGTTGACTTTCTGCTGTCTGCAAGATGTAGCATTCTCAGCTCCAGTGCCATGTCTGCCTGTGCTCTGCCACGCTCCCCATCACGATGATAATGGACCGAACCTCTGAAACGGTAAGTGAGCCACCTCAATTAAATGCTTTCCTTTATACAAGTTATTGTGGTTATGGTATCTCTTCACAGCAATAAAAGCCCTAAGACAGTCACTTAGTCAAGAAAAAGAACTATGAAAAAGAAATGAAAAGCCACGGATGACATAGCGCCATATGAAGAGAGTCCTAAGTATCTGTAGTTCAAGCTGTTATGACAACAGAGCCATCATAACTGTATCAGGGTTTCTAAACAGATGTGGGGATGGGGGCTGATAGTGACTGAATAGAATTGGAGTCCAGAAAACATAATATTCCATAATTGAGTGACTTTTTATGAGTACTGCGACCATTTAAAGTGGCCTCTTCAGCAGACAGTACTGGGTTTACTATGGAACCACAGACCCACACTGAACCCTCATCCTTTCCTCATAACATACAAAAATCAACTTAAAATGCATCAAAGAGTTAAGACTACAAAACTATTAGAGCAGTGGTTCTCAATCTGGGGGTCATGACCTCTTGGGGGCTAGAATGACCCTTTCATAGGGGTTGTAAATCATATATTTACATTGATTCATAACAGTAGCAAAATTACAGTTGTGAAGCACCAGTGAAGATAATTTTATGGTTGGGGTCATTACAACATGAGAAATTGAATTAGAAGGTGGCAGTGTTATGAAGTCCAAGAACTACAGTATTAAAGGAAACCAAAGGGCAAATTCCATGACCTTGAATTTGGCAAATAATCTTGGCTCTGACTTCAGACACACAAGCAAGAAAAGGAAAAATAATACAGACCACTAAATTATAAACTATTATACTTCAAAGGCTTTTGTTGAGAAGGTGACAATATAGGAGAAAAAATTTTGCAATTCATATATGTGATAGGAGACTTTCATGCAAAATATACAAAGAACATTTGCAACTCTATAAAATACTTCCTGCTTTTAAGTAGACTAAGGAAGATGTACAAGTGGCTGGTAAACACTTGAAAAGCTGCAAAACAACATTAATCATCAAAGAAATGCAAATCAAAACCAGAATGAGGTACCAATTTACATCTACTCAAGATTAGAATCAGAAGTATTGCCTGAGGTAAGACTTAGCAATCTTTCCCTCTGACACTGCTGCCAGAATAGAAAATTAAGCAGCTACCTTAGAAGACTCCAGCATTTCCTCAAACATTTGAACACAGGGATATAACAATATAGTAATCCTCTTTGTATGAACCCCTCAAAAAATTGAAAACAAGTTGGGCATTGGTGGCATACATCTTTAATTCCAACACTTGGGAGGCAGAGGCAGGTGGATCTCTAAATTCGAGGTCAGCCTGGTCTGTAGAGTGAGTTCTAGGATGACCAGGCCAGGATTACACAGAGAACCCCTGTCTTGAAAAACAAAAATCAACAAACAAACAGGCAAAAAGCCAGTATTCACATAGCTAGAGACATGTATAGCAGTATAGTTCATAGTAACCAAAATAGAGAAAACAACCAAAGGCCCATCAGTTGACAACTGGCAGACACGTGGTATGTACATACAGTAGAACATAGTTCAAGCACAAGTAATGAACCTGATGTACACCCCAACCCAGCCCAATCTTGAATACATAGAACTATGAGACAGAGCCGCCTATGAAAGCTGTTATGTTATTCTATTGAAATGAAAGATTGAAAATGAGAGAATCTGTTGAAATGGAAAGTAGGGTAGTGGTGGCCTAGGGCTGGAAAATAGATGACAGAATTGGAGGGATACCAGCTAGAGCACTAGTGCTGCTTTCTCTCCTGACAACACTGACCTAAATTTGACCATTATCATCATCACAAATCTCCTGTGGGTGTGCTATGAACCATTGTACTGTACACGTAAACACTCAGAATGAGAGTGTTGTGTGGTATGTGGCAATATTTCAAAGAGCAGCATTTAGAAATCAGTTTTTGTCTTCAAAAGTAAAGTTATAGGCATAAAACACAGCTAAACATCTAAAAAGCAATCTTACATTTGCTTCATTAATCATTAAGTTTAATATCAACAACAATTTCATCACTCTGGAGAGAAATGAATATGCTATTCTCATGTTAAGATAATTCCCCAGGATTCACAATAATCTTTTAGAAATCAAGGCCAATAATTTAAATAATTTCAAAACAAAACCATAAAAAGGCATTTGTATTCTGTGCATGGCCAATATGCTGCATTTAATGTACCATGGAGCTGCATTTAATTGACTTTTATATATTATATAGCAGACTTTCTAAAGTAAGTGTTTGGGGTCCAAGGTTTCAATTGTCTCTTGATTATCATTCCTTGCCCACAGACATATGCACAGTACTTTCAGTAAATAGAATCAGTGAGGCTCACAGAGACAGAATCAGCAATCATGCATCCTGCATGGGTCTGCACTAGGCCCTCTGCAAACATGCTGTGGTGGTTTTGACTTAGGGTTTTATGTGGGACTCCTTGCAGTGGGAATGGGGCTATCTCGGACTCTTGCCTGCTCCTGGGACCCTTTTCCTCTTACTGGCTTGCCTTGCCCAGCTCTTATATGAGGATTTGTGCCTAATTTTATTGCTTCTTGTTAGTCCTCGATTGGTTGGTACCCCTGGGAAGCCTGATCTTTTCCAAAGGGAAACAGAGGAGCAGTGAATCTAGAGAGAGAGAGGCTGGGAGGAGAGGAGGAAGGGAGGTAGGAGGGTGTGGTTGGAATGTGTTATATGAATGAAGATTAAAGAAAAAGAAAGCATCAGTGGCTTGCGTATACTTGTCTGGACTCACATCTTGATTTTAAGAACTCTGAAACAGAATTTCTCTGTCTCAGAGAGAGAGAGAGAGCCCTGGTTGTCCTGGAACTTGCTTGGTAGACAAGGCTGGCCCTGAACTCATAGCGATACACCTGCCTCTGAGACTAAAGCTGTGAACCACCACCACCTGGCTTGGTGTTTTTTTTTTTTTTTTTTAGAACTTTTGGTTCCAGCTTTTATCTCCAAGCTCCTAAGAGTAATTCTTTATTTGAAACCAGCTATGTGCTGAGGACTTCTCCTTTATGAAGGAATAAGGATGATATTATATGATAAACCACTGAGAAATTAACACATTTTTATGCAAAAGTTCTTATTAAGAGAAAACATTTTTTTGTGTCAAGAAAGAACAATTAAGGGGCAAATATGTGGATGTCTGGAAAATGGGATCTGGTATAGAAAATTATTCTTCAATTTGGTTATCTTAGTGTTTCTAATTTGGCCAGTTATAAAGATAGCAAACAAGGAGATACTTTGTATACAACAAGTCCTATGTTTGGATGACCTATACCTCATTTATAGGTTGTACAATTTTGAATAAGTTGTCCAAGTCAGGACCTCAGGTCTAAAAGTTGTAAACCCACAATATAATAAATGACATACATATAACATCATCAAGTTATATTCCCTCATAACAGCAAGGAATCAAAATTCTGTAATTTTAACGTAAACCAGGATTTTTGGCAAACTAGGATGGCTTCACATTTTGCTGACATTTTAAAGTGTTTAATACCTGATAGAATCTATATAAGTCTTACTTTTGGTAACCAGTACCTACTGAATGAATGAATGAATGAATGCATGAATGAACAAAAAAGTAGAAAAATAATGAAAGGAGAGACAAGAATAGACATTACTTTTCTGTTGTGAGAAATTACCATGAACAAGGCAACTTGTAGAAGGAAGAGTTTATCTGGACTTCCGTTCTGAAGGTATAAGAACCCATCACGCTGGGGAGGTTTGACAGCAGGTAGGTATATATGGTGGTTGGAGCAGGAAGCTGAGCTATCACATCCTTTACTGCGAGCATGAAGCAGAGAGAGCAAACTGGAAGTTGAGAGAGGATACATAATCTCAAAGCATGCCCCAGTGATACACTTCCTTCAGCAAGGCCACACCTCTTAAACCCCTCCTCAAACAATACCACTGACTGGGAACAGGGTGTTTAAATACCGAAGCCATTTCTTACTTAAACCCTACACCAAGTTATCTTTCTCTTGTAATCAAGAGAAGGCGATTTGAGTGAGATGAGACTCCTATTGTCCAACCATGAAACATGGAGCGTGCTTGGACGGGAGGGGGAAAGAGTGAGTCCAGGGCACTGTTTGATGTTATCTCACTCTGTGCTCTTAACAAGGCACCATGCCTGATACGCAACAGAATCTTTACTTTGACATTTGAGGTAAGGCTGCTGCTGTTGACAGCTGTATATCTTGCTTGGTAAAAGGTTTCGTGGAAAAATACTGTGGTTCTTATAAACTGGCTATTAATATATTAGTGCTTAATAATAACCCCTGAATAATAAGGCTTAATTGAACTTTAATGTCTCTGTGATAAACCATTTTTAAGTAAAAGAGCGGGGGATATAGTAAGAATATAGTATATGACAAGCTAAGATTTGGTAAGAAATTGGTGTGACTTAAGGATCTAAGTAATGAAGCCCTCTTTAGGGTGGGGCAGTTAGAAAGGACATTGCACAGGTGTACCCAAGCTACTGGGAGACACTAAGAGATGATACTGGAGTCTTCATAGAGAGACAAAGCAAGGAATAGATAGTGTGAAGATGCCAAAGAAAGCAAACTTACATGTTTTTGCCAATCCGCTAACAGCAACTCTGTCCTGTTGATGTTTAGTGACCATTACCAACTTCTGGATCTTGAGACATACGAAAGCCAAGTGTTACTTTAGCTCATTAACTTTTAAATAACGTCATTTATGACTTGGGGGCACTTTCTCAGACCGTAGCGTTTATATCACAAGTAAGGATGACTGTGCATCTCTTTACAGGATTCAGATGAATGTTTCCGTGCTCACCAGGCTGCTCCCTGGATCACTCAGGACAAGACCTAGAGAATGCGGGGCTTCTGTGCAGCATTCCTCGGAGTTTCTTGTATGGATCTCTGGTCCAATAAAGGAGCCATTCCATTCCACTTCTGTGCTAGTTACTGTTCTGTTTCTGTAAAAAACAAACTACAACTAAAAGCAATCTAAGGAAGGAAGGGTTTATTTTAGTAGTTTACTGTTCCAAAGATGATTCAGATGAGGGAGATAGAGGGAGAGGGGAAGGGAAAGAAGAGGGAGAGGGAGAAGAAGAAAGAATATGAATGAATAAACAGGAAATGGATCCAAGTTTTCAAATTTCAAAACCTGCCCCTAGTGATGTATTCTTCTGGAAGCTTCCATTTCCTAAAGGATCCATAGCCTTCCCAAACAATGTCAAAGTCGGTCACTCAGTGTTCAAACACATGTGTTTATAGGGGACATTTTATATTTAAATCCTGTAGTTTATTTATTTTTTAACATTTTGTAGTAGGAGGCTGCTTGTTTGTTTCTGGCTGTTCAGCCCCAAAATAAACACACAGAAACTATGTTAATTATTTCACTGCTAGGCCCATTAGCTCTAGTTTCCTATTGGCTAACTCTTACATCTTAATTTAACCCATTTCTATTCTCCTGTGTATCACCATGAGGCTGTGTCTTACTGAGTAAAGTTTTGCCATCTGTCTCTGGTGGGGCTATATGGCTTCTCCTGACTCCGCCTTCTTTCTCACAGCATTCCATTTAGATTTCCCTGCCTAGCTCTGCTCTACCCTATCACAGCTCCAAAACAGTTTCTTTATTAACCAATGGTATTCACAGCATACAGAGGGGAATCCCACATCAACCTTTTGACTCTTGGGGGGCCTGCTACCCAGCTCCCAAATAAAAACATGGAGGCTTATTCTTATTTATGAATGCCTGGCCTTAGCTTGGCTTGTTTCTTTGCAATTTTTAAAAAAATTATCCTGTCTATCTTTTGACTCTGGGCTTTTAACTTTCTATTTCTGTAAATCTTTTCTTTCCTTCTTATTCTGTGTCTGACTGTGTGTCTGGCCCTTTATTTTCTTGCTGTTCTATCCCTTCTTCCCAGAGTTCTCCTTCTATTTATTTTCTCTGCCTGCTAGCCCTGCCTTTTCTTTCTCCTGCTTTGCTATTGGCCACTCAGCTCTTTATTAGACCAATAAAGTATTTTAGGCAGGCAAAGTAACACAGCTTCACAGAGTTAAACAAATGCAACATAAAAGTGAAGGAGCAAAACAAACTCCATTTTGAGAAAGAACTCCATTTTAGACAGGACCTAACTAGGGGGCTAAATGCAGCCCAGAAAATTCATAAGCATTCCCAAGAAACTGTGCCTGCTCTGGTCAAAGTGACCCCACCAGGGTACTCAAACAATATTTGTTTACATCTGCTTGCTTCAAATGTCCTTGTAGGTACCTGATTAACCACTGTTTTGCTTCTGGGGTAGCAGATGTCTGGAGGAGGTAACCAGGGGGGCTGTTGCTATTCCCCTTAGATACTAATAGCCTAACAGCCTAACAGGAGCTAACAGCTGAGCTTTATCTAACCTTTAGCCAATTGTGATAGAGGATAAGTAATTTTGTATTTTGAGACTGTAACCTTGTGACTGCTTTGTAGTTTTTGTCTTTATAAACCCCTTACAAAAATAGACGGGGTCCTTCTCCCTCCATCTGCTGTGTCAGACTGTGAGGCAAAGGACCTGTGCTAGCCTGTCCTTAATAAATGAAACCTTGCTTTGCATTTGGAAGTGTGGCTCCATGGTAGTCTTCTTGGGGGTCCTTGAACTCAGGCACAGCAAAAGAATACAGCACATCTTTGCATCATTAAACAAATGTTCCACAGCATAAACAAATGTAACACATCTTCAACTAATATTCCACAACAGGACCCTAACAATGTTACAGGGTTAAATCTCTGTGAGTTCGAGGCCAGCCTGGTCTACAGAATGAGTTCCAGGACAGCCAGCGCTGCATAATGAGATCCTGTTTCAAAAAAGCAAAATAACAACAACAACCTCCCCCACCCAATCACAGTAGAGTAATATAGATTATAGGAAATAGAAACAAATAAGACACCTAATGTTCTGTTTCTGAAGTACTGGACTCACCAGTACAGGTTGTTGTAAACCTTGAGGAAAGGAATTGAAGACCAGCCTCCTAGATGTAGCTCTTAGAGTTTAGACCTACTGGTGAGTTAAAGACAACCACAGGAAATGCGAGTGGCAATATAGACCTGGAGAAAGGAGAAAGCAAGGAGGGGGCAGTTCTAGGTCTTGCCTCACTTTGAAGTATGAAGTCTTTGTAGACATTTTGCATTAAATATCATAATTTTTTACGGGAATTTTTTCACTGAAGTCAGTGTTTAGAACACTAACTTCAAGATCACCCATGCTGGTTACTGGGCATGTCGTTCCTCCCTCCCCAGACCCAACACCTCAGAGATTATTTATATACTAATTTAGTTTTAGGATTTAAGTCTGAGCTTTCTGTCACCACCCACTCATGGGATTTCTTTGTTCTGTCGTCCCTCATCAATTCCTCTAAATTTGATTTTATTTACTTTCCTAGGAAAAAGCAAGAAGGCAAAATTGAAGTCCTTTGTTTCTCTTTGTAGACATCAAATGCTGGGAAGGGCGTTGCCCTCCTGTGACAAGCTCAGCCTTCTCCTCCCCCAGCTCTTGCCTCTCTCCTGAATCTCTCACCTTAGAATGGTAACGCCGCTGGACTCTGTTTGAACACTGACATATTGAGAGTCTTTTCCTCTTGAATTTGGAGAGACAGAAGTGGTGGTGTCTGCAAGGCCAATATCTCTGTTGCCATAGAAACCGTGAAATTAGAAAATTACTTCAGAAGTTAGAAATCAACTTGGGTGTGATATGGTTTTCCCGAAGTGAATAATTTTCTTGTGATTAACAAGTGAGAAAATTGAGGCTTAACGAAATTAAAAGGTTGCCTAAGACCAGGATGACATAGCTTTGCCTTCTGGACAACACTGTGTGTTTTTTCCCTCTGTGCCTTCACTACTACCTAATATTTTATTTTTATGTGTGTGTGTTTCATTTTTTTTTAAAGCTGTGGCCTCACCATCTGATTTGAAGGTTATCTGATTCAAGTTAAAGGAATGAAAGTTTGGAAAACTTCTTAAAAGAAAATGAGAAAAATGTAGACTAAGTACTATATAATTTATTTCAATAAAGAGCCAAAAGATTCCATGCAATTGTTTTTATTAAATATAGATTCAATTTAAAAGTCCATAGGGACAGACTGAAAGAAAAGTGGCAAAGATAAGCTCACTTATCTAGCACAAAGCCCACACACCAACATAGGGTCTCCTTGTATGCTCAGCTTCTTTTGAGCTTATCTTTGCTTATCAACTATACACTTAAATGAATAATTTCTGGTAAATGGATTGCAAGGAATGGAGCACAAGAAATTATGATGATGGAATACTGTCCCCAAGTATGAAAAGTCTGGGAATGTCACTGTGTGTCTTCCTCTCTACACTCCCACAGTCTACTTCCTTCCAACACCATGAGTTGTTCTCCAGAGCCACGGACCCATATGTAAGCAGTCCCTTGTATTGTGTCTGTGTGTCTGCTTTTTCCATTTTCTTGCAGACACCAGGGACTATCTATCAATATATCCAATTTTCTACTCTAACTTATTGAAATACATTCTAATTTTAATTAGAAGTTATGTAAAGAATTTTGAAGTTAAAAATATCTCCTTTTCAGAGCTAATAGTTGCCAACACTTACTAAATGTATACCCCAATCTAGTAATTTGCAGATTTCCTCTTTCAGATTGCCTGTTGTATTCTGTGGACATTCTAATCATGCACACTATACAGAAGAAACTGAGGTGTGGTGAGATCACTGTCTTTCGGCCACAGAACAGCCTTGACTCCTGGGGTTGGAGCTTAGTGTTTGAATCAAGGGCTCCATGTTGTTCAGACCATTAAGTCAAGCTCCTTCTTTTTGGGTTTCTTGTTCTTCAGCATCCTTCATCTGTTTATTTTTATAATAACTTGATGAAACTTTATTACCAAGGCCACAGATTGTGTTTCCAAAGCCTCATAGAAGGTCAAAAGATCAGGGTGTTATAGGACAGCATGGAATGACCACAATCATTTTTAGAAATTCTCAGGCTTATAAAAATTATTATGTAGTTACAATATGTTTTGTTTTGAGGTGGATAAGTTTCTTAGCATTCTTTCTCAGTGTCCCAAAATAGCCATTTAGATTATGTTTATGAAATTGTTTAAATGAATATGGAGTAGTTAGCCCCACTTAAGATATTCTTAAACACTTAGAAAAACCAACCGTAATTTTACTTTTTCCAAGATGTAGTTGCTGAGAAAAGAATATTGCATAATTTTAGCTGGCAGAAGATGTTTGTACCAGCCAAGCAAGTTAAAAATTATGGAGATGTTTCCAAGCAAAATTGTCCCTTTTGACTTCCTTTTTCCTGTTGACATAAAAAAGGTCACTGACTCCAATCAATGTGGTCTGGTTGAATTTATAAAATGAATGGTCCAATCCATTTCTGACGTGCTGTTATTCTCACTTTCCTGATTTGTCCATTACCTGACAAATGGTTTGTCTTTGTATTATTTTCACTGAATGCATTTAAAGGAATTAAAGAAAATTCTTGCTTCATTTAGTAACAGAAGTCAGAATACACACACAGACACACACACACACAAACACACACACATGTTAGAAGGCAGATGCATATTTTCTGTGCTTTTCATCTGTAAAACTAGATTAAATCAATTTTATTTTTAGATATCTCTCTTTCCCTCCACTTTATTCCTTTGAGGCAAGGTCTACTTGAAGCTGAAGCCCATCTCTACTTGGCCAGGATGGCAGCAGGTCTACAAATCCTCTTGTCTTTACCCTCAACCTTCATGGCATTGGGATTACAGGGACGTTGGAGATCACACCTGGCCAGTTGTATGGGTGTTGGGATCTAAATCAGTTAGTTCCCTGTGGTTGCACTATGGGCACTCTTAATTACAGAACCATCTCTCCAGCCCTCAAAGTTGCTTCTCAGTTTGCTCTTGGGGACCTTGACCTTTCTTCCCCATTTCTGATGCCAGGCTCACAGACTGGTGATGGATATTGGGAGCTGAAAACAGGAGCTCCCTATCTTGGCCAGTGCTCTGTCATATGCTCACGTTGGCTCTCAAGATGTTTTATTGCTCTCTTTAAATGAAAAGGATGTCACTGTGGTCTATGTACTCCCTTTTTTGTCTCTACTACCCTATATTTTAGACTCCAGCCAATTTTAGTTATTTATGTCAATTGCCTCTCATAGTTTACTTTCTATTTTTGTGAAAAGACCATAACCAAAAGCAGTTTGGGGATGTAAGGCTTTAATTCATCTTACACTTCTCAGGGAAGTCATGACGGAAACTCAAGATGAGAACCTGGAGTCAAGAACTGAGGCAGAGATCACGGAGGAATGTTGCTCACTGGCTTTCTCGGCTTGCTTTTTTTATATAGCTCAGGATAACCTGCCCAGGAGTGGCACTGTCTATAGGGAGCTGGGCCTGCCCACATCAACCATTAATCAAGCAAATGACCCCTGAATTGTTGAACGGAAGAGACATTTTCTCATTTGAAGTTCTTCCTAGATGTCCCCAGCTTAAGGCAAGTTGACCAAAGCCTTCCTGAGAGCACGGCCTCATCTTGATATTTATAATCTGATTGCATTTCTGCAGCTGAACATGAAGTACAGAAAATTGTGCTCTGCTTTCTTCCCTGGGCTTGAGGTTTGAATGACAAATGTCTCCCAGAGGCTCAAGGGAACTCTTGGTTCCCTGGCTGGTCCCCGGCTGGTGGTACTGTTTGGGGGGAAGTTATAGAACCTTTACAGATGAGGCCATGGTGGAGGAAGTACAGACTTTGAGATTTATAGCCACTTTCAGTTCACTGTCCAGGCTTTCAGTGTGGTGAAATATTACCAGCCCCCTTCCTGCTCTGCCCACAGGCTGCGATGCCTTTCTTCCTCTGGCAAGCTCCTTTGTGACATGAGAATGAATAAACTCTTCCAAAGTTGCTTTTGATCACGGTGTTTTCTCACGGCACTGGGGAGTAACTGATGCAGTGACTTCCTAGGGTGAGTTCCAAAGTGTTTCTGTGTGGTAACTGATGCAGTGGCTTCCTAGGGTGAGTTCCAAAGTGTTTCTGTGTAGTAATAGGAGCAGCGGGGCTGTGTCCCCAGCACCCGGCCACCTGCTAGCTTATGCCCCGAAATAATTACACGGACACTGTATTCTTTTAAACACTGCTTGGCCTATTAGCCCTAGCCCTTACTGGCTAATTCTGATATCCCGATCAACCCATCTCTAATAAAACTGTATATCACCGGTGTTAGCAGGAAAGATTCAGCCTACGTCCATCCTGGGTCGGAGCTCATTGCATCTGCCTCAGAGAGCAGAGCTATCGCGTCTGCCCGGGAGAGGGGAGCATGGTGTCTTTGAGCTCACTTCCTCTTTCTCCCAGCATTCTGTTCTGTTTACTCCACCCACCTATGTTCTAACCAATAAAATGGGCCAAGGCAGTTTCTTTATTACTTAACCAATGACCTTCCTCCATCATTTCTGTTGCACAGGTTCTCATTGGTCTTAATAAAAACCTGGAACCATGTATTGGGGCAAATGCTAAAAGACCAGAGAGAGAAAGGAGCAAGCCACAGCCAACTCTTACCTTGCTAACTCCTCAGCTGATAAAAGGGTTGAACCCTGTCTCCTCATGCCTTATATTCCTCTCTCTGCCCAGCCATTACACTTCCTGTCTGTCTGTACAGACCTCCAGACCTCTATGGTTAACTAGTGGCTAGAGCCACCCTCTGATCTTCAGGCAAGCTTTATTTGTTAGAGTACAAACAAGATATCACCACAGTTTCAGGGCTTTCTTTAACACACGCAAGTTAATACCTCTTTAAAACACATGTCAAACATTTTTCTTATTATTACCAACAATTTTCCATATAAAAGTATTATTATACGGAACTTCAGATCTTAACTCTGGTCTGACTGCAGTGGATAATATGATATCTTATCTTTCTACTGCTGAAGTATCCGCCTCCCCAGGAGTGCATGTTAGTCTTAAAAAATAAAAATATTCCGCCCCTTGCAGCTAGATGGATGAACGGAGAGGATATTATACTGCTTAAAGTAACCCAGACTCAAAAGGAAATGCCTTATGAGTGTACTTATGTAACTATAAAATATGGAAGTTGCAAAGTAGCTGAACTTACAGAAAAAGCATAGAATGATGGCTTTTTGGGATTGGAAGGTCTGAAAGGACTTTGCTCAAAGGATATAACCTTTGAACTATAAGTTGAATAAGTTCTAATATCTAACATAAGCTTAGATATATTATTAATGTACTGTATACTTTCAGTTTGCTAGGATAGCATATCTTCAGTGTTTTCTTGGCAGACAAAGTGATAATGAGGTAAGACATGGAAATGTTAATTAGACTGAGGGCGCTAATCACTTTTCATGCAAACGTATATAGCAGTGCATTGTTTACTTTAAATGTGTATGGAATTTTATTTGCTAATTATACTTGGGTAAAGCTGGAGGAATTCGCACAGGATGAATAAGAACTTCAGATAATGCAGTGTCATTTTTGTTATTTCTATGACGGACTTCACGAGAAATCAATGACAACTGTCATAAGCCTTGACCTGGGAGTTGGTGGGGAGCCTTAGCTCCTGAGGATCTTGTTAGTCTGAGGGTGACTGCTTTTTTTATATTCCTCAAATGTCAGCGGTTATTAACTCTGAACATTTCCTCTCTTTGAATAAGTTTCTATAAACAGCCAGGGAAACAAAGCAAAGAAGAGAAGCTACACAAGGCATGAGGCGGCAAGTGTTCTTGGAAACCGATGCCCTTCACTGGCATCTTGTGAGATTTGAAGCAAATGTCATAATTGAATGAAAACCAATTATGCACCCATTAAGCAGCTGTTCCAGAAGGTTGTTTTGTTCAGTAACAGCAGCTGCTGAGTTTTCTTGACCACAGCAGTGAATATGAAGACGGAAGTGGGATGAAGGGGGCAGCTTTGGACTGTGGTTGAGCTGTAAAACCCGATCTGAAGTTGATAGGATTTTAGTCAAGTCGTGAATGCAATAGCACTTTTTAGGATGTCAGTAGCCCTCATCAGTAGGGGGAAGAAAGAAGCTAACACCATGAGAGATCATAACAGACAGAACGGACCTCTCCTGAGCAGTGTTTGCTTCTCTTGGAGGTTTTATTTATCTTTAGAGAATTTGATGGACAGGCACAGGTATAGGCTCCAAACTCTCCCAAATACAATGAAGGTTAGTGGTTCAAAGTAGCCTGAGATGGACTGTTCAATGCTTTATGGACCTAGATATAACATTTCTTTTAGAGTTTGCACTCAAATTGTATGGCAGCCACCTAACCACCAGCGTACACGTCAGCTCAGTGATGGTCTAACTTTGAAAATGACAGACAGCAGCTAGAAGGTGTGGGCATCACTCCTAGGCATCGCTGTGCCACACAAACTCCTAAATCATCTCACTGCTCCCAATCAAACCCCACACGGAAGTTGTGAGGACAGGGGGCTAGAGCTCCCCATTTCTACATAACTGATCAGCTGCCCATGGTTTACCAGGTGTGCAATCCCCATTAAAAAGGTCACTTTTATTACCAGCCTAGAACAGTCAGTGACTCGGTGGGGACGTTGAGAATGTGAGCCACATGGAGGGGCCCCTTGGAGCTAAAAGCTTATGCTCCACAGTTAGGAACACACTAGATCTATAGGTAGCAAAGAGATTCATCCTGTCATTCACGCCCGGTTCTAATAGTCTCCATCATTTATGTGTGCAAACCTTAAGACAGTATACAGAGACTCCAGCTAAGTGTAACTAAAGACATGAGGAAGAGTTAGTGCTGTTTATATGCTTTATTTCTGGATGTGAACTTGGGCTCTATAGAAACCATGTGTGTATCATCTGGTCCTTCTGGTCTGATGTAAAGTCACTTCCTAAGGACATACTATCTTAAGCACTGCTGTTGCTCCTCTTCATGAACAGACAGGAGCTCCCAGGTTCATTTTTTTTTTATTATAGCATACTTCTGTATCCAGATTCTTAGGAATGCTCTTATTTTTCTCTTGTACAAAAGTGACTGGGACGGTGCTACAAGGGGACACATTTGTTATTTGGAACTTTTCTCTCTGATGAAGCTTGCAACACCAGCCTCATCCTCCCTAGTGTGGTCTGACTGAGTGTGTCACCTGGCTTATCCATCCCTGTGGCATTTCAGCCATGCTCCGTCATGCACAGAAGTCCAAGCAGCTTACTGTTTACAGCAAAGCCGTGTTGACAGTTTCCTGGTCATTCAAATAACATCTGTGAGATTTGCATGGATTAACATTCAGATGACAGAAGTTGACTTTTTACTCACATAAAGAGATAAGGACTGATTACTTTAGCCCGGGGCTGGCACTGGAGAAGTGTGTCACATCTCCTTGTTGGGCTGAGTCACTGTCCATATCACAGGTTTGCTATCCAGCCTGCCAATGCACTTAGGCTGAAGTCACAGTATCTTAATAAAGAAAATAATATGAGATGTGTAAGTAATATTATGTTATTGGGAGATTGCACACAACTAATTAAAAACTGCATTAATGTCTCCTCTGCTCACCGCACTTTTGGCCTCTCTAACTATGTTCCAACATCCCCCACTTGCCTCGTTCTTCTAGGGAATGGAATAGAAGCTGTTGTGGAATATTACTGTAGCTAGGCAAAATGTGTTACATTTGTTTAGGCTGTGGAATATTACTGTAACTATGGAAAAGTGTGTTACATTTGTTTATGTTGTGGAATATTATTTTAACTATGGAAAGGTGTGTTGCATTTGTTTATGTT
>JABTXL010003523.1:5187040-5238853 GCA_025134845.1 Neodon shergylaensis | reverse complement strand
GAATATTATTTTAACTATGGAAAGGTGTGTTACATTTGTTTATGTTGCGGAATATTATTTTAACTATGGAAAGGTGTGTTACATTTGTTTATGTTGTGGAATATTATTTTAACTATGGAAAGGTGTGTTCATTTGTTTATGTTGCGGAATATTATTTTAACTATGGAAAGGTGTGTTACATTTGTTTATGCTGTTGAATATTACTATAACTATGGAAAGGTGTGTTACATTTGTTTATGTTGCAGAACATTATTTTAACTATGGAAAGTTGTGTTACATTTGTTTAACTAGGCAAAGATGTGTTAGATTTGTTTATGCTGCATTTGTTTAATTATTTAAAGATGTGTTGTTGTTTGTCTTTGCTTGCCTAAAGCACCTGATTGGTCTAATAAAAAGCTGACCAGACAGTAGATGGCAGTAGAGGACTAGGCATGGCTTGCAGGATGAGAGAATAAGTAGGAGGAATTGTGTAGGTTTTAGAGAAAGAGAACGAGGGAGAAAGAGAAGGAGACATCCGAGGCCAGGCAGCTGCCAGTCAGCAAGGCACAGTCAGCAAAAATGTTGGTCATACAGTGTGAAAGAATGGTAAAAAGAATGGAGGCAAAACATAGACGAAGAGAAACAGGTTAAATTAAGTTATAAGAGTTAACAAAAAAGAGTCTAAGCTAAGGCTGAGCCTTTAAAACTGGTAGGTGGCCCAAAAGAAAGCCTGCTATAGTAAGGGTCGGTGAAGGCTAGAAGAATAACCATCCTTTGAGGTCTTGATTTGGGTCAGTCAGATTATGTAATCTATGTCCTGAGAGACTGAGGAAGATGGTGGGAGGAGGTAATGGGAGCCAAGAATCAGAATAAAGGGCTGCTTTGAATTTGTTGAGTTGTGGGAACTGATGGCTATATCTCAATGTTGGAGAATAGACCCTTTGTAGACAGCTTCTCCTTACAAATGTAGACCTCAGTAGAGCTTGCAAGACATCAGTCATTAAAAATGTGGCTGTACTGGGCGTGGTCAAACATGCCTTTAATCACAGAGCTTGGGAGGCAGAGATAGACAGATTTCTGTGAATTCAAAGCAAGCCTAGTCTACAAGGTGAGTTTCAAGACAGCCAGGGCTATTACACAGCCAGTCTCAAAAAACAAAAACAGAAACAAACAATGAAAACAAAAATGTAGCTGCATGGAAGAGACACATTTTGTAGCATGGAAGAGCCTACTAGCTCAGACTGATTAACTAGCTTTTATAACTTAAATTAACCCATTTCTATTATTTTATATTTTACCCTGAGGTTCATGGCTAGTTACCTCATATCGTGCTTCCCTGGTAGGCTAACAGTTTGTAATTAATATCAAGCCTCAGAGAGGTTATTCTGGAACTGGCGGGCAGGAGAAAATAGCATATAAGAACTTCAAGATGATGTGTAAGAAGAAATTTATAAAAAGAAAGCAATTCACATGAAGACTCCATACACAAATGAGAAAAACGTATATATAGCTCAATAAAAACAAACAAAAATCAGTGATAGACACTATCTGTAAAGAGTGTCAGGGTGGGTTAGGGAATGTCTGAGCCTGTGGTTTCTAACACCACAACATGGAGGGCAAAGCCATCGGGAAGAAAGCATCAATGCATTAAGCATGAATGACATGATGCCCATTTTAACCAGTCGGGAGGCTTCATGGGGAATTTTCTTTGTTTAAGGTGTTGCAAAACCCATTTCTTTGAGTCACCCTTTTGTTAGTGAAACATTCTGGTCTCTGAATTTTAATTTTATCCTGACATCACCTTTTGAGAACAGGTGGCTCAAGATAAAGAAACACATGCGTTTAATGTTCTTCATAAACTGGCAGTCACATTCCTGCAGATGCCATGACATTCCAGGCAAAGCACAGTCTACACACTGCAGAGCATATTAATCATTAATTAGGAATAAACACCTTAGCTGTGTGGCGATAAGAGAAGCTTTTCTTATGTAAAGGTTATGTTAATTATAAAGAGCAAGAAAAATTTAACTTGGGCCAGGGAAATCAAAGTTCAATTTCACAGAATAAGATTACCTAGTCTTGTGGCTTATTAGCATAGACATCAGTATTTGAATGTGAATACATGGTCGATACATGAGTTTTATGAAAAGCTTGCTTTTAATGAGTAGTTACTGCTGACTGGTAAGCACCTTCATCACCACTGTTTCCTGGTCATGTTCAATGACAGCAACAGGGGGCCAGGATGCTGAGACAGTGGGATGAAGCTCTACTTTCTACCTTTTTTTCCTTTTCTAAGTTGCTATCAGTTCATGAAAGTTATGTTGCATGGGGTGGAGAGACTGAATCTCAAGTGGATTCTGTGTAGAAAAGTTACAGGAAAAAAAAATCCCACTGGCAACATTCCTGGCACCAATAAACGATGCTGAGCAGGTCACATGACCCCCTGCTGGACATCAGTTTCTTTTTGGGGACCATGTGTATCCTTGTGTGAATAAGAATTCATGACCTGAGCACTGCCGTGTTATGGATGCTGATGCCTCTGGCCCATAGGAGCAGCAAGGCTTTCCCTGGTCCTAGTTGAGTTGTTGATAGACAGTTGGCCTTTAGCTACAATCAGGATGTGGAGAAGTATCAGCCACAAATTCCTCCTCCTGGATGAGCAGCCTAAGACTGCTTCCTTACAGAGACCTCGTAACCAGGTTGGTACTTCCTTCCTATTCAGCGGCATGCAATGAAAGCATTGAGTATCTGGGCTGCTTACGATTCTCCATCAAAGAGCAGAGCCCACCTGATCCCAGCATTTCTGTGTATGTGTCTCCTGTTTCTTTACTCCCCAGTGCCCCAGTCAGGTAAAGTCCAAAGAGATGCAGGTGTAAAAGAAATATTCTCATTTTCAATCTCAAAAGATGTTTTTTGTTCAGTTTTAATTTATGAATGCAGGGATTCTGATCTTTATTATATAGATGGATCTTCCTCTCAGCTGACGTGACACTGAGCCCAAGTTGAGAGACTCTGTTCCCTCTGTCATGTTCTCGCTGTTATTCTTCCCTACTGTGCCTTACTTTATGTCAAAGTGGTGTGACAGATGACAACATGGAGATTCATGCCTGTCTCATTCTTTTCTCCCACGGACGTCCCAGATGCTGTAGGTTTTCAGGAAGCTGAAGCTCCTTCATTCTAACAATTACTACACAATGCGTGGACAGGCCAGTGTCCCCCCATCAGTGAGGCATTAACTAACTCTTAGCATTCTAACTTTGTCTAGTTTAATAGACTCCTATCGTTGTTTAACCCCTTTCTGTGATTCTGAGTTAGTGATGATGATCTGTAGTTACCAACAGAATCGCTTTCAAATTACTATCTGGGATTTGGGAGAAATATTACTGCATTTATTTGTTATGGCAGTATTTGAACAATACCTCAGAGACTGTAAGCTTTCATTACATGACCATTATTATTTTATGATTATTAACCATCTGAAATATTCCCATGTTAGGTAGGAAAAATACTATTTAGGTTTTCACACATAATTGTTAGCTATTATCATGGAATCATGATTATAGATAGTTTTTAGGATGTTGTTATTAAGACCTCCAAGGCAGGGGAGGAAATGATACTCTTGTCTTTCTAGGATTCCTCTGCTCTGCGACTTATATATTGTTATAAAACAAGTGATCCTGGATGACTTAAAGCAAGGATGGTTTATTGCTTCTCCCAGCTATGTGGGCTGGCTAGAGCTGTCCCTGGGGAGATGCAGGCTGAGACGAGCTGTGTGACTACTTTTAGGATCAAGCTTTCCGGGGAGCTGGGCTAGGAAGTCCACGTGGTCATTCTCACATTTTTGGAGCCACGTTGTTCACTGTTGCTATGGTGTTCATAGGCCCTGGATGTTTGTGTTACTCCTTTCCCTAAATCGTAAGGTGGTGCTGTTTGGACAGTTAAGTCATTTTATTATTTGCCCAGTTTTTCAGTCAGCAGGGTTGCTTTCCTGAACAAATGTTCTAAGGGGAGTGCAGGGTGGTTATGATCTCTGTGTTCCTGAAGTTCTGGCAATGACTTTCTGTGGCTCCCATATATAGTCCTGCACTTACCTATTGAATTCTTATGTCCTCTGAATCATCAAAATTGTTTTTGTATGTAAGAAAGGGTTATTGATGCCAATGTGAAGATTCATCATTCCATTTATCCAGCAGTTGCTGACTGTGAGTCTCTTATGTATAGTCTCAATAACTGTATTTCTTTTTCTTGGGTGCTTATGATTTTAATGTCTCAAATTTAAACTCTTCCATCCTTATTTTGATTATTTATTTACCTTCTGAGCTTGAGGCAGGTTTCTCTAGCTGACCTCATCTGTGCGTGGAGTATCCTGCAGCATGCACTCAACTTCTCCATGTTTGTAATTCTGTTTTGGTTTTCATTTAAAAGCATTTTTTTTCTTGATACTTCCTGGAAAGTGTTCTTTCTTTAGGTGAGGTACTCCTGAAAGACCTTTGGGATTATAAATTGTTATCTTAATTATTTATTTCTAAAAGAATGTATTGCACAGGTAAATATTTGTTTTATTATTCATTAATCCATTCATTCATTCATTCATTCATTCAACAAAGGTCAATTGAATGTCCATTATGTGGCACTAGTTTTTCTTGACACTGGGCATAGATCAATGACCAAAAGATGTTTTAAATTTATATTGTGTGAACAAGACATATTTAGATACCTTCTTTGAGGAGTTCACATTCTAACTGGGAGACAGCACAAGGAGTAACTCCCAAAGTTCTTTGAGGATCTCATAGATTTATCCCTTCATGACCTGTCAGGTTGACTCATGGGACTCAGATTGATTGTGCTCATAGGAATGAACACACGTCTGGAAAGACAGCAGTCAGATTTTCATACAGAAAGTCCAACTTCCTGAAGGGCCCTTTCCAGACATTTCCTGGGGTGATGGACAGGGGAGCTGGGAGGGACAAAGCTGCACAGAGCTCCCTTCCTTGTATGGATGTAGAAAGCAGCCCTATGTGACACATTGCACGATTTCTTCCCTGGAAACCCCACTGCAGACTGAGGGTGCAGAACCTTAAAAGCATATAAGCATTCTACCTGTGCAGTCAGCTATAATTATGGGGTTCCTGACTCCCAGAAGTGAAGCAGGTGTTCCCCATAAACCACAGTTTCATAAACAGTCTAGATGGAGCTCGGTGTTCTCGGCACACAATGGACTTAGCCCGTTAGCTAGCAGGCAGGGCCAAACAACATCAGCCTCCAAGCAAGGTCCTTCTCGAGAGCCACATCAGGACATCTACGTTAACGCTTCCTGCACAAAACAATGAAATATAATTGTTTATTATATGGCACGAATGTCACTAAAATAAAGCAGAGTCAGGAGTCAGCAACAAGAAGTAGGTGAAGACTTTATTGTTTGTCAGAGACAGCTGAGCAAAGGCCTGCACGACAAAGCTGAAGAAGAGCCTGTCCTGAACTGCATTGAGCGCCCACTCCCTCTCCTTCTCTGGGTTACTTTTTGAGGCAGAGTCACTCCTCCCTCTCTTTGACTGAATTTTGGTAGCCCAGCCCAGTGCTCCGCTGTGGATCTCTGCATCTGCTTCCATCAGTTGCCGGTAAATGAGATTTTTTTCCCCCTTCCCCCAGCTAGGGCTGGTGAGGAGGTGGGAATCTCTGGAGTAAAGGTGTGCCCAGGAGCCTTCCACAGTGGAAGAATGCTGGGGCTGAGGTGGTGCTCTCCCATCCTTGGAGTTGGTGCTGCTACCAATGGCTGATGTTTTCTGTGCTGGGAGGTCAGCAGGTCCACATTCTCGCTGTGCTTTTTCATCATCTTGTGATGATGAATGACCGCAGACAGCGGCGTGACTACAGCTTCAGGGGCTGACACTGTGTTCAAAGAAAATAAACGGGTGTCCTGGAGTCTGGAAAAGAACTCACTTTCGTATTCCTGACAAACTCTAAGGAAACACCAGCAAATGCCCAGCTTAAGGCTGGGTTTGTTCTCCTCTGTACAGAAGGCATTCGGAAGAAATTTCGTTGATAAAGATGGCGTTCCTGGGATTGGATTTGTATACAAACCTAAGTTACTGTTTTACTACTAAGTAATCCTTAAGTTATAAGCCCTTTAAGGTTGAGGGTCCTGATTCCCTTCAGTCCCAGGTCCCAGACAAGGCCTCTGTACATAGCTGTGGCGTGGTGAGCTCTAGAGAGTCAATCCTGTGGCTTTAGAAGTCTGAATTAATCACTCGGCTCAGACTTGTCCTCTACACAGAGAGCTTGTATAATACGCTGTGGAAAGGTTTTTCCCCACATCAGTCTCTTCGGTCCCACTGATAGACAGTACAGCATCATTATTTTCAATGTGAAATCCCCACCAGAAATCTCTGGAAATAATACATTCCTTGCAGACATGTTATGCCGATTAAATTAGGTAATTCACAGTTTGGGGCACATTGCTGGAGCATAGTAATGTTAGTTTCTCTTTCTCCTTTCAAACATGACAACTTAAGAAAAAATATAGCACCATCTACAAGATGAGAATAAGGTAATAAAACTCAAAATGGCTTTTGAGGTTTATTCAAGCTGATTATGCTTGCCTGGTATGCTTGCGCTTCTGATTTTTGTTGTTGTTTCTATGTAGATCAAATCGAGCTAAGAGTCAATTCAGAGAAGTTTTTCAATTAATTTTGGCACCAACAGAGTCCATTTGCTCATTATCTTATTACTGTCTCATTTCTGTTTTGGGTTTAGTCGATGAGTCTGGGAAGAGCTGTCTGGTCTGATTCAATGGGCCTTCTGAGAACCAGCAGACGCATGTGGATTTCAGAGGCGAGTTTAGTGAATGTTGGGTTTGTTAATTTAGTCCTATGTTGCACTTAAAAATGAAGACAGCGATATATGAGAATCTTCAAGACAGTCAGAACTATGTTGACTATCTTTGGGTATGTGTAGGGTTGTAAGAGGAACTAAGTAGTAACTAAATAAAATCGTTGTGCTTTTAGGTTGTACATATCATGCCTATTTCTCTGCATCAGTAGGAAATGCTCTATAATCTCCATAGAAGAAATATTTCTGTCATTGTTGGTGAGCTTCTGAAAGAGAATCATCGGTCCTTAGACTGTAGGATCATACAGGATGTTTTTGGGGTGTAGGATCATACAGGATGTTTTTGGGGTAATCCTGCTGGGTATGCGGATCGGATAACAAGAGCTGGATGAAGGAGATGGAGAAGGAAGTTAGTGAAGTTTGCTCCCCACCATTTATAGTTTTCACAGAAACAGCTATATTGCAGGAGTAAAAGGCCGAAGTTATTTCATGAATCACAGCTATAAAGTCAGCTAGAACGATAGTGCTGCTTCATAAATAAAGAGTGTTAAATACTAAAGATTGGAAATTTTTCATTAGAAAACTATTCCTTGGAGGCAGTTTTAAACCGTGAAGGTTCATTACATTTCTGATAGTTTGAGACTTAGTTGTGGTCCAAATTGCTTATTTTTATGTTTGAAAGTAATGTTGTTTTTCAGATAAGCCTCTGGCAACATCTTTGACCAGAACAGGTATATGGGGCAAATAAATTGACTTCACATTTAAAATCTTCGAAGGCCTTGAGATACAATTGGAAAATGCATCTCACAAAGATAGTATCTTCTTCAATTTGTAGGCACTTCTAGACTGAAATGATCTGCTTTGAAAAAATAATTTTTATACTTATGACAAATAAGGAATAAGAAAGTCTCCAGACAGTAGAGCTGTCCAGAGACCTCTTAAAACGAAGCCAAAATTTCCTAATGAGACCTCATAGTTTGTCATTAAGTTCTGGTAATTTTAAGAGGAAGGCTGGTGTCATAGTTAGGATGTTAAAGCAGCATGTAATTTTGTTGCAGAATATTTGCGTACACAGTAAAAATTAAAGCACCTTCTGATTGGTTTAATAACGAGCTAAATGGCCAATAGCGAGGCAGGAGAGAATAGGTGGGATTTTCAGGGAGACAGAGGAAGAGGAGAAGAAACCTAGGCGTGGGGAGCAAGGCCAGTGAGACTCTGAAGTTGGATGGATATAAGGCACAGAGCAGAGGTGGCCGAGCCATGGACAAGATGTAGATTAATAGAGACAGGTTAATTTTAATTATAATAAGAGCTAGTTGGTCCTATGGAGATGGAACAACAACACAATAGTGTTAGTTGGGACAAAGCCTAAATTAAGGTCAAGCTTTCATAATTAATAATAAGTCTCCATGTCATTATTTGTGGACTGGCGGTCCTGATGGAACTATGTGATTTCTGATGTGGAGTTTCTCAAAGCTTCCAGGTGTTAAGTTTCAGCTGAAAGATTGGACCACTGAAGATCAGTATGAAGTAGGGTCAGTGGGAGCCCCATTAACTGCCCAGAACTGCCCAAGCTGCTACCCTTTACTTTAGGATGTTAATACCTTGTCTCTCAGATTTAATTTGGGGCATAGAAGGACTACATGTTTACAGATAAGTGATAGCTATAATTTTAATATCTGTTTGCGATAACTAAATTAAACTACCTGGGTGTCGTGGCGGCATACACCCTTAATCCTAGCACTCTGTAAGTTTAATCTCAGATCTCTGTGAGTTTGAGGCCAGCCTGGTCTACACAGTGAGTTCCAGGACAGCCATGGCTACACAGAAAGACTGTTTCAACCACCCAAGCAAATATACAACCAAAAATTAATTTAAACAACTGGTGGTTTTCTGTATGTCTCTGAGAAACAAGCAGTCACCGAGGGAAGGTATTTAAAAACAGACTTTGCATCGAACTGATAATTTCTTACACAGTGTTTTCTTTAGATTATAAACTGAAATAGCCTTGCAGTTTTCAATCGAGTTCCCTTCCTCTGGAGGCTGTGGGAGCATGGTGGGTGGAACATAGAGGACCCTGAGACCCCACCCCAACCACAGAGTTTCCTCAGCTCTTCACTATGACAATAGATGTGGACAATTAGAATCTGTTCTCCTTGGATTCTAATCCAGAGCCATACCCTGTAAAGTATAACTTTGGTTCCCTCTCAGTCCTTGCTGTTCATCTAATTGCATCTCAGGGCTAGTACCTGGTGAAAATACTGAGCGAGATGTAACTTAAGATAGCTTGGCAAAGCGAGAACGCCATGGGTATTGCCCTCTGGAGTCTGCTCTGCCCTCTGACCTGTCCTTAGACTCGTTCGTGTTATTGGTAGGTTTGGCTCATGCTGCAATATTACAGATATTTTACTCTTTCAGGCTGCTGGAGAGGGTGCTCCTGCCGACCTATGACCCTTGAATAGGAAGTCATTAGAGCCGTCGTACAGAGAACAATGGGTCTATATGCCTGTTGCTGTTGTGTTTTTAAACTGAAGTTCCTATAAGTCAGAGGCGTACACGCGGAATGGGGAATATTTTGGAAGGATTCCTGCTGTCTGTTTCCAGGGAGACGACAATTTCCTTTACTTGACATTTCCCAAACGGACCCCATTAGGGTGCTGAAGTAACATGCAGTTTTGTTTCTCTCACACCTACTAATTGCTGCTGCTGTTACAATGACGTGACCTCTGACCTGCTTCTGTCACCAAGACAGCTTGAGTAGCCTTCTCCGGGTATTTATTTTTTTTTATGTCCTGGTTGGCAACAGCCCATCCCGACAGCTGTGTTGGCCAGTGACCTTGCTTGGCGAAATGTTTGAGCGTTTTCAGAGATATGATGTTGTGATCCCCCCCACCCCATTGGTTGTGAGCTGGTCTTGACTAGGATGCTAAGTCACTGAAATCCTGACCTGCGAAAGGGTGCTGCTTTGCATTACCCCAGCGAGTTGAAGTGGTGAGGACAGAGGGATTTCAAAAAGAAATGCTACCCCCTTGTGGTATAATACGATATCCTATTCATCTAGTGAAGAAAAATTTGTCAGTTCAGAATCTTTCTTACATACCGTGGATTTTGCTTAAAAGTGATATAAAATAATGCTTAGTGGATATAGCATTTTATGTGCTAAGAGATAATAATAGAAAAGATGATTGAATGGCTATTTTTTTTACAGCAATACAGGAAACAACTTAAATGTTGCATTTTTAAAAAGCGTTGACCTATTGATAAAATTCCTTTGTGTCTTTGCTTTGCTATTCTCACAGTTTCATCCAGAAAAGCCCTGTCCACAAGAATTGGTTTGACCGAGCACTTTACAGATGAAAGAAAGCTTCTTTACATGTGACCTTGTTGGCCATTCTTTGTAGCTTAAAGAAGGGGAAAAAAATTCACACAGCTAACAGAGAGAAACCCTGTCTCAAAAAACAAAAACAAACAAAAACAAAAAGAGAAGTAGAAAAATAAAGGAATTAGGAAAGTCGAATAACTTATCCAAATGACTATAATTAGAAAGCCGGATTGGACATCTGGACACTGGAAGGAGTAAGTGGGCGTGTCCAAACTGGCCCAGTGGAACTTGCTTGGCCACAAAGGTGGAGAGCGTCCATGTGCTTCTGAGGCACAGGGAGCTACAATAGCGTCGATGCCCAAATTGTGGACCTGGGGCTCCCAGGTCACTTATCAAATGAAAGGGGGCACCTTCAGTCTGGTAGCTCCAGATTTCAGACAGATTTCTTTGTTTAATGGAACTACATTAGATTGTTCAGGCCATTTGGCGTATGCAGTTTGTGCCTCAGTGAGCGTGGTGTGATGGTGCCAAGTTAAGGGGATGAGAATTCATGGGCATGCTTATATTTTGTTATCGGAAGCATATTTTACAGTTTGCAGAAATCATTTCAGTTTAAGAAATGGCTTAAAGGGAACTATACAAATTATACAGAAATCATACATTCATTTAGTATTATCTAAATAAAGCATTTTATTTCTGGTATGCTTTTTTTACTTGAATATACAAACATCCAGGGTTTATTAGACACAGAGAGAAGTTTCAGTCCCGTCTGGTCCCATAGCTATTCAGTCCCCAAAAAATCATAGAGAGGCCTATATCAATCATAAACTGTTTGGCCTATTAGCTCAGGCTTATACTTAACTAGTTCTTACCACTTAAACTAACCCATAATTCTTATCTATGTTTAGCTATGTGGCTTGGTACCAGTGAGGCTTTCTCATCTTGCTTCCTCTTCATTTTGCTGGTGACTGCGTCTCTGCCTTTCCTCCTCCCAGAATTCTCTTAGTCTGGTCATGTTGCCTATACTTCCTGCTTGGCTACTGGCCAATCAGTTTTATTAAACTAATACAAGTGACAAATCTTTACACTGTACAAAAGTATTATTCCACATGAATTAAACAATATGGGGAAAAGATAAAAGGTAAGGTTTCCTCAAACCTCATTTTTCTTCCCCATAATAAGAACTTTTATTGTGGTACATGTTTTCTAGTCAGTTTTCTACCTGCTTATCTGTATTTGTGTGTGTGTGTACAAATATATCATTTTCTGATTATCTGTTGCTTTCTCCCACTGACCATAGCTGCCATCAAACACTGTGTTTAACTTTTAACAGCTGCAAAGCAATTCATGGTTTTGCCAGAATTTAATATTTGTACTTTTGGCATTTCTTTGAGATGCAATTATTGGCAAAGTCAGAATTTCTTAGTGAAGTTGGAATGATTTGGAAAGCATTTGTTCAGAAATAGAATCCTGCTAAAATGACCAAATGTAAGTGGTGGCTTATACTATTCTAACGGGCTTTTGTGTATCACTTAGGGTCATGTTACAGTATGTTATGAATATTGTTCTTATTTCAAAAAGCTCTGACCTAAGAAGCAGGCTTTTCTTGTCCTCCCCTGTGATGTGTTGCAGCTCTGATATCCAGGCAGCACCCAGCATTCCGTCTCTGCTTTTCCCCATCTGCTATTTGTCCCAGGTCCGCTTAGACTCTCTCCACAATGCAGTGCCCTGTACTGTGCTCACCACCTGACAGGCACCAGTGAACAACTGCTAAGTTGTCAACTTAGCGCTTTTTAAAAATATGTTGTGGCATTTCATTCTACTGATTTTGCCTTTCCAGTTTTATTTATATTTTAGCCAGTATGGAAAAATATGACAGAGATTCACATTCTGCTACAAATACTGTATGTTAGCTTGGTCTAAAAACATTAAGATGGAAGATGTTTAACTATACTACTATTTATATATCTGAGAGTATTGAGACTCAGTGATAGGAAAATTTATTAGAGACTGCAGCAGAGAGGATTTGTTTTTTTCTTTTTCCTTTTCTTTCCTTTCCTTTTCTTTTCTCTACTTCCCTCCCTCCTCCGTTTTTCTTTCCCTTTTTCCTTCCTTCCCTCCCTCCCCCCCCTCTTTTTCTTCATTTCCTTTATTTTTTTTGTTTTTTGAGACGGGGTTTCTCTTATAGCCCTGGCTGTCCTGGAGCTCACTCTGTAGACCACTCTGGCCTCGAACTCACAGAGATTCCCCTGCCTCTGTGAGTGCTGGGACTAAAGATGGGCACCACCACTGCTTGGCTTATCGGGTTTCTTGATTTTTGAACCCAGACAACTTGACTACTAAGCCAGTTCCAAAATGCCTGAGAGTGTTTCCTTACCATCACTTCCACTGTCTGCTGCCCACTTCTACCCCCAGTTCAGGTCCCTCCCTAGTACAATTTACCAACTCCCACCCACAGCAGCCCCCAGTCTTCTGGGCCAGCCTTGGGCATTGAGCTAGAGACCGTGTTTGTAATTCCTTAACAAAGGTGAGATCAGTAGCAAAACACGCGGTGACGTACTTTTCCAATTTAAGGCAGCACTACATTTGAATGCTCACCGTTACTCGAATGTTCTCTAGAGCTAGCTCTGTCTGCTATGCTCACCTGCTTCTGTGGTAGGCACATCTAGGGATTTTCCTGTCGGGTTCTTCTCACCTACACGTATCCTTTTGGCGTCCTTCTCTCCCTTCCCTCCTCTCTTCCTCTAACCCCTTCTCTTTTGTTCTGTTGGTCTTAGATTTTTGTTTCATGTTCTGTCATGGCCACCTGCCCCCCCACCTGGAGCAGATTCTCATTGCTCACACCGGGTCACGGTTGGTAGCACGCATATCTGTGGGCTTAAGTTTTCTTTCTCTGAAACCCCTTTCCCTTTGTACAGTTTTACACAGCTCTTAGTGATGGAGAAGATTTCTGGCCACTCCACATTTTCTGCGGCACTGGAAGTTGCCAGTCAGTCTAGCTGTTCCTACCTGGTGAGTGTACAGTGTTATCCTACAGTGACTTAATCTGCATCTCCCAAGGGACTACTCGCCCTTTGCGATATCTTCCTTGGGCGCTTACATTTTATAAGTTTTTATATTGTATTGTTTGTCCTTGGTTAAATACATGTGTCTCTAATGTTTTCTAGGAATTTAATGGGTTTTTCTATTCATTTTCTTATATCATCATTGATGAATGTATCTTTTATTTCTAGGCAGCGTAATTTATCATTCTTTTATTTTATGGATCATATTTTCAGTTTTATATCTATCCAAAAACTGTGGCCGGTATTTGTTTTAGAATCTGCTATTTTAGTCATTATGTGTAGGTCTGTGAAGCATATCAACCAGATTTTTATATACAGGATAGATTGAGGGCTCATTTTTTCCAAGTGGGTATCCGGTTGTTCCAACACCATTTAATGAAATGCTTTTCCTTCCTCTGTGGTGTCTGTGTTAAACATAATTTGAACAACAGTGTTATTTTTAAATTCCATTTTCTCATGATATTTGCCCAATTTTACATAAAAGTTATTTTGATCATTACAGCATAGAAATCCAACTATCTTGTAATCAGGAGATGTGGCTCCTCTTTCATCAAGAGTGTTTTCCCCATCACAATCGTGTTTTATATAAGTTCTGTGAGCACCTGAAAGGAATGTGTATTAACTATTCGCTGGCTGATATTTGTGTTAGTTGGATAGCATTTTAAAAGTTAATTTTTAAATTTCTTGCCTAGCTGGTCCATTTTTTTTTACTAAGAAATATTGATAGAAGAGTGGTCATATTTTGAATTTTTATACCCTCTTGAGTAGTGTGTATTGGTGTCTTACTGTGGCTTTAATTTGCACGCCTGTGTGCTGGGCACATATCTTCATGTGCAGACTGCTGTTTCCTTTGATGGTGCTGAATCGTAAGGGACAGTGTGTGTTTGTAAACGAGAAGGGGCTTGAGGTCCCTGCTTTACGTTTTCTTTCCCGGACTAAGGTTTTAGCTCCCGCCTTCCTTAGTGGTCTGTGAGAATCATGCTGCCGAGTAAGAAAGGAAACTTTACGCTGGCACAGGATTAGCGTGTGAAGCTTGTGGTGGGGAAGTCTACCTCAGTGCATAGCCTCTCTACTGATTAAAAGATGACCACTGATCCCGCATCCTCGGGAGGTGGATCCTAGGACAGTAGGCCCAAAATGTCCCTGCTCGGTGTGCTTCTCTGCAGATTTCAGACTTGCCCTTAAACGAAATTCAGGGAGTGCTCAGAGTTTTCACAAATGGTGTAGGATGTGTTTCCATATTGCACAGCATTTTGTATGATTTTAAAAATGTAGTTTCTTTGAGCAACAGCATCCCCTGTGAGATGCAGCTATTGGAAGATGTGAGCTACCAATACTTTACGCGACGCTGCTTGAGCTGTGTAAATCAAACCTGTAAATGTGTTTTTCCTTTTTATGCAGTGGTTTTCCTAGAAGAGCATTGGATTCCAATGTATTCTTTTTCTAATCTCTCTTGCCTGCAGACTTTCATGAACATAAACACAACGTAGCCTCACATGAGGGCAAGGGCATCTGCCTGCAACTCTGTTATAATCCAGTTCATCAGGGCTCTACACTCATGCCCTAACCACCTCCCGAAGACCCTCCTTCCAAGTACCGTTACCTGAGGGTTAAATTTTAGTAGATCATTTTATAGGAATCTAAACACTCTCAGTGCATTGCAACATCTCATGAGCTCTTTTCCACAGAGTTTGTGAACAGAATCTTTTGGCTACTCTTCCCAGAATAGGTAGAACCCCCCACTTGTCCCCAGAAGGCCCCGACTCATTCCAGACATTACAGTTTTTTCATAATAAACATTATTCTTTGTTTAGTCTCATTGCGGTATAGTACAACATGTCATGTCTCTGTGCATATACATACATATGTACGTGTGCATGTGTGTGTTTAGGCCAGTCTGATGTTGTTCCTTACGATACTACCCACTTTGTACTTTGAGACAGGCTTTCTCACTGGCCTGGAACTCACCAGTTTTTGTAAGCTGGCTGGGTAGCAACACCCAGAGGGGGTCTGCCTTTCTTCTCCTCCCCAGCACTGAAGTTAAAAATGCACACCACTATGCCTGACCTTAAACGCACACGTTCTAGGGATTGAGTTCGGATTCCTGTGCTTGCACAGTAAGCATTTTGCAAATTGATCTGTCTCTCTCTCTAGCCTCTAACACTTAGCTTAAAAATAAGTATTTTGAGAAATTCCACGTCTACCGAGCTCTTGCCAGTTGATTGCTGCTGGGGGAGGGGAAGCCAGGTTCCTTCAATTGGTGTGACACCTGGCATATCAGCCACACTACGAGGCAGACCTCCCGGCAAGAAGGAGTAGACAAACACAGCTGAACTCAATAGGTTTTTAGAGCAGTGGTTCTTTTTCTTTCCTTTTTTTTTTTAATTAAGCATTTTTAAAAATACAATATTTTCTCCCATTTTACATAACTATCCCTATTCCCACTCCCTCCCCCCCTTCCACTTCCTCCCTCCCCCCCCCCCCCCCCCATCTCCCTTCCACTCCTCAGAAAGGGTAAGGCTTCCCATGAGGAGTCAACAAAGTCTGACACTTCACTTCCGGGCAAGACCAAGGCCTGCTTTCTATATCTAGGCTGAGCAAGGCATCCCTCCAAAACAAATGTGCTCCTAGATGCCAGTTCAAGCACTAGGGATAAATCCTGGTCTCACTGCCAGTGGCCCACAGACTGTCCAAGCTTCACAACTGTTTCCCACTTTCAGAGAGCCTAGTTTGGTCCTAGGCAGATTCCCGTCCTATCAGTCCAGAGTCAGCGAGCTCTCACTAAGAGCGGTGGTTCTTCACCTGTGGTTGGCGGCCTCTTTGGGAGCTACATGTCAAATACCCTGCACATCAGATATTTACATTATGATTCATAACAGTGGCAAAATTACAGATATGAAATAGCAATGAAATAACTTTATTTGTGGCAGGGGTTACCACAACATGAAGAACCGTATTAAAGGATTACAGCTTTAGGAAGGCTGAGGACCACTGTTTTAGAGAGAGAGAGAGACGGAATGAAGTTGGGTGGGTAGCACCTTAGGGTAGCTGGGGAAGGGAAATGAATATGACCAGAGCACATTGTCTGAGAGTCTCAAAGAATTAATAAAACCATTAAAATATGCTTTGGCTACTGTTGTGTGTGATGAGAATGTACACGTTGTCATGCATATTTTGATAAAAAAATTCTGCAGAATTCTATGAGATGTATGTAGATGAAGTAGTGTTTGTTGTATGCACTGGAAAAATTACCATTTCTCAAAGTGGCTATGTCAGATTACATTCATCTTAATGTTTACTCTGTATCCCAATTAAAATTCCACATTTTATGTCATTTTTAATTTTATGTGTTGTGGAATATTGTTTTAAGATGTGCTAGGTTTGTTTATGCTGTAGAACATTTGTTTAATGATGCAAAGATGTGTTGTGTTCTCTTATGTTACATTTGTTTGACTCTGTGAAGCTGTTACTTTGCCTGTCTAAAACACCTGATTGGCCTAATAAAGAGCTGAATGTCCAACAGCTATGCAGGAGAAAGATAGGCAAGGTTGGCAGGCAGAGAGAATAAATAGGAGGAGAAAAAGAGGAAAAAGGATAGAGGATTGAGAGAAAGAGGAGGAGAGGAAGACTCTAGGGACCAGCCACCCAGCCACCCAGCCTCACAGCAAGCCACAGAGAAAGAAGTAAAGAAAAGAATATAGAAATAAAAAAGATAAAAGTCCAGAGGTACAAAATAGATGTGATAATTTAAGGTAAGAAGAGCTAGCTAGAAATAAGCCAAGCTAAGGCCGGGCATTCATAAGTAAGAATAAAACTCCATGTGATTTATTTGGGAACTGGGTGGCAGGCCCCTCAAAGAGTAAAGAGTAACAACCAACGTTTATGAATTTGGCACGTATACAGTTCTGTTTTGTTATAGGTTAGTTTTGTTTTCCTAATAATCAATGGTGTTGTGTCTTTTCACGTTTTTGGTGACATAGATCTTTTATAGGGTTCTGTGTGTGCATTTGTTACAATTAGTTATATCTGTATTATTGACTTGAATGAATAGATAGCATGAACTGGAGATAACGTTAGATGTTCAGGGTTTAGATGGAGGTTCTCTGCTGGAGCTACCTCCAGCAGCACCTTGTGGATTATGCGATTCTCTTTGTTGTGGCTTAGGCTGAGTAGATAATTTTAAAGCAGATAACTATAAAGTTAATTTTCTACCGTTGGCTAACATTTTGGTCATGCTTACAATACTTTTGCTTGATCTAAGTTCATGAAGACTTTCTCCTAAGATTTATAGCTTACCTGTCACATTTAAGTCTAGACTTTATCTATAATAGATTTTGGGATGTTGTGTAAGATAGACACCAAGATGCATTTTTTTTTAAAAAAAAAACCTTGTTTTTAATTGACAAATTACATTTTCACAGAATAAACATATTCCTGCTACAATACTGAGGGAGTACAAGAGACACTCAAAGAAGGATCATACACAACCCCTCCCCAACTCACCATCAATGAATACTTCATTTTCTCTCCCCAACTCCATCAGGAAATCCATCAAGTCCCCCTGCTTACAGACATCCTAAATCCGTTTTCCCATCTGCCACTCCTCTCTGATAAGTCTGGACTGTGTCCAACTGGTAATCTTTCTTCTTCTTAGTTTGTTTTTCCACTTTGGTTACTGGTGTTTGTTTTCTCTTTTAAATACTTTTTCTTATTCTGAAAGTTAATACAATAAATATACATTGTTTAATAACAATGAAAACATGAAGGTTGGTATAATTAATGTATATTATTATATTTATTGTATTATATAGATTTAGCACTGGCCTAAACAGTTTTAGGTCATTGTCTTTATCAAGGTCACAACAAACCCTGCTGTTAATTTTCAGACATTACTGAATCTACTTACAACATTTGATACTCTTCCATGAGAAACTGTCTTCATGTGGCTTCCTGCAAACACAGTTACCTCTGGTTGCCCTCTTAATCTTATCTCTCTTTATTATTTCCTCCCCTTATCTTTAAACTCAGGTGACCCAGGGCTCCATCCTACATACCTCAGGTTCCTTTTGGGGTAAGTCTTAGAGCTTTAAAATCTAATATGAACCTCTCAGATTCCCAAATTCCCAGTGACATATCCAATTATTTTCCTGCATGCTCAGCTTAGGTGTCTTAGGCATTGCAAGACACATAAAGATGAACTCCTACCTCTCTCTTGTAAACTGGGTGACATCTCCTTTAATGCATTAAGAAGACTCAAAGTACCAGCAATAGAAACAAAAAGCAGGGTACCACCACAGACCTCACAAACACAGAAAAAAAGGTGAGGAAATTCTGTGGAGAACCCTGTGTTAATAACTTTGAAAACTTCGGTGAACTAGACAAATTTCAAGACAAGCTTGACTAATCTTTGACAGTATTTCAAATCCTCCACATGAAGACATTTATAAACTTAAATGGCATTACCAACAACAACACAAACCTTAAACACATGAAGTAAGAAAAAATGGAAACATCTCCTCTTATTTTACAAGGTTGTTTTAAAGCAAAAATCCAAAGGGCATTACAAAACAGGAAAATCCTCAGTTAACCTCTCTCCTGAGGTTAGAGCTTAGAGTCAAAATCCCTAAGCAAAATACTAACAAACGCAGCATATGAAAGGAGCGTGCACATCGTGAGTCCAGGGATTACCCCAGCACACGAGGTGAATTGAACATCTGTGCAACTCTCCACAGCATCAGAATAAAAGAAGGGAAACATAGGCGTAATTCAATAAATGTGTAAGAACACTGATGTTGTAATAAAACAAAAAACACCCTGTCTATTGATGAAGGATTGCACGCTTCTTAACGATTCAGGTGAGAATGATGCTCTTATCCCAGCTCTTCCCTTTATCCTGGGTGTCACATGAAATGCTGTAGGCAAGAAAAGTAACGACTGAAAAGGAAGAGATTTTTTTGTCACTCTATGAACATGTTGTTACTGTGTGCTTTAAAAGATACAAAAATGTGTTTTTAAGTATAAAAACTAACAAGTTCATTTGACAATACTGGGGGTATAGAGAACCAAAACTTTTTAAATTTGCATTTTGTATAAAGGAATAATAAGAAGAAAACATTTCAATGGTGCTATTACAAAGGCCCAAAAGTTCTAATATATATTAGAACTATATATTGAAGTAAATTGAAGGAAGTGCGTGGAAGGTTTTTTCTTTCAAAACTATAAAATACTAATAGGAAACATTTCCAAAGACTCAAGCCAATAGAGAAATACACAATAATTCTCAACAATATATCTGACATTAAAAATAATTCAATTATCTCCAAGTTAGCCGCACACACAGATGCAAAGTAATCACAATGAAACTGAAAGCAAGTGTGGTTACAGAAAAAATGTGATTTGCCTTCTTACTCACACACTGATAACTTTCTGTTTTTAGAGAGAAAGCTCCTTGACATATCCATGCCTTTCTTTGTTTGGTCCGGCGTCCTTCACTCATGAAACTCCTCCATAATACACATGGTGTCACCGCTGCCTCTATGTGGCCATGAGCTTTTTACTCCATGTTATCTTGAAATCTCAAGTAAGTTGGGGATTAGTCCTGGCTTAGATTCTTCTGTTGACTGTTTTGGGTTAGTTGTTTTAGGATTGGAGTGACTGAAGTTGTCTCTCCAAGGACTTCAGAGTGAAATACTAAGTTCCTTTATGCGCAAACTCCTTCACCCCATTCTTCACCTGACCCATCACAAAAGACACAGTGGGCTTTTCTTTTTCCCAGGTGTGGAGGTTGCGATGGTAAGAAGCATACTTCTGTCAGTGGTGTTCTGAGTGTGGTTGTGTGGTGGGTATGTTTCTTTTAGGCAGAAAACTAATGGCTTTGGTTGAATGTGTCTCACAAGGAAGATATCAAGGGTATGAGACAATATGAGACATCCCTCAGGTTAGAATCTCTGTATAGAGATAAACTGAGTATGCATACAAATACCCAGAACTTGACAGGTGATGGAGGCAATAAACTACTGTACCAGCTCACATACTAGAGCAAGGGTCGTCAACTACCAAGGTTAGGGAATGTTGCTGGAGAGATGTGAATATGTTTTGATAGGTTCTGTCAAGAGACAGGAAATGTCAAAGATTAAGGGTAAGGAAGAGATGCCATGACATTGAGGACCTGCCTAAGGTACAGGTTAAAAATATTAGCAATTTTTTGTAGATGTCAGCATCCCCAGAGCTGGGAGAATAAGGTCCTATCCTAAACGAGATGTTTCTCAAAGAGGAATTTTGTCTCAAAGATGTTATAATATCCCAATGTTCAATTATTTTCCTGGACTCATAGATCCATTCTCTCAGGAATGTGACACAGAAGTCATCTGTCTCCCATGAGACAGTGCTTAAAAATAGGTTTGGAGGAAGCATCAGTTTCTGACCTTCAGCCTAGGGCTGTGAGGTCTCTGATCTCATGGTGTCAATCTCTGATTCTTCTGCTCTCCAAGAGTAATGAATCCACGCAACGTGACTCATCGCTTTGGAACTTTGGCTCAGGTGGTAGACTGACTTCAAACCTGAGTCCAATGATCATCAGCCATGCGATTTTGTACATTTTACTAACTGCTCTTATTAATTTTATTTTTGACAACAAACAATGACAATGATGTTTGCCTCATTTCCTTGGATGTTAAATGAAGATATCTATAAGTATACTAAATATATAGGAATATGTTATAAATATTTAATTTTCACTTTTGCTTATTCAACACTAGAAACAGTTTTGGTGCCTTAAATCTGATTCGGAAGTCCTAAATGTGCATTTTATATTTTCCTTTAAAAAAACAAACTAGGGGTGATATAAATTAATCTAAATATTTGAAAATATGTTTCAAAATATGTGTTTCATTTTATTAAAAATATTAGTTATTGGATATGATCCTCTTTTAAGTGTAAGACATTTTAGAACAATTTGTTCCTTATTCCCAAATTCCCAATTTCTTTTTTAAAAATAATTAAAGTAATGATAAAATGACAGTAACATGTAACTTTATTGATTACTATGTGCCAGGCATCAGACATTATCTTCTGTTGAGCTTAGATTGTATCAGTATGGAAACTATCCTGGCCACACCCTCACTGAAGGAAAGAGCGGAATATGAAGACAACCCAGGCATTATGATTTCCATTTCCTTCACCTTTGCTGCATTACACAGATGAGTCCTGGAGATAGGGCCTAAGTGCTTCTTCTCAAACCGAAGATTTTATGGGAGAGCAGTAAAGACTCTATGGGTTACTTTAGGCCAAACTGTGAAGGGTTTTAAATGCAAAGAAATTCTAAAACGTCTACATCGATCACTCTTAAAAATGTTAATCTGCTTATGTGCAGATTAATATCACATTGAACACATGCCCTACTGACTGCGATATATTTATGTCAGACAGATGGTCAGTAAAGCACTTGGCATAATGCCAAGGTCTGTAGCAAACAGTACACAGATAATAGCTGTTGCGTTTACCTGACCTCATTTAAGGAACTTGTTAGTTTAAGCACCCAACTGCAAAAGTCTTGCCTGGTTTTCATCAATGTCCCTAGCTATGCTAATGCGGGTCACCTCCTCACTGAAGTCCCTGATGTGGTGTGTGCTTGCTGAAAACTAATTGTGCTTGTCCTGAAAACTACCTGTCAATTATTTTTTGCCATTTGCATTATGGAATCTAAGTATGTTGTTCCACAAATGGAAATAGGTATTTCTATATAAATATTTTTGGCTGCTTTTGATATATGTGGTAAAATCAAGTCATTAAAAATTATGTTATTTTTGGGCAAGCTTATTTAAATGGTATGAAATTCTTATAAAAACCTAAGAGATTTGTACTCAGATTTCTAAGGACTTTTTAACTTTTAACATTGAAAGGAATGTTCACAAACGTGGAGTTCATCCATATTTCCTCTAAAAGAGAAAGAAGAGGGTAACATGGCAAGTAGTTTGCATAATAAATGTAAACAGGTATAGGTATAGGTAGCTTTGTTCTTGACCTTTGAAAAGCTTGCTCTAATGTCCCTCTTAAAGACCTATTTGTTTCCTATTTAGGAAAGTAAGAAATGAGAGTGAAATTTTGTGCTTTTGCTTACGGTTGTGACCTTTCTGTGAAGTACCCCTGTGTGCCACTAATGAAACGAGAGCCCTGTGGTGGATACAGACTTCTATTTAATGCAGAGTTTCAGGTTTAGAACTTCTCTAGTTTAGAAGCTATAAATTATGCATACACTATCAAGCTTTTAAAACCCTATTTATGACAGGATGGGATTTTGCCAATCTCAGCTGAAGCAGTCTAAATAATTTATTTTGTGTTCCTTCAACGTATAATATACAGCGAAGCCCAGGAAATGTTAAGTAAGTTTTATTTCCCTCTCCGCGATGCTGAGGTCAGGGAGTTAAGCTTTCAGACATTCCTTTAGCATCTCTTGGTCCTTTGACTTCTCACAGTGCACTCTTTAAAATTTCATACTGTGCTTTTTCTATCGTGACATTTTCTTCGTATTGAATTTCTTGTTTTTAAAGCATCATTCTCTCATTAATTACTCTGCTAAATTTCCACACATAGTAATTTAGGATATAAATATGGCAATATGTTTGCAAGAGTTCCATTATCATAGATCCTATTATCCTCCATCAGCACCAACAATTAATCACTCTGATTTGAAGTTACTGAAATTGGTGGCTCACTAGTGATACATCTCAAAAGAGTTTAAGATTTAATTAAACAGCTAACATTTTGGCATTTATTCGACTTTTAGACTGCTAATATATAATTATGAGGCAATAAAAACAAACATAAATACCTTTATTCCATGAATCCCAGTCACCAGGAATCAGCACATGCGGTAGACATGGACTCTATGCTTATATTGCAAGTACAGAGGAGCAAGGAAAGGAAGGGGTGTAACAGTCTAAGATTCTTTTAGGAGATACTCTCACCAAGTAGCTGCAAACCTAGAAGCAAGAAGAGTAAGCATCTAGGTGTGAGATCACTGTGGTCCCCAGAATGTATTGTCATTTATCTAGTGGCACTCATCCACTTGGCTATTTAGGTAGCAGTCTGACCTTTAAGCTTGGAATTCACTTATCACTCATTCGGTAAATGTGAGTGAGCGGAGGTCAATTAAAATCTCTTGTTTTCCCTGTTCTCAAGGATTAGTTCAGGGATGCCCAAAGGATGCCTTTAGACCCTCTGAGATGTCGTCTGTCATGGTTTAGATTTGAAAAAGTTGCCTTGAAGGGTTGTGTGTTGGGAGCCTGGCTAACATCTGATGGACTCTGGAGGGCCAGTTAGATGATGGGTGCACTAACTTCACCAGTGCCTGAGCCAATGGGCGGATTTACAGTTGAACACACTATTAAGAGATGAGGCTTCATTCAGGGAATGAGGTCACTGAGGAGATGTCTTTGGAGGACAAAGTTTGTTTTCAGACCCTTTATCTCTGTCTTCTGTCATGTTAGTAGTACTTCCATTTCACCTAAAGGCTCAACTCAAGGAAGAGCTGGGTCCAAGTTCATGCTGTTGCTTGTTGGTAGGACTGAGCTCTGTCAACTTGTTGTGTGGGCACCCTACAACCGCAGGTGACCTCTCTGAGCACCCCAGGAGGAGCAGATGCCCAGACACAGCCAAGGTCTCCTGATAAACTGACCAAGGGAATGATGTCTCGAAGCCTGTGTCACGTTGCGTTTTGTTGTTCACTCAGTTCAGCCTATAGTCAAGAAAGGGTGATAACAAAAGGATTTAAAGGTGAAGGATGTGGCTAATTTTCAGCCATCTAGGAGGCTGCCTACCACAGGCGATTTGTTCCAGTGTATGTTGCAAAGTAAAGCAATTTTATGTTGATGTCTCTTACGGATTCAAATAACACAAGCAACTCTTTGTAAATAATGAATCTGGGTATTTGAAATAAAGATGTGCTTTTCTGAGTATCTAATATTTTTCTCATCATTATACTCTAGTGAATACTGTAACAATGACTCTTACTTACCATTGATATTAAGTTTGATATTATAAATGATCCAGAGATGATTTAAAGTATATGTATGACATGTGCATATTTTAAATGCAAACCCCACAGCATTTTGCAGAAAGGGGAGGAATGCCTACAGATTAGGAAATGCGTGGGGCTTCCCCCACAGATCTCAAGGGACCTACGCATTTCTAAACTTTACTTGGAAGCCTATTACTTTATAGCCTTTTTTATTTTCTGTGCTGTTTAATGCAAAGACAGCAGAGTTCTTATACTTTTGACAGGTCTCATGCTTTGTCCCTATTTCTCAAAACATCAGTAATGAATTATGGTGTAGACATTGCTAGGGCTCATAGCATTTATAGTCTCTCCAAAAATTAAAATTATACCCACTGTGACTTGTCAATCAGTTGGGTTTATGAAATAAAAATCACTGAACAGAGATTACTGTACAATGACTATGTAAATATTATTATAGAAATTAACCAGGAAGAATTAGCAATTTCCTTGATTCCCCACCCCTATTATTATGCTTCAGAATTCCTTTATAAAATCTCTTAGCTGCCATCTTTTTTCTTTCCTGTTTTTTGGTATTTTTTTCTCACTTATACGACACATTTTTAAAGTTTACCTTGCGGGTTTTCTCACTTAAAACTATTTAAGTTTGTCTTGCAGGTCATCTCAAACAGAATAAATGCATCTCATTTCTGAGAGCCATCCCTTGTTATAATGTTGAGTTGAGACTATGAATGGCGAGTTGAACCATATGCCACTCAGTTCTTACAACTTCAGCTTAATCAAAACCATGGAAAAGACACAGAAAAGAAGTGCACATTCTCTGTCAGGCCCTTGGAAAGTCATTTCATCAGAATTTAAAATATTGGCGTGACTTCTATGTCCCACAGGCGTGGTGTAAAGTTTCAGAGATTGGCCCTGTGTGCGTTCCTTCCCATCTCTGTGTGGCTAAATTATTTCCTCCAAGCTAATAACTCCTCAATCAGACTACAGACATTTTCAGGTTTCAGCTGGATTCTGTCCAATCTACGGTTTATTTCCACTATCTACATTGGTGATTAAAATGTGACTCACATCAAGCCCAAGTCATAATTTCGTCACTGCTATTCACTCTTGTCATTCTTGCCCAAAGCCTCATGAAGTTGTTACAACTGCCACATGCAAATCTGGAAGTATTCTTTCGCTTACTACCCAGTAATGAAAACGTCATTGAAGTTTTCCGCCAGGCATCCTTATTTCGTGATTCCCATCACTTCTAGGACAATTCAGTCACTCCAATTACTTCTGAATTACTAAGCAACCAATTTAACGATTCCTCAATCTTTTGTGGTCATGTTCCATATTTTATACTGATATCTATATACAGATACCTATGTACACTATATTTATGGCTATAATACTTACTGCTCCCTCTCATTGAACTAGTGGGATGTCTTGCCCGGTTTGGTGCAGCTATCCACTGACAGGTGTGATCTTCTCACCAGCGTGCTTGAATATGAGCAACAATTCTTATTGTGGCCAAGATGTCTTTGCTGCCGTTCTGGCATGGGGACTGAGGGTCCAATATCACTTTCTTCTGCCACAAACCTTAAATGGCAGTTGGGACTACCAACGTTCTTAAGTAGTTGCTGTGCCAAGGTCTCTCTCCAGGACTATATGGAGGCCTGTGTGTGAGAGATGTCAGAAGCCTTGGCGCCATGTAGTTCGCAAAGTTTAGCCACTTAGGCTGTCCTTGTGTTCTAGAGATAGGGAAGAGTTGCCTGATCTTTTGGCTCTTTTTAATCCCCCTCATGGTGTGTGGTATGGTGGATTGAATACAAAGCCTTTACAATGGATTTATAAGTTTTCTTTTGTAAAGATTTATTTATGCACATGTTTGTGGGGTCGAGGGTGGGGATGTGCACACGAGTACCATTGCCCATAGGGACCAGAAGAGGGTGTTAGATCTCCTGGAGTTGGAGTTATAGGCAGTTGTAAGCTAACAGGTGGGGGTAACGGAAACTGAACTCAGGTCTTCTGCAAGAGCAGTCGAGGTTCTTAACTAATGAGCCTTGTTTCCAGCCTGAATCTCTACTTCTAAATGTAGTTTACTACTTCTAAACTAGACTAAATAGTCTACTTCCTGTCTTAACTTTCTTCTTTTCTAGGAAGGGAAAAAAAAAACAACATTCTTAACATTTTCCCTGAGAATCTTCTGGGTTTCTTTGCTCTTACAACTTTGTTGTTGTTCTGTTTAAGAAGAGGTCTTAGTGTCTCTTTCCTCCCATCAAGAAATCCCAAGTATGGCAGTACATGGCTGTAACAGCAGCTACTTGGGAGGCTGAGGTTGAAGAGTCGTAAGTTCCAGTCTTGCCTGTGTTATACAGTGGGCTCAAAATAAAAATAAAAATAGAAAATGACTGGAGATCTAGTTCAATAGAATACTAACTTGTCCAGCAAGGCCTTAGATTCAGTCTCTACTCATACAGGTCAAGGGGCCTTAGAAACTTTCCAGGAACTGAGGACAAAGATGAAATACATATTTCTTATATCATAATCCCTTGATCCCATCTCAGGGGCAGGGGGAGCAGCTGGAGGTTGAGTCAAGCCTCGTGTGGTGGTTTGAATGAGAATGGCCCCCATGAGCTCATATATTTGAATATTTAGTCCCCAGTTGGTGGAACTGTTTGAGTAGGGTAGGAAGTGTGGTTCTTATTGGGTAAGATGTGTCACTGGGGGTGGCTCATATCTGTATATGTCCTGTGGCCAACCGTGGACTTGTTGTCTCATATTCAAGTGCATGCAAGCTCAGCTATTTTATTTTCATGTAGACAGATTTCTTGAAGGAAATTTAGAGTTCCCTGTAGAACCAGGATGAGGTCACCATCCCGAGGACATGTTTAGAAACTCTGTGCTTGGCTTGCTTTCCTCTCCTGTTTCCTCCTTCCCTCATTTCTCCTGAGAGAACTGTCTTAATAAATCACTTGCTCATGAACCCTCATTTCAGAGTTGGCCTCTTGGGAACCCAAGATCTCACCTCTCCTTCAAAACATAATAGTGAACATAAATAAAATTCAATGAAGATTTATTAGAGTAGGGATTCTCAAAATAAATAGAAACACAATTTAATAAAAGCTTAGTTAAGGATACTGAAATAGAATATAGTCAGGGATTCTCTGTAGAATTATATATGTTTTCTTAGGTGCAATTTAAAAAATCCTGGATTATTTAAAGCTCAGTTGGGTAGGAAGGTAGGAAATAATGCACCAGGTAAATTTTTGTCAACAATATATATTTTTTAAAAAATCTGAGATACAGTTAGGACTAAACTACAGTGTTAAGGCAACTGCCTGAAACTCCATCACAACTGATTAACACACTGGGAAACTGGGTATCAAATCTCATGAGAGGATGTAGAAGAAGAAGAAGAACAAAAACAAAAGAAATCCTTACATACTTAAAAACTGTCTTAGTTAGGGTTTCTATTGCTGTGAAGAGACACTGTGACCACGGCAACACTTATGAAGAAAATATTTAATTGAGGAGACTCACTTAAAGTTTTAAAGGTTCAGTCTATTATCATCATTGCTGGAGAGTATGATGTGCAGGAAGACGAGGTGCTGGAGGAGTAACTGAGCATCCTACATCTTGTAGGCAACAGGAAGTTGACTGAGACACTGGGTGGTATCCTGAGCATAGAAAACTTCAAAGCTCATCCTCACAGTGACATGCGTCTTTGAACAAGGTCATACCCACTCCAACAAAGCCACACCTCCTAATAGTGCCACTCCCTGTGAGTTTATGGGGACCAGTTACATTCAAACTACCACAGAGACCTTGATTGGCACTTGGACTTTAAAATCAGGCAGAACTTCACTCCATAAATGGAGTGAGGTTTACACTGAGCTTAGCAGAAGGTAGTTTTGTAGATGGAGACAAAATTGGAAGACAAAAGGCAGAGGAAAAAAGTAAATTGTTCATTTAAAAATGAATTCCCTTGTATGGTAGGGACAGGAAGTGAGAAAAAAGGAAAATAATTGATTGGTCAAAATCAGGTTGCCCCAAGGGCATTTTGATTTTCTTTCTCCTTTTGGTGAAGATTAAAGCAGAGGGAAGTTCATTACCATGTTAATTAAAATTGGCCAGTTTAGAAAATGTGCTTGCTACCTCTTTCCCTTGAAGGTCAAAAGACAATTTAGTTGTAGTTTGTTAATGTAGAGCTTTCACCAAGGTGACTCCATTTTGATTTTTAGCTTAGTTTTGGGAGGGTCTGATTTTACAACAATTATTAACTATTGTAATTTTAATTTTACAAGACTTGTCTTCTTGAGCTGAAAGTCCAGAAGAGATGAAAGCAAACAGGTGCTGGGTAACTTTGGTGTCCTTCTATTTCACTCTGAAATGTTGGTAAAGATCAGAGAAGTCCAGAGCTGAAAGAACAAGGGGTAAACTTTCTTAGTATGTGTTAGCCATTGTTTATTTTCTGTTCTCAATGTCTGCAGCTGTTGGCCCAGCTGACTCCCCATCCCTTCTGCTCCACCATGTACCATAGAGTTGATAAAGACCTCAGGAATTTTAGATTCTCCATGCCAACTTTCTGCTGTTGTAGGTTCACTGTAGAAAATAGTAGGAGACTGAAGGGCACAAGGTATTGATGCTTCTACCCATCTCATGATTTTGGTGACAGTAACTACTCCCACCAGACTTGACTGTGTCTTTGGTCCAGCTTCCAACTAATTCTTGCCCTTCCAGACTAAAGGCAGCCCTGACTTCCTGCTGTCCTCAGTATGAGGCTTCTATTCTCTTACTTGATAGATTTGGGGTAGGGTAAGGAGGAGATGGAAAGAAAACTGGGAGGAAGAACTGATGTGGGGCTCAAAGGGTGATAGAGAGACTTTCACCAAGAGACTGCTGAGTCTTTAGAAAGGTGGCGGACACTGCATTTTCTAGTTAGATGTCTCTTAAGCCAGCCTCTCTGAGAAAAACAGAGGATGGTTATATAGGAACAACAAAGACAGATGTCAGCTGCCAAACATCTTCTCTGTCCTCTGAGTGACAAGAATGTGTCACATGTGTGAAGTCCCCACTGGCTAAATGCGTGAGGAGAAGGTGGTTGGACTTTAGTTATCTCTTCAGCTGTCTGTTCAGTGGCACAGGGACAACCGTGGAAAGAGGCTAGCAGCGGATGTTGAAGAGAGGCAGGGAGAAGACAGGCTACAGTTGGGTCTACCATGTTAAGGGAGACCATTCAGGGCCCTCTGGATCGACATGTTCTGGACATTTGTCACCTGGAGGACAATGCTGGTCACTGGTATTTTGCACATGAATGGCAACAGTCAATAGAGAGCTCTAGGACAAGAAGAAGTTGAGTCAAATGCTTGCTTTGTTCTTTTCCCTTCAATTCTACCCCCACTCATTAAATAAACTAAATTTTTGATGAGGGTGGAGAGGGGAACAGAAGTTGTCTGATGTGGGATTCCTCTCTGTATGCTGTGAATACTTTTGGTTAATAAAGGAACAGCTTTGGGCCTATAGCAAACTACAGGGGAACAAAGCTAGGTGGGAAAAACTAAACTGAATACTGGGGGAAGGAAGGTAGAGTAGGAGAGAAGCCATGGAGCCATTGCCAAAGACAGACATGCTGAAGCTTTTCTGGTAGGCGATGATCTCTCTGTGATGCACAGATGAATGGAAATGGGTTAAATTAAGATGTAAGAGTTAGTCAATAAGAAGCTAGAGCTAATGGGGCAAGCAGTGATTTAAATAATATAGTTTCTGTGTGATTATTTCAGGGCTGAGCATCAGGAACCAACAAGTGACCTCTCTCCCTACAACACTTGGTTGTACCTTTAGCTGGCAAATTCAAGACTAGGAGGGCTCCAGATAATTTTTTTCAGATTGAGGAATGTCTGTATATATATAAAGGGAAGAGAAAGGAAGGAGGGAGGGAGGGAGGGAAGGAAGAAAGGGAAGAGGAAGGAAGGAGGGAGGGAAGGAAGAAAGGGAAGAGAAAGGAAGAAGGGAGGGAAGGAAGAAAGGGAAGAGAAAGGAAGAAGAGGAAGGAAGGAGGGAGGGAGGGAAGGAAGAAAGGGAAGAGAAAGGAAGGAGGGAGGGAGGGAAGGAAGAAAGGGAAGAGGAATGAAGGGGAGAGGAAGGAAGGAGGGAGGGAAGGAAGGAAGAAAGGGAAGAGAAAGGAAGGAGGGAGGGAAAGAAGAAAGGAAGGAAACCTGACAAGAGCAACTAAAGCAAAGGTTGATTTTGGATCACAGTTGGAGGGTACAGTCCGTCAGGGCAGAAGTCTTGGTGGCAGAGTGAGGGTGTCTGGTCACAGTGTATCCAGTCACCAAGCAGAGGGATGAGTGATGCTCCTCAGTTTGCTTCTTTTTATGGAGTTCAATGCCCAGCCCATGAAATGGGGCTGCCCACAAAATGGTGCCACCCAAGAAATGGTGCTGCCAACAAAATGGGGAGCCTGTAAAATGGGGCCACCCATGTAATGCTGCTGCCAATGAAATGTGACCATCCAGGCAATGGTGCCGCCTTCGTAATGGGGCTGCCTGTGTCTAGCGTGGGTCTTCCCTCTTCAGTTAACTTAGTGTAGAAACCCCCTTCACAGAAAATGCCCAGAGGTTTGTTTCCATGTTGACTTTCAATCCCATTGAGTTGACCATCAAGATTAACTACAACAGATGGTCACCTTTAAACCATCAGATCATCTAGAATGACGCTCTCTGGATAGCATTCGTGGGCCAGTGAAACAGATTTTTGTCTCTTTCTTTCATCCTCAATTTTCCACCTTTCCAATCCCTTCTTAGAACATTGACTTAGCCTTTCTCCTTTCAGCTTTATATTTTCTCTTTTTTGGAATCTGAAGTAGAGAATACAGAATTCAATTTACTCAACCATGTATAACAATGTATGGTTCACCGGTTACTATTACATTCACTCAGAATATGAGTCTGGTCTTATATCTTCATCTAATCATGGACTAGTTATAATTGGAAGTTATCGTGGGTACTTCCAGCATCATGCCTTGTCATGTGATTTCTCTGCTTTGATTGTTTTTATTCTGTGATTTGTGAAAGCCTTTGGGAACATCCTCTGCACATGTTCCTCAGCTTTGCTCTGTTTCGTAGAACATATGATGGATGACTGAAAGAATTTCTTTCACCTAGCCACAACATTCCAGCCTTGCTTAGTGCTCTCCTGTCTTACACCTGAAGTAGCAAATCATAGTGGCCCCTTGGTTGCCACAAAATAGAAAGCCTCTTCCATTTTTTGGACAAAAACAAAACAAAACAAAAATCCTTGAATCCCCACTAGGTGGTGCTAGGGGAATGCAAACGATTTAATTTCCCTTTGGCTATAGCACATCTTCATAAAAGCTTCATTTTGAAATCCATCTCCGTATGTTTTTTTGGCTTGTCAAGCAGGTCTGCTTCCTGCTGAACTAATGGATTGGGATGATGTCGTATTTAGGGAAAAAATTACCCAGTGTTTACCAAGAATGCCCAGAGGACTCCAGGCAAAACAGCCAGGAGGCATTTTGTCCACTTCTGATACTAGCCCCTTCTTACCTGACATTTTCCGTATCCTTATGCTTCTCCGTGGACATCTAGGGGTGATCCCACAGAGACGGCATCTTTGAGCCGAATGAGAACCCCAGAGTATGGCTTTTCTTCCTCGTCTTGCCTCCTGTGATGACTGAGGGGGCTGCTGTTCTTAGATTGCTGATGGTTACCAGCTAACTCATCAGTGATGATTTATCCAGGGGCTTTTAAAGAGCAGTTTCTGGACCAGAAGCACCACTGGAGATTTGTTAGACCCACACATTCTCAGACTTCTCCCAAGATTTAGTGAATTGGAAATTCTGGGGCTGGGACTCTGCGACCTGCATTGTCCCCAGACTTCCAGGGCGCTCTGATGTGCAGGAAAGTGGATCACAGTCTTAGAGCCTTCCTAGTCACAAACTTCCACTGTCTTGTTTGCACTGACATCTCTCTTGAAAGCCCTTATAGGGCCGCGAACAGGTGGGTGAAGAATTTGAATGCCAGTGTGTCCTCCTTGTCCTATGCAGAGGGCTGCCTCTGCCATTGTATTCTGGGTATCCCCTTGGAGGGAGGGAGCCTCCATGACAGAGGACTCCTTGAGCCTGTGCCTAGTGTGTAAATGAGGAGAAAGCTGTGATTAGTCATCCACATGTCTTTTGGGAGGAAGACCGAGATACCCAGAAGCGAAGCCAGATGGCAGCCTGGGTCCTAAACCGTTCCTCCATTACCGAATGGCAGGCACTCTCTGGCTGTTCACGGTAGTCAAAGAAAGGCAATCCAACAGCGGTAGTCATTTACTGATGAGGCTGCTTGTCTTTTTTCTCTACTGCAGCATGAGTCAGAGCGCACAGAGGGAAGGAGGGAGGGAAACAACCTCCCGATGAATGGGTCAGGATGCTGCTGTGTAAGACTGTGAGCCTCTTCTGCCTCCATCTCACTGTGGGGATGCTACAAGGTGAAGGAACACTAGTTAAATACCTAGAGAGGCTGGCTCATCAGTTCGAACATGTATCAGAATCGCTCTGCTTTCGGTCCTTCGATGGGCAATGGAACGCCGTACAGAAATCAGCTGGGGAGTGTTGGCATCTTTTGATGCTCAGACGGCTGCAGATGCAGCTCCTGGGGATCGGTATGGGAATGAATCTTCCCAGGTGGCTCCAGTGGCAGACAGCTCTGGGGACCACTTTCCCCACACACATTGGAATTAAATACATGACAATGTGACTTCCATCCAGAAACTAGTTGTTGTCTCATATTGTAGCTTTGTTTTTGATTTTCGAGACTGGGTTTCTCCATAGCTTTTTTGGTTCCTGTCCTGGAACTAGCTCTTCTAGACCAGGCTGGCCTCGAACTCGCAGAGATCTGCCTGCCTCTGCCTCCCGAGTGCTGGGATTAAAGGCGTGCGCCACCACCGCCTGGCTGTAGCATAAAATTTGATGGTGGAATGTGCTGTCATGGTCAGTTCTGGTATTAATAGGCACGGTTTGTTGTATGCTGAGTAGTGATCACACCCCTCTCCCAACTGTCTCTTCCCCTTAACCCCTTTTATTTATTTGTTTTTATTTCTGTTCTCCTTCTTCTTCCTCCTCTTCTTCTTTTTGAAGTAAAGAAAAAAAATCTAAAATTGAATGTACTTCTACTTCCTGTAGGGAAATTCTGACTGAAACCACGATGCCAGTGCTCCGTTCTAAACCACGAACACCTCGCCTTGGGCCATCTGTTCTCAGGTGTCCTTCAGCTGCGTGTCCTGTGAAAGGCTACAGTAGGAAAGACTTAGGCTGGTGCTGATGCCAGGGTGTTAGCTTCATGCCACTTGCTCGTATTGACCAGGCAGAGTGGAAACACAGTGCAGGGATTGTCTGGACCAGCTTGGAATTGTCTGTCAGCGTTGGAAACTGTTCTGTTTGCACTAAACAAGGCTTGTGAACCCTACAGAGTGACTTCTTTTTACAAATATTTGTTCCAGAAAACCATGTATTGTTCCCGCATAATAAGGTAGCATATTTATAAGAGCTGGAAGGAAATACAGTTGTGGCATGTAAAATATGACATTTGATCCAACTTAGTAAGAAAGGACCCATGAAGCAAGGCTTAAGTTTTGATACCAAAGGGGACAAACAATCCAGAAATTCTAGCTTGTGTTCTTTTCTCAATGCTTGTCCACTATCACTTGTTGAAATGGAAACATGGCTGCAAGAAGCCCCTTGTTCTGTCATTACAACATAAACCTTATCAAGTTTTCCCCTAAGCAAGGAGAATGGAGATTAGCCAAGGAGACTGAGAGGCTTGGTACTAGAAAGTCCAAGGGAAGAGAACTGAGGAAAAGGGATAGGTAGTAAGAATTGGGAATACAAAGGGCCCTTCCTTTCCACTTCAACATCACAGATGGGAGCCAAACAACAGGCAGTTTAACACGGTTCATTTGTCAAATTTATGCTCTTTTTCCACAAGAGTGTTTCCCCCCTTACGTGGTACCCCATAGAGAGCAACAGCTACAGAGTGGTTAAAGTGTCTTACATCCTCTCTCGGAATTTCTCATTCTAGAGATTTTCCTACTGTAGATGTGTCCAAGGCAGTGGGTCTTAATTACAAACTTGAGTGACGCTCTTGTCATGCAAACCAGCTTTACCAAAAAAGGTGCAAGCTTTTGAGGTTTCTGTTTAGGTTTCCAATAGCATGTTGAGCATGTGCGATGGGAACGGGGCATGTTCCATCTGTATTGGACTTAATTCATCACTGGACTGGTACGATTCTTTGTCTATGGCATGGCGAAACTTCTAGACACCAAGAGCGTTCCTGTCTGCAAACATGACCATATTCCGTTAGTGCAAAGCAAATCGTTTCTTCTCAGAGGTTCTTCTATTTTCTCATGTCGATTTGTGAAAATAGTTAAGTTCATCTCATCCTTACTAAAGAACTTCATCAGGGGACACTGAGGCCACTCGTTTGGCGACAGCAGGCTTAGTTGCCCTGCTGTGAGACAGAGATGAATAATGGTTTTCAATCTTACGTCTCCTGACTCTCCCTCGCGGAAAGCAGCGACTGCAGGTATGTTCTGCTAACAGTTTACTCTTTTCATATTGCTGTTATTGAATCAAATGCTACATTTACTTACATTGTTCCTTGTAAAACGGAATTGCTTAGTGACTTCGTAGCGTTTACAATTCCCACTTTGGAAGATGCCAGCTGTGTTCTTGACTGTATGAGTGTTTTCTGTCTTCCCGTTAGCAGTTTTTTCCCTCACTTTTTGGATATTAGGCTATTAAGCTTTCCTCCACTGCATGATCTTACGTATGCTTTGTGCTTTATTTCCTATATATCAAAACGATTTTCAGGATCACGTTTTCTGGTTGCCACTAGAGCACAGCTAGAAGCCCTGGATATAAAGGATGATGTTGGTAAATATTTTCATTAGATAAAGTCACTTTGTGAGAATTCAGGTTTCTAATCAAATCAATTCGAGAAAATCAATGACTGTGAATTTAAGAGGGGCAACGTTATTCTAAGACAACAGCTTCCAAAGCTTAATATGTCCTTCAAAAGATTACTACTAACATGTCATTGCCCTAGCTTCCAGGGACACTCCACATTTCCTTTCCCTCAGAATAGTTGGTAATCTGCATTATTTCAAGAGTATGCACAGATAGCAGAGCCTTAGTCAAATAAATTAAGTCACTATTGTTATTTCTTTTTCTTGGTAGAAAAAAAAAAGAATGCTTGGCTCCCTCAATTGTAACATCTAAATACTAGAAAATGGGTAATTGAGACATTTGTTCAATTTAAAAATCTCTCAAATTGAAACTGGAATGTGATTTACAATTAAAGTCATTTTGTGGTTATAAATAATAAAGTTTTATTCTTCCTTTATTTTTTCCTAGTAGACTTTGAAACACAGTATCTCTGTGTGACCCTAGCTGTCCTGGAATTTGCTCTGTAGACCAGGCTGGCCTCAAACTCAGAGATCTCCCTGCCTTTGCCTCCTGAGTGCTGGGATTATAGGTGAGCACTACCACTGCCTGGCAAAAATTTATGGTTTCTTAACAATACATAGAATAATAATGGATGGTATTCTAAACTGTATCATTGATTTAAGTGAAATATGACTGAATGGAATTTAGACTTAACAGGATTTAACAATTTTATGTTTCTCAGAAGATTAGACAATGAAGTCTGCTTTTATGGTTAATTATAGGTCACATTTTTGTGCCATTTCCACACACTCAAAGACCCAGCTATCTTCTGTGTAACGGCATATGTAGCAATGTATAAAGAGCATTATCATAGTTTGGGATCAGCCTGAGGGTACTACTCAGGGTTTTGCCCACTTCAACTTCTATGTGATGTGTTTTTATCAAGGCTCCCGAGTACATTGTTTGCAGTGGACTTCGATTTCCATTTTTATTTTATATCCACATACGGGTACAGATCTGTATTCCACGTCTGGAGACACATCTCCCCCTGACCCCCAAAAGCATGAAACAGTAAACTGAGTTTGAAACTGAATGAAGAAATATTTTTAAAGTCAGATTTTGCAGCTGCATGTTGAACTTATGAAGCAATTTTGCAGATTACTTGGGGCAAGTCAGTGCAGGTTTAGAACGGTAAGAGAAACATGGCATTTTAAATTCTTTCTACATTTGAAATTAAAATATAATTATATCATTTCCCTTTTCCCTTCCCTTTCTCCATCTCCTCCTATGGATTCCCCCTTTGCTTTCTCTCAAGTTCATGCCCCTGACCTCGTTTTCGTTAATTGTTGTTACACACACAAAGGGACACACATATGCATGTACATACATGCAGACATATAATCACACACATCCATATACACACAATGCATCCTCTCACAGATACACAGGCACACATCCACATGAACACACACATGCACAAACACCCCCACACAGACACACACTCTAAATATATAACAATAATCTGTTTGGTCCAGACAATGCTATTTGTATTTCTGTGAATTCAGGGCTGAACACTTTATATTGAATCAACAACTTGGAGGTGGTGGTGGTGGTGGTGGAGGTGGTGGTGGTGGGGAAGATTATTTTCTACTCTCAGCCATCCTTAGTTGACTATAATTCTTTACAAGGCATGGGGCAGGGAAATATTCCCCTTCTGTCTATTGTCCTTGCTGGGGTCTTGTTAAAGTAGTCATGTCACTGAGACTTTATGAGTGTAGTTTCCCTGATACTTCTAGGAGATAATCTCATAGGAGACATCCTGTCCCCCTGGCTCCCGTAATCTTTCCACTCTCTCCTTTGTGGTGTTCTCTGAGTCTTAGGTGCAGGAGCTGTGTTGTAGATGGATTGACTGGGGACGGATACCACGTGATCTTTTGTTTTCTGCATTTTGATTAGTTCTGCTTTTCTGTAATGGTCTTTGTTGCTGAGAGAAGTTTCTTGGTTGAGGGTTTGAGAGCTACATTTATTGCATGTATAAGGATAAATGTTTATAATGCAATTAGGAATTCTGCTGGTTTGGTTGTAGGCTATTCTCTAAGATCTATGGCCTCGCCTAACCATGGGTAGTTTTACCAGGCATGATTTCCCTCTTGTTGAGCAGGCCTTAAATCCAATGGGGAAGTTCTTGGTTATTACCAAGATATGAGTGCCACTATTAAAGCTATTTTGTCATGCTGGTAATTGTTGAGTTCATAGGTGTCATAGCTCTTATTGGTTACTTCCCTCCCTTGGGTTCTTGCATGGTATGTTTACAGTACTTACTTACCAATGTGCATCACTGGAGGTGAAATATCTCTACTAGAAAAATCTTCCTGAAACTTAAAAAAAAATTGTTTGGTGGATATTGGATTAAGGTCTTTCTTTGTTGGTAAATCTTCTTGTAATATGCTTAGACAACCATCATTGTTCCCAAACCTTAAAACTGTTTACAAAGTAAAACTGATTCTCCCTCCTCCCGTTGCTTCCCATCCCGTGTCTCTTCTTTGTCAATACAGTGCTTGGTGGATTCCTGTAAACATCTTAATTACTATGGGAAGATACAGTTCTAGTGTGATTTCTTCAGTCATCCCTTACTATTTCAGCCAAATTAATAAATTAAGCTCCAAATTTTTAGTAATATGGTTAACACCCTCTGTTTACCACATATTTGCAAGTGTTGTGGTGATTTTAATTGTTTGCTTCCATTCATTAACAAATCTGAACACACCCTGTATTAGGCTGTTCTCTAGAGGAGCAGACTAATAGGATGAATATCTAGAGGGATTCTCTAGCATGGTTTACAGTCTGAAGTTCAGCTAGTCTGACAGTGGCTGCCTTCTGATGGAGAGTCCAAGAATCCAGTAGTTGTTCATTTCACCGGGTTAGGTGTCTCAGCTGGTTTTCAGGATATGTCTGAATTGCAAATAAGTCATCTCTAATACTAGTGAAGGGATGAACTTGCAGGGCAAAGAGCAACTACTTCCCTCTCTCATGCCCTCATTTAGGCAGGCTGCCACCAGACAGCCTGACCCATATTGCAGATGGATCTTCTTACTTCAAAATATCCAGATTTAGGGCATCTCCCCACCTCAAATGATTCGATCATGAAACACTCCTCACATGTGTACAAAACTGCTTGGATTTTAGTTCATTCCAGAGGTGGTCAAGTTGACAACCAAGAATAGCCATCACACAACCTATATGTCAGAGGATACTTCTGTCTTAGTTAGGGTTAGTATTATTGTGAGGAAACACCATGATGAAAGCAACTTGGGGAGTAAAGGAAGTTTGATTTAAGCCTCCATACTAAAGTTCATCATCAAAGGAAGTCAGGACAGGAACTGAAACAGGGCAGGGACCTGGAGGCAAAAACTGAAGCAGAGGCCATGGAGAGGTGCTGCTTATTGGCTTGCTTATCATGGCTTCCTCAGCCTGTTTTCTTACAGAACCCAGGACCACCAGCCCAGGGATGGATACACCCGTAATTGGCTTGGCCCTCCCCCATAAATAACTAACTCATAAAATGCCTTACAAGCTTGCCTACAGCCAGGTCTTCTGAGGCATTTTCTTAATTGAGGCTCCCTCCTCTCAGATGACTCTACATTGTATCAAGGTGATGTAGTAGTAGCCAGTACAACATCAAAGAGCAAAGAGTCAACTAGGCAAAGAGTCAAGAGGCTCATGAGTTGGGAGGAGGGGAGAGGATGGAAAAGTATCTGGCAGGAATTACGGAGAAGGGAGGAATCAATATGATAAAGATATGTTGCATGCATCTTTGATATTCTCAAAGAAGTAAAATAGTATCTAAAATATCCCTATTTTCATGGACTAGGCTTCTAGTGGAGGAAAGCCTTCCTTAACCTTAATAACTACATCTATCTTTATTATCTATGTGTCTATATCTATATATGCATCTGTGTATCTAGCTGCATACAAATATATAATAATTGTGCTAGTATATATTTTCTTAGTCTATGAAAGGATCAGAGATGTTGTGTAGATAGCAGAACAGGGGGTGGGATATGATGGGTAAGAAAGTTCTGTTGGGAAGGATAAAGCTCTTTCTTCTGCTGTCTTAGGTGTAGGAGTTAGGACATACAAAATAAAGTGATGGAAGATAGATTACCAAAAGAAAAAATAAAGGTGTGCACTGTGCATCTGTGTGGTGATGAGTGAGTTTGATGACTAGCTCAAAGCAGGAAGAGAAATTGGGGCTTGCATATCGTTTTAAGAAAGGATAATAAGGTGTAGAAAGGTGGCCCTGCAAACAAAGAAGATGGACAAGTTTGAGCTTCTGGAGCAAGTCAGTTGTAGGAGGTAAATATATGGGAGAGGATAAATAAAAATTCAGGGTGTCTAGGGAGGTTTGTTACATAGAGTCAAATTGGCTGTTTCAAGAGTCTAATTCTGGTATGAGAAAGGGCAAGGAGGGCACTATTACCAAGGGAAGTTTATGTCTGGTTTTTAGGCAGAAAGAGAAAGAGTGGGTAGCTTTTTCTGCAGTGCACAACACCTGTCTGTGCTCTATGCGCTACCATACAGCTCGTGAGCTTCGGGCAAGGGGCTGGAGGTTGAAACACACAAAGACACACAGACAGAGACAGAGACACGGACCTCTAGTCACTGGTGAGAAGCCCTCTATTCAATAGCACTGCGGAGGCTTATACACCCAACAGTCAGGTGGGCCAACAGGTGAAAACCTTATCCTCTGATCCTCAAGGCCAAGGCAACTCGTGCTCGTGAAGCAGAGCTGGTAAACAACTTTGACACAGCTTTCAGTAACTCAAATCAGAAGGAAAGTAAAGATCTCTAGCAGGGAAGAGCAGCTGGAGGCCAGGACTCCAAACGGTCCCAACATTTTCTGCATTTGCTGCTTCTCAGTTGCCTCCAGTTTAAAGTAATTGTCATGCCAAATGCCATGTCTGGGGTTTGGAGAATCTGGTCCCCTTCATTCTCTTGTAAACTAGGAAGGTGGAGTAGATTTCATTTAGAAAGCAACATTGGCCAAAGGCTGGACAAAGAAAGGGAGAGAAAGTCTGGACCAAGGGAACAGAAATCATAATGCAAAATTGAGGCAAGAATGCTTTGCCATCACTGGAGGAGGTGAGGTCAGGAAGGCAAGGCCGGCCGGGTTTTACAATTTTGCCTTAGGAATTCTAAAGTACCGTATGATTTCGGTCAAAGAATGTTAAGATTGACCTTTCAAAACACTACTGGCTGATAATACATGTTTTATATTGTTACCGAGCAATGTTAGATGGTAGTGAATTTTGTATAGTTGGAGAGGTCATAAGTTAGGTCAATGTTTAGAAGTGAAATGCAAAGAATTTTGCGGGGAAATGGTCTACTCCTGGCAAGATGAAATACTGATGCTCTTTCAGAGGTAATCTAATCTCCTTAAAAGGAGTGGCTATGAATTCTGCTTCTGCTGGAGCGTCCCTCATTGGGCAGGTGTGTGCTCTGTGGCTGGAGCTCTGCCCCTCTCGGCATCTGGACTCTGATCATAGGAGGCAGGGCTTCTGTGTGCACAGGCTGGCTGTGCCAGAGTGAGTCTCCATGGTCCTGATTCCTTACGCGAACTACTCAGCCACACTTCTCATCCCGGCGTTATGCCAGCGTCTGAAACTATAAAAATAATGAACGAATTGTTTTGTTCTCAGTGGACTTACGAGCTAATGAAAGTGTAAGAGAGTCTATTACATGACAGGAAACGGAAACACAGCTTTCGTGCGTGTGTGTGTGCGCGTGCGTGCATGCATGCGTGTGTGTTATATGGACATGTGCAGGTCACATGATAAACTTTGGGTATCAGTCCCCACTCTTCTACCTTGCTGGAGTGAGGTTCTCTTCACTACTGCATAAACAAATCTAGCTGGCCTGGGCGTTTCAGGATATTCTCCTGTCCCCATCTCCCAATTACAGTTCAGGCTTGTAATAATGCACATGGTTTTGTTTTTATGTGGGTCCTGGTGATCAAACTTGTTGAGTGGCAAGTGTTTTATCCACTGAGTCGTCTCCTGCCTCTCTTCTCTTTTCTCCTCTCTCTCCCCACTCCCCTTTCCTTCTGTCTTCTCCCCTCCTCTCCTCTCATCTTGACCTTGACCACAGGATGACTGCTGAGATTACAGGAGTGCTACACCAGACCCTGCTGATGGCATGTAAATGGTTAGTGTAACTGATTTGATGTTTAGTGGTACCTCTCACCTGAAGGCTGGATGTTTGTTCTCTCTCTCTCTCTCTCTCTCTCTCTCTCTCTCTCTCTCTCACACACACACACACACACACACACACACACTCACTCACCAAAAAAGAAAAACAAAAACCTTCTGTTTTCTATGTTTTAGCTTATTTAGAAAATATGGAAAACTTGGCTTTAAATTGTGTAATTCTGCTATGATATTTATTTCATAGCTAGATTTACTCTTTTTAGTTTCAGCTACGGTAACATAATATTTTTGTCACCTGGTAACTGTTTAGTGGATGTTGTCTGTCAGATTGGAATCATTAATCTGAGAGCTACAGAACACACTGACCCCACCAAGAACTATCAAATCCATTAATCACAGGGCAAGCAGTAATTAATACCCTTACTGCACATCTCAGCAGATGGCGAGTGGTAATTGTGTCCAAGACAGAGCCGTTTGATGGGTGGTCCAGAGGTAGTATTCTTTAAGATGAACTGACATGTGTGCTCCCCAGACAAGCAAGGAAACCAAGCACCCTCTGCTTTATCCGACCAGCACGACTGTTTTGCACATGCCCAGTGGTTGTGTGGATTTCCTTCCTGTCCTCAGCAAGGCAAATTGCCTTAACTTAAGTCCCTCAGTGCACTTACCACAAAGGTTTCCTACTGTGTACTTTCTCCCTCCCTACTACTTTGACAGAATATATATATATATAATTTTGATTTTTAGTTGTTGACTACCAAAGTTCCTGGCACTGGTTGCTATATCATTAGGTGCTTATGAAATGAAAGATTGAAGCGGGTGCATATGAACACGCAGTACATACAAAATAAGTAGAATAAAGACACAAGCTTTTCAAACACTTCGAAAACGCTGGCTGGCTGAAGTCACATGCCTGTCCTCCGTGTCCTTAGAGAAACTTCTCAGTAGATGCTCCCAGAATGCACCTATTGTCAAGGCTTCAGGTGGACCTTTCCCCTTGGAATGTGATGGTAAAGTCCATGTTGGTAAATGAGGTCACCTGGCAAAGGAATTTTTACAGTGGATGACATTATCAGCTTATATGAGGAATGGGCTAAGAAAATTCTTTTCAAATGTTTTAAAGGTCTCTACTAAAATAATTATCCCACTTCCCCTCCCTTTTCTCTCTCCCTCTCCCACATTTTCTCCCACGTGCTACCCGCTAATAACATCCATTTCTTTCCTCACTCCCATTAAATTGATGGCACCTTTTCCTTGATTATTATTGGTACACATACATACACACACATATAAATGCATAAGTGTAGAGATTCGACCTGCTGAATCTGTTTAATGTAGCTTCATAGATGATTTCAGGCCACTTTGTATTGGATAGCCAATCAGGGAGCTCATCCCTGGGAGAGCATAATTCTTTCTCTCTCAGCATTGCTAGTTGCAAGTAGTTCTTTGTTGTTTGCATTAGCATGTCTAGTGATATTGTCATTGTTTGGTCTTGTTTAGGCAGCCATATTGTTGAGGCTTCCCCGGGGTAGCTGTCTTGTCATTTATAGGAGACACAATTTCAAAACAGACTTCCTGTTCCTCTGGCCTTTACGATCTTGCTGTCCTCTTTCTTTTTGTGATGTTCCCTGGGCCTTAGGTGCAGGGTCATGCTACAGGTATAGCTGCTGGGGCTGGGATCCCCATGATCCTTGGTCTCTTCACTTTGATCTACTGTGACTTCTGCAATGGTCTCAGCTTCTAGAAAGAGAAATTTTGATGAGAGATGAGAGCCATGTTTCCCTAGAGGTATAAGGATAAGGGTTAGAGTGCCTTTTGGTGAAGATAATAACTTTTCTCCAGTTTATGCTTTTGGCCTCATTGTCAAATATCAGATGATTTTGGAGACATGTACTCACATTTGGGTCTTCTGTTTTGTTCTGCTTGTCTACACGTCTGCTTCTGTGCCAATACCATATTGTATTTATTACTATAGTCCTATAATATATCTTGAAATCTGGAATGGTAATTCATCTAATATTTTTCCTTTTCATTAAGATTTTTTGGTTATTCAGGGCCTTCTCTAGATTCACATGCATTTTAGGACTTTTCTTCTATAAGAAACTGTTTTGAAATGTAGAAGATAGCATTTATCACAGAGTAAAGTGGAGACTTCTCAAGGGGCGAGCATGGACAAAGGCCAGAGAGACCTTGCACCAATCTACATTTTAGACATCATTAGACCATTATGAGGATCCTTTTAAAATGTATTTCTTATTTCAGAATTTTGTATATATGGACAATGTACTTTGATGCTGTTCACCTACCATTCCCCAGCTCCCTCTCTTCTTGGACCCTTCCTCCAACCTTCTCCTCCCAACTTCATGTCCTTTTCTTTCTTTTGATAACTTACTGAGTTCAATTAGGATATATGCATATGTGTGTTTGATCACTCACCGGAATATGATTCACCTACTAGGGGCTATGTCATTGAACAGAATTGATTCTCCTCTCAGTAGTTATCAGTTGCCAATAGCTCCTCAACTAGGGGCGGGCCTTTATGAGACTCTCCCTGGGGATAATACCTTTGTCATTTAGAGAAGACGCTATTTTTCTGTAGTCCTCTCTGATCACTGGCTTTGACAATCTTCCTCCCATCCCCCCTTCCTTTGGAATGTTCCTTGAGCCTTGGGGAGGGGATGTAACTGTCATTTACATTTTAGTTGCTAAGGACATCAAAGAGGAGTAGAATATATCCTGTGCTTCTAGCTTGTTTATGGAAAAAGAACTTACTAAATAATTCCTGTAGTTTAGACTGCGAGTGTCTTCTAAAGGCCTACTAAAACGTGGTGCCTAGCTTATGACCATACTGGGAGATGAAGCAGCTGTTAGAAGGTGTGACTTTTGGAAGGAAGTGAGATCGCTGGAGAATGCCCTTGAAGAGATATTGAAATGCCCATCTTTTCCTCGCTGACCCAGCAACTCCAGCCACAGGATTTCCATCACAATCGCTATCCAACCAAAGCAATAGAGCCAAACAATCATGGAGGGAAAGCTTTAACTGTGATCCCCAACGTCTTCCCTCTTCATCCATTGGTTATTGTGGCAATTCTGTCAGGGCGATAGAATGGTGCCTGACAATAACCTCGTGCGGTTTTCCTTTCTGTCATCAAAATGTGCTATTTATAAAGAAACTGATATTTTCCCTGTGCTATTTTTTATTGCGTTTTCTCTTTAATACGACAAGTACTTAGCTATACTAGTATATCTGGGGGGTTAGGCGATGATTAATGAAGATTTAGCCTACTAATTAAAGCACTCTGAAAATTCTAAGCGAAACTGATGATTAACTAAGCTGTACGGGGACCACGGCAGATTGACACATTTGGGACTCGCCTTTCTCACGTGGTGCTTGTGCCTTTCTGACCCACTGTTTTCCTCATTTGATATACGGATCAATTATTCATTTGTTTGGTTTCAGCTTCCCACTGAATAGAATCACCTCATTCTGTCGCCGGTTTGGCATCTCCATAGAGCTCATGGTCTCTCCATCCTGTGCACAGATGTGTAAATAAGCCTGCTGCTGGGAATCCCCCTCTAGAAGGCAGCCACCTCCCCCATGCTAGTCTTTCCGATTACATTTGGCTTAATCTTAGAATAAAAACATAGCTGTACTAATTAAATTTAATAATTTAATTCAAATCTGAAACACACATGTTCAGAACAGGTTATTAAAGTAAATTACATCATCAATATTTTTTTGTTGTTGTTGTTTATTTGCTTTTGGTGCTTGAGATTGACACTAAGGTTTCCTGCATGCTAAGCACACGGTCGAGCACTGAGCTGCACCCCTGGCCCCATTTCATCAATTTTAAAATAGTCTTTCATAGCCATCCATTTGATGCTTTTGCTGTTTCTAAGCATTGAGCTAAGGCTACTCCCTTATAATACAGACCTCCTGTAATTTGGGCTATTACATTCATTCATCAAGATTAAAGAAAATTTTTTTAATTATGAAAGAAACCATGCTTTGAAACGTAATCAACACAAAGGGACCTATTCATATCCGTGGCTGTGTCGCACATCTAAACATTTTTATGACAAAAGCACCTATCTGTATTTTTTGTGAGGAAGCACTTAGCAGACCTGCTATTAAGCAGCTGCGATTCGCTAATTTTCCCTCTGAGAAGATGCCTTTCATAGCATTCATGCCCAACATGTATTTACCTTGGGTTCATTAGGAGGGGAATCAGAAGTGATGGAACTGACAGTCTGTGTCAAGTGTTCTAATGAGCGGCCCTGGTAAACAGTTTCTCAGGTGATGGTCCACTTCCTGATACCTCTTTTCTTGGACTGAAGTCTATCAGTCTGATGGGAATTGGCAGGACTCTCTGAAATGAGGCTTTGAAGGCTTTTTACAGGGGTGAAACCCAAAATCCAGTCAGGAAACCCGAGAGGATTATTTGGGTTGGATTAATGGAGGATAGAATGAGAAAGCTATCAGTCTGGTGAGTTACTACAGCGAAGGAAGTAGGAGTGGCTGGATCACTGGAATTTTACTTTGATATAGGTAGGTATGTTAGCTGGAGAAGAGGAAGTGATGTGTACGTGGAGGATTGTCCTAGATTTCGGCCCTAAGTGGAACATCTACATCATGCCAGCTCCTCCCAAAGCTTAGGGATCATTGTGGCAGAGGCATGGAGAGACTGGAAGAGCCACAGGAGCGGATGGCTACAGGTAAGCTTTGTTTGCTCACCCACACAGGGTAGCTGCATGTAGGAACCATGGTGACTATGGGAACAGGCACAAGACCTGAACAAGCTCGAGCCAGATACAATACCAGCATGGAGACAGAGGTGGCGTGGCGAATCACCCTAGCTGAGGAGCTATGGGCAACTAATAGCGGTGGGGAGAGGGAAAGTCAGGGGATTTAAGGACAAGGCTCCTGATAGGTTGATTATACTCCTGGGGATAGCTATACATCTAAGAGTATATAATGCACATATTGACTTGGGATATTTAAAAAAAGATTATACAGTTTTGGGAGGGTAAGAAAAGGGTTGGGTATGGTCAAAATACCATGTGCGAAATTCTCAGAGAACTAAATATAAATATTTTTATAGCTGTTTTAGTACAATACTGAGACACAAGAAAACTCTGTTGCATTAATATGGAGAAGACAGCCCTTAGATAGAAAGAGAAGGCAATCCCTGCCTTCCACAGATAGCTGTGCATTGTAGAAAAGAAGCCATTTCTGGACCAAACCGTTTAAAATAGAGAGGAAAGTAACCCATAGTGCCAGGGTTTGATTTCAAGTGCATTGTGCAAGGTAATGGCATGTTGATTAAAGATACACGTAGTGTTACTCCATGATGATTTAAAAGAGATTTCTGCGTTTAGGACCTTTTGATTTTACATTTTTGTTGAAGGTAGGGGTTTGGAGGCCTAAGAGTACCCATGTGAAGTGGGCTGTGAAAGGGTTACCTAAGAACAAATATTGAAAGCAGGTTTGCTAGGAGCAGAGCAGCAAGGTGCAGGCAGCTGCACTTGGCTTTGCAAGGTAAGCATGGGTGCACACCCTTGCCCCATAGCACTTACAGAAGGCAGAGATCTGAATGGATAGCGAAGATCACAGAGACAGGGTTTGCGTGAGTGTCTCTCTCTCTCTGAGAGACTGTGTCTGTGAGTGTGTATATGTGCATGTATGTGTGTGCAGAAAAAGAGATTTGGGAGAAGACCTGAAACTTGGAGGGAACGTTCCCATAGGTATTTCCTCTTCCTGATGTTCACTGCACTTACATTGAGATAGTGTAAATAACAGTATCCATTTTGCAGAAAAGAGAGGGAACGGAGTTCTCTTCTTCCAGCTCAGGGCTGCACAGTGTGGAGGAGCATGCCCCTAATCCCAGCAGTTGGAAGGCTGAGGTATGAGTTTAATAACTTCCCAGCCTGGGCTACATCAGGGTCTGTCTCACCCTCCCTTTCCCCCTTCCCCTGAAAGAACTCATCTTTAGAGAAGATGAACACATCTCTAAGCCCAGAAACCATCAATCAGGAATCAGTTTTATGATTAAACTAAAGTGAAAGACAGCTGGAATATAAGATGAATTCTTTTTGTAGAGAGCCAGACTAAAAATAGGAACTTTCATTCCCGGGAGAAAGAGTCCAATAGGAACTGGGGATAAGACATATCAAGGCTTGACCAACAGCTCTTTTCTATGTGAGTTAAAAATGTCTTTTCAAGTGTGCCTTGGCATTGGCTAGGTCACCAGAATCAGAAAAGATGCTCCAGGCAGAAGGATGAGTTTGTTCATTAAAGCCCTATGCACCTCTATAGGGAAGTGCCTCGCGGGGCAGGAGCTATCTGCATTTCTGTTACCCTTCAGGTGCATGAATAATGGCTGGAAAAAATGGATTTGAAATAAAATGATACTCGAAAAGGAAATCATCATCATTTTGGCAGTGTAATACGCTCTGTGGTTGAGAGGTAGATGCTTATGGTCCCTGAGTCTCTTTACCCATTTAGCGGAATTCTTGGCTGCATTTCCAGGTTCCCAGGCCACAGATACACTGGCTGGGACCCCCGTAGAGGGGCAGCCACACGAGGCTCCGTTCAGAGCGTTTCTCCTGGGGTCAACACTCGGGTAGGAGGCTGCATGTGATGTGTTCAAAAACACAAAGGTGAAAAATTTGCGGAATGTATTATTTTCAAGTCTTGAGGCTTAGGAGAAAATTTTATTCATAGAAGATTATACAAAAAAGAGTCCTCTTGAATACATGTTATATTTCTTGTTCTGTTTTTCTGTCTCTTCAAGACATTTTGTTAAACATAGATCATTCTTGGATGCTGTGAAAGGCTTCACCTTTTTGGTGTGCTGAGGTAAGAAGAGTTAAGACTGGGGTAAGAGGTGTCATTTGTTGTATGTGAAGAACTTACTACCCTACTCATTTCCAAATAGTTTTTACATTTTTGGAAACCATTAAGCTGAATAGATAGCCACCTATATAACGAAATATAAAGTAAAAGAAAAACATTACCTTTTTCTAAACCCTCTACCTTTCCCAGTTTTCTCAGGTGTATTTTTTAAAGAGTTTATTCTTTGAGGTAAGCAGTGATTGGCTAGTAAATCACAAAAGCAAAACAAAATGAAGCAGTGCATCCATGATGAGACTTATTCCCTAGCATTTTGACATAAACTAAAATAAATTTGGTCTTCTGATAAATGGGTGAGCACAGAGGTTGGAGACTGTAGCTGAGTGGAGAGAATTCAAGTGAGGCTGGACGGAAGTCCAGAAATGAACAGCAAAGAACTCATCAGTTTACTGTTCAGAGACCGACAAAGAAAATCTAAGAAAGCACATAAAGACAACCCCAGAGATGACAATAGTTTTCTTTTTTTGGGGAGGGGATAGTAAAATCAAAGACCTTTCCTATATTTTCTTTAGGTGTAGTTTGTTATAAATGCCAAACCTTTTGACAAACATGAGAAAGGCTGGGAAGGAATCAGCTTTTGATGATTTTTTTTATAGGATGGATTTCAAAATTCACCGTGTGTTTGTGAAAATATGACAATTATTTATCAAAACTTGAAAGGCTGGAGGACTGTGTGGTGGTCTTCCTTTATTTATTTTCTGTAAGCAGGCCTCTTCTGGGTTTGACAAATGAACACAAACAGCATCTACAGATTGACATATTTTCCCCAGAGCAATCAACAGTGGATTTAATGATCTCTAGTGACAATTATTTCTCCTTTTTTTTTTTTGGCCTTAATTCCAGAGCATAATGAAACTCAAAAGCAGATTTTTTTTTTTTGGCAAGCCCTATTTGAAGGCCTTGTCTGGTCGAAAGCCCCAGAGACATGGCCTGTTTATACAAGGCTTCCTTCCATTAGAACTGCATGACCCTCCTGTGACCTTCATGTGGTCTCACTTAGCCTTTATGTGTCACAGGTTAGCATGCTTCAGGATGACCAAGAATACACAAGCCACAAATATTCGATTCAATAGCAGAAAACCCAATTATCTTGTCACTATTTCACACGAATGGCACAGAAGTCCCACGAGGACTTTGGTGATTTCCCACAAGGTGGCAGTGGTCTTTGTGCAAAGAACAGAAGAATAGCATTCCCTGAGCCCCAGACCCAATGTGACAAAATGCTGTCCTTGTGAATTTAATACTTGTGAAATCCACGTCATGGTTGTTTCCTCTGCTTCAGGCCCAGATCTCACGAACAATTAGCCTCATTTTCATCGCTGAGAGAGAGAAAAAGGCCGCATATACAACATTGTGTCTTATATAATATCTTTCTCTAAGGAGCCCCAAGTATTTTGTGGCTGTTATTTAATTAACCTCACGCTATGCCTCTGAGGGAGAAAAAGGGGATTACCATATATCCTATTTATCACAGCAAATTTAAATAATTTGCTGATATCATTCAGATGGGGAAACGGTGGCCCAGGGAACCAGGCGTTTGTTGAGGTTTTAGTCCAAGGCCCCTAATCATTATGCTAAGTTGATTTTCTGTGGAGACTGATATTTATGAATTCAGAGAAAAGATCCTATTAAGTTTGTATTTACAAAACAGTGCTTTTCACATTTTAATTATACTGCTTAAGCACTTTAGTTCTCCAGGTTATGATTTAAGAATACTGGGGACTTTCGTTTTTAAATGCAAAATCCCAAGGCTCCCATCTCTAGAAAGTCTGCTTTCCTTGGTTTGGGAAGGAACTTAAGAGCTGTGTATTTTAGACACGGAGATAGTTCTGAGCCAGGTGGTTCCCCCCCACATTCTGAGATACTGCCTTCCCACCCTCCAGCAATACACTGCTACAAGAGACAGACCCAACTGGGGGAAATCAAAGTCATCTAATTTCTTTGGAGAAAGATATTCAATATTACATTAAAAGCTTGAAATATCACACTTCCCTTCAATGTTTGAAGGGTAAATCCTTAGGTGTAAATTATTATGCTTTATTCATAAGTTTTATTTAAAAATCAGTTAACAAATTTCAGGCATAATTATTTTTAAATCACACTTTCAGAAGCATCGCTAATGATTTATTTTTCAAAAAAAAATTTCTATGCCGTGTAACTTGAAGTGATTGGATTCTTAGCTCTTTAGTCTCTTGCTTTTAACACTGTAAGGGATCCTAAGACTATTTGGGGCCATCTAAGAGTTATTTCATTTCTAGAAACATAAACTTCTTTGTCTTTTTTTCTAAAATAAAATTCAGCACAAATCTTTGTGTTTGTTTTTACCGCTCCCCCCTTTTTAACTTGGACCCATGCCATGGTTTGAATGTACTTCTCGAGTTTCATGCATCAATAACTTACCCCTAAGTTCATATGTTGACGGTACACAGTCTTGGAGACTTCGGGAGTGACTAAATTAGGTCATTGGGTTGTTAAGATTAGATGAGGTCAAACTCCATGCTAGGGCTGGTGGGCTTTATCAAATGACACATGTCCCAATGGAGCATAACACTATCCAGACATGGGATTCCTGACTGGCACTAACCCTGATGCTTTGTTGTGGTCCTCCACTGTGCCAACTGATTCTGATCCAGGAAGGCCATGACCAAGTATGGCATACGATTCTCCAACCAAAACCTGCCTGTGCCCTGTGTATACGTATAAGTATATGGTCAGTTCACCTAGAGAAACCTGGCACCGTTGACAAAAAGCTACAGCTGATTAAGGATATAGGGAGAAAGCTGAGTCAGAGCTCAGATCCATCTGCATCATTGCACCTTGTCTTAGAGTTGCTGGACAAGTATTTGGTAATCAATTCAGTGCAGCTCATTTAGAGAGAACGGCGCTCTACCTCGAAATGGAGGGAGAATCCTTTCGCTCAATTCCTCTTCTTTTGTTACTTCTTTTTCCCCTTTCTTCAATCTTTTTGTTTATTTGCTTTTTTATTTATGTTTTTGAGATAGATTCTTGCTATGTAGCTCTAACTGACTTATAACTCACTATTTAGACCAGGCTAGCCTTGAACTCTACAGGAGAGGAGAGAGAAAGATTGTAAGAACCAATGGGAATGGAAGGTACCAAGGAAACAAGGCCTTCTAGACACCACAGAACTGATGCAAATATGAGCTCATAGACACAGTGGGAGCACACACAGGTCTGGGGCGGATGGGGGTCTCAGTGCTGGGAAGGGATGTGAACACAACCTCATATCCTTACCCTAGAAGCTGTCACCGGATATGTAAACCACCCTTAAGAGCAGGCTGTGTGCTCAAATGGTCAGCACAAAATGAACTTGGTGGCAGTTTTGGAAGCTTTTATGACTCACATACTTTGGGTATTGTTTTTAACCCTACAGATGTTTTGCTTATATGTGTGGTTTACTGGTTTTATTTTTTATGAGTTTTTTTTGTGTTTGCCAATGTATCTGTCTCAGCATCTGTATGTGTTTCTTGTGATTTTTCTTTTGCTCTTTTTTCCCTATTCTAGTTTGCTTGTTTTTATTTCTCCTCCA
>JABTXL010003523.1:5166484-5187030 GCA_025134845.1 Neodon shergylaensis | reverse complement strand
ATTTGGTGGATAGGGAAGAGAGGAGAATCTGGGAGGAGTTGGAGGAGGGGAAACTGTAATAAAATATATTGTATGAAAAAGTATTTTCAATTGATTCCTCTTAAAAAAGAGAATGATCTGTATTAATGGTGATGGGTATTGTAGCCATCCTGGTTGGATCATCATTCAGTGTACATGTGGTCAAAACTCTGCATTGTATCCTGTGTCTCTGCACTGTTAGGTACAATTAAAAGGTTTTAAAAATTGGCAAGACTTGCATCAGTCCTGAACAAAGGCATCTTTGTGTCATTTTCTTGTCATTTCATAAATAAAACAGTAAACTATCTACATAACGTTTACTGTATTATAAACAGTCTAGAGATAATTTTAAATATGCAGGGGGATGTGCATAGGTTATATGCAAATGCTGTGTTATTTTATATGAGAAACAAACAGCTATTTCTTTTGGCACTCTTGAGAAATCCCAGAACCAATCCCTTACGAATTCTGAGGGAATCTGTACTTTGCTTTCCATTGTGAGGAAAAATAATATCTTATTTAAGCTTACTTTCGCCGTATTAATTTTTCATCATGTTACTTTCCAAATTTTTATTCAAATAAAAGCATTCTTTAGTGTAATCCTAGGTGATAGTTCCCTTATGGTCTATAAATAGGAATCTTTAAAATTCTTATCTACAGTTTGGGGACATTCATTAATTTGAAATTCTTTTCTATCTTTGTGACTATTCTAAGTTATTACCATGGTAGCCACGTGCTTTAAAAGTTAACCTGCAAACATTAAAAATTGCATAAATTTACTTCATTTTTCACTTTGTGACTGGTTGGGTGATCAATGTGAGAAGCACAAGGGCAGAATTATAGACTCCGTACTGAATAATATTGAAGACATGGGTATGAGATATTATATACATATATATTTATTTATATTTATCAACTTGTCCCTCTTGGTTGTCAGAGAACATGAAGGCAGTTTGAAGGTCCAAAGGAATTTTGAGGGAGGAGCCCACTGTCTCTCATTCTCAACAATGTATCTCCACCCTTTCCTGAGTGCTATATTTTGTTCCAAAGGTGACCGTTTTCCTAAGAGTGCGGCTATAAATCATGTTATATGAAAGTAAGGATATCTTTACCTCCTGTTCTTGTTTTTATATTATTTTGGAAATCCAAGAATTTTTAGATAAGTTCAAATTGGTGTTTTGTTTGCAAGTCTCTGTGAAAAGTCATATATATGACATATATCAATGTTTATACGTCAATATATATTGAAATGCTAAAATGATGAATTGTGTAAAGAGATTTCTTAATATTTCAAAGTGGAGCTTAGTTGTGAGCCAGACACACAGTAGGCACCATTAGATAAAACTTGAGATAAATTCAGGGAGGGCTTGGATATGATTTGGAAGATGATTTATTATATATGACAGCAAACAATAGCTGTAAAACTGTTCAATAAATCTGTTCATGACAGGAGGAACTTTCTCGAAAATCTCAGTCATAGATCTTGAAATTGCAATGATGCTGTACTTTCTTTCCTGAGATGTTATCTTTCTATGTTATTTAAGTAACTGATTTGATTTCATTTTTGAATGTTAATGTCACTATTGCTAAATTTAACAGTTGTGCCCCTGTTAACATTTAATTTCCCTTACTCATCATCTACTCACGGCCTTTCTCCTACATAATTACTCTCACTTTATTCTTTCCAAGCAAGCCATTAACATTCTAAAAAATCATTGTTGTGTGGCAGGCTTAAAGGCTTCTTGGCCTTTATTTAACTCTACTGCATTCTCTAAGATTGCTTGCCCTCTGCACTCTTGCTGAGTTGGTAAACTTATTAAAGACTTTGTTTTATCCATTTTACTAGAGACCTCTTTTTTTCCTATAGAGTAATTTCAAACAAATATAAGATCGATATAAGAAAATTAAGTCATCTTAATGCAATTCAAGCGGAGTATTTTGTTTGACTCTTAGAGTCTTGATGGACAAGGCAATTTATTCATATTCCGGCACTCCTGTGGTCCTTGGCAAGCATCATCAGTTTTATTTTATGGCAGCGGGGATGAAGATTAGAGCCAATTAATTTACCTGGAATTACATGGACTTTTCCTTCACCTCAGTGAGACAGACACAAATGCCTGACTCCTGCGCTGTCTGAATCATCTTTCTTCATGATTTATATCTACTTGAGAGATCACCTTACAGACAGTGGCTTTAGAAGTTATTTCTTGGAAAATGCCCATTAAGGAACCATGTGTAAGTTATTATTATAAAGCCTTATGATGTTTCATTAATCATGTTCTACAATGGCCATGAAGTTTTAGATGTCAAAATACATTGCCACATGGACCAAGCTTACACTGTACATAATAATTGTGCACAATTCTTTTGGTTAAACAAAGCAATCACTGTGTTTGAATGATCTCAGGGAACACAATGAGAAATGGCTAGACATAGTGCTAGTATATACCTGTGATTCTTAGTGCCTGAGAGACAGAGACAGGAAGATTGGGAATTCAAGACCAGCATAGGCTAAATAAAGAGACCCTATATTAAAGAAACAAACAAAAATTAGTCGCTGTGGTATTTAGTGAGCTCCATATCACAGGAAGAGTGGGTTGCACATTATATATTGCACTAGAACTGTGGTAAGATCAATAATATGCTGTTTCTATACTTAGAATTCTGACTTCCCTTCATTTCATTGTTTATTAGGATGGCAGAATTCCAGTTTAAATTCCAGAAGCGAAAAGAACAAAAATAATCTTTTGAGAAGAAATCTGTCTTCAATAACTTGCCAGTTAATATTTTTATTCCAAAAGGGTAGGTACTTATTAAATCATTCATAGTGTTTCCCCCAAAATTGGCAGCTTTTCTTCTTTCTGTCCAGTTAGAAAACTCTTGGTTTATTGACTTCAGTATGCTCTTAGTGGCATAACACCATAGAAAACACTGTTGGTTTTTACTGAGTGAAGTAGTTTCAAATCTTAGAATATATGATTATTTTGGAGTTTAAGTGTAGAAATAGTCACTGTGTGAACATTTAGGACAATTAAATAGTATTTTACCCAAGGTTCAGGATAAGCTGGTATTTACAAGAACTTAGTAATTGAGAAATAAATACAAGAACTTAGTAATTGAGAAATAAATAAATTATTTCTACCTTTTTTTCTCATCTGCACTGAATTCTGTCCCAAGAAATATATTTTTTCCCAAATAAGAGCAACTTCAAGCTAGAACCCCAAACAAAAGTCCTTAAACTACTTTCAAAGTGGGAGCAAGTCTCGGTTTTCTTTTTTACTCATTCAAGTCCAACTGAATTAGATTCTATGTGAAGATGTCAATTTTTTCCAAGTATAAAATATTTTAGGTGGTTATAAGGCAATAAGGTAGCAAATGAAAAATGAGACTAAAATGAATTTTTATATAAAAACCTTCCCATCAGTTATGCTAGCTGATAACTTGAAAACAGTATTTCAGGTGTTATATATGATTTAGTTTCAAGTATGTGACAATAAATTTGAGTCTAGCATCATCCTTCAGTCATATAAAATATTGAACACAGCATATCATCTTACAGTGATATGTAGTGTATAATGCAGAGTGCAAAATGACAACCCACGCTAATGCCTCCTGACCCTGATGTGCCCACAAAGCTGCAGTTTTACTTGTATATCGACAGTATGGGCTATTAGAGGTTAGCGTAGCTTACAAAAGATGGCAACTCCATTTCTTTATTCATAGTTTAACTCGGTGCTTTTGAAAGTTTTTGTCCACACTGCTCAAAACATTGCTACTAGGTGGTCTTCTGTCTAAACATTTATGTGATAACTTCTTATTTGAAAGAGCTTTGGAGCTTTGGAATCCTAATTAGTATTCATTAATTATTCTTGTGAGAAACTGTAGCATGTCATTTTCAGAAAGGAGACAGTCCAGTTAGGGAAGTAAGATTAATCCAGGAAGTGGGATTAGATCATTTTTCTCCAATGCTGAGCTGTGTGTCCTTGGGATGACTAACTTACATTTACATCTTGGGCTAGGGGCCCTAGATCTATTTGGTTTCTTCAGGGCCACCTGATTTAGGGCAAAATGCATGACCTCCATTTGTTTCTGCTTTTACATAATTATGAATAAAAATCTCACTGCCTTTTCTCATTATATATGTTACGTAGATTTATATATATTATATTTATATTATATACGTTATATATGTTTACTTGATTTAAAGAAAGATTGATCCAATGTATATATTATTTTGCTTTTCTAGGAAAAAGATGTATACCAAATATAATTAAATGCCTTTTTTGGTTAGTGCAAACACTTTGAAGATAGGGTTTCGTTTTATGCTTAGGGATACTGTATTTTCTTGGAAAACCTAAATCTTTGAGTTCTCTTCATATGTTTCTCTGGAATATTTAGCAACTGAAATCTCCTTCATTTAAAGTGTCATGAACAACAGATGGTGCCCCTAAAAAGACTAGTTACATATTCAAGCTATTTTACAATAAAGCAGTGTCCTTGAATGTATTGTAAGTAAACTTAACACTTTGGAATACTAAACAGAAAGCCAATAGCACCAGGTGCACAAATGAAAGATAATATATAGTAATGCTTGCATTTTTGTAATTTTATTGTCACTAATCTCAAACTTATACAGGCGGTATTTAGTTATGTAAGTTCATCTATGACCTACACAGTTTGAGACCGAGCAGAAGCTTCCTGTGAGACTTCTTAAGGCAGATTTGTCTTGGGAATCCTAAGTGGCTCTTCCTTCCCTCTTGAATGCACCTTCTGTATCTGCGTTCACACTCTTAGCTTTCTGTGACCTTTGCTGCATCCAGTTCAGCACTTGCATTTTGCTGACCTGAAATGGCTGAAGTTCAAACATCTTTCCATTTGATCACTATAGTTCTATCACGTTTGGCCATCTCAGTGCCTGCACGAATACAGGACAGTTGTGGCTTTGAATACAGTTAAGTCTGGTATTGAGAAGTGTGAGAATTTATATAATTTATACAGATTTGCTGTAGTGTGGCTATGCAAACATCTATATATTTTTTTATGTTTCTTCCTTTCAAGCCTTATGGTGATTTTCTTCCCCTCCAGTTTCCACACTTGCCTTGTATTATTTCCTTCCGAATCTCTCCTAGAATGCTCCCCACTGCTTCCCCTTTATCTCTAATCTAGCTCTTACAAGGAAAGAAAACAAGGGTAAAATGAACAATAAAAGAAAATAGGAGATTTTCTTGCTGTTTCAATCCCCTTACTTAGCCAGGATCAATGACAAAATATTACAAAGGAGATTTGTTGGAAGAATTGTGCAATAATTTGGTACATCAACTCGGACCAGTGGTTCTCAACCTTTCTAATGCCATGTGACCTTTAATGTAGTTCCTCATGCTGTGGTGACTCCCCCACACCATAAAATTATTTTGTTGCTACTTCATAACTGTAATTTTGCTACTGTTATGAATTGTAATGTAGATATCTGATGTGACCCTAAGGGGGTCATGACCCACAGGTTGAGAACCACTGATTTAGAAGCTGGTTCTGAATGAGATTAACATTTTAATGAAACTGAACAAGACCAATTTTTTACTATAAAGTAATGAAAGGTATCAACTTTCCTTCACTTGAAGGTGTTGAAAGAAAAGAAAGGAAAAAAGAAAAGGAGGAAGGAGAACAGAAGAAGGAGGGAAAGAAAAAGGAGGAAGGAAGGAGGATGGAGGAAGGAATCACATATAAAAACAACTTATTTTCAGAAGACAGAATTCCCCACAGATGTTGCTGAACTTTATACACTCAGGATTTGATCCTGCCAGCCTCCACAATCATGTGAGCAAACATTTTACTGTTGGCAGACACTGCTTGTTCATTTCCTGATCGTCCTGACTCGAAAAATCGCGCAGAAAGCTATATTATTTGCAGTACTGTTTGGCCAACAGCTTAAGCATATCTCTAGCTAGCTCTTATATCCTAAACTGACCCATCTCCACAAATTTGTGCATCACCATGAGGTCGTGGCCTAATGACAAAGCTTCTGTGGGCTCCGTCAGAGGCGTCTGTCTCCTGAAGGCAGTTACATGGTATTTCCCTGACTTTGCTTACTCTCTCTCTTTATATATCTCTTCCAGCCTGACTATATTCTGCTAAGTCATTATTAACCATTGAAAGCCACAAATATACAGAAGGACTTCCCACACCATCTTACAATAAATCTCTTTCCATACTCACACATATGCTGCTCATCACACCAGTTCTGTTTCTGTGGAGGCCTGGAGAGTCCACACCAATTAACAGTTTAGTACAGAATGTGGTAGACAAGAAAGTATAGAAAGCAAAGGAACAAGAAGAATGTGCTAAAGACCATGGCTTCCTCTCTTTCTATAGGCAAATAGCTGGGCAGTTCTCAGAGACCCCTGAGATTTCAAAGAGTCTCTAGTACTAAAATAAAGGCATTCAATTAGGTAAACTCAATATTTTTTTCTGTTTTTAAAACAGTGACTACACCCGTTGCTTCATTCTCTTGGTCTAGAAAAACATCCTGGTTTCTCTGATGTAGAATATTCTGTTCTCATGGTGCTAAGAATTAGGGGAAAACATATAAAGTGGGGACTTTTGTCATTCATTATGAAAGTTTATTGATAGTTAGTTAACACAAAAGAACAAGGATCATTTATCTCCCATCATATTCAATAAAAATCAAAATATTTAATCCATTCACAAAAATGATCACATTATTATTATGAATAATATCTTTTCATGTTAGATGTTGTTTCTATCAGTGCCATGAATGAAGAGCTTAATAATTTTAGAAGGAAAATGATAAGACAATAAGTGAATCAACTTTCAAGACTGATGTCTCTCAGTAATATGAGTTGAGACTCCCTGACGCATCAACTACAGGGATGGAGATGTGGGTGTCGTTACAGCTGCAGCTGTGCCTCCAGCACATCCTGATTCCCATCACGTGCTTCACCGAGTGGTTCCGCTTAGTGATTTCTCTCTGCTTCTCCTCCCATCGTCTTTACGGATCTTGCTCTTTAAACATCCCTAGAGTTAACGTCTCTCAGATAGTGTGTTCTCATCTCTTCCTCATGTTGTTTGCAGTGATATAGAAATGGGATTTCTAAAGGACTGCGTGCACTTTCACCCACACCTCAGCTGCTGTCTTCAGTGTCACCGCACTCGTCATAAGTCACCAGTTCTTCCTCATAGTTGTTACTGCAGTGTCTAGATACCAGTGGTTAATGCCAAGGATGCAGTTTATGAGAACTCAAAGACTGTGGAGGAATTAAATGAAGGATCTTATACAGAGAAACCACAGGTTCAGATTAATAAATAGAGTATTACTACTTTATCATAATTGTGAAAGCATGCCTCCCAAACTAACTCTAAGTAGCACACATTAAGCGTAGAACCCATTGGTACAGATTAAATTGATTAGACTTTATATTTCTAAATAATCTTACTTCGGTGCTGTTTCTTTTACTTCTTCAGTGCAAATGATTTATGCTAAGTTATGCTTGTCTGTTCCTCCTTCCCTCCTTCCCTCCTTCCCCCTCCCTCTTTCTCTCTCTCCCTTCTTCCCTCCTTCCCTCCCTCCCTATTTCCATCCTCCCCTTCCTTTTCCTTCTGTACACATATGTGAACAGAGATCCTTATATATAATAAACAATGCTCCACACTAAGTTTTGTCTCTAGCCCTCTTGCTTTTTACATTAAGTTTTATGGGCTAGCCTTGAACATACTCTGTGGCCTAAACAGCTCTTAAACTTGAGATCCTTCTGCCCCAGCTTCCTGGGGAACTGAGAATAGAACTTTGTACCTCAAAAACATATTATTGCCTTTATAAAAGTTTTTTTGTACATTAATCTTTCATCTACTTAATTATTCCTACATTTGTATCTCTCTGATACTGACATTTAATGTGTATATTCCTTTTGTTTGAGAAACATTTTTCTTGCCTAAATGTCTAAACTTTTTTGTTATAGTGTTAGTGCAGCTCTGATAAACCATGTGTGGCCGTATTTTAATATTCAGTAGGACCGTTTTTGTCTTTAACTGATTTTTGTTACCATAACTACATATGTTTCCTGATACTCCCACATTGTTTTTTAGTATCTATTTTTCGACTCCTTTCTCTTCTTGATGCTCGCTCCTTATCCTTCCTTCATTTTCCTTCTCATGTCCTATTTATTCTCTTCCTTTTTCATTTATTTTTTTGCAAAAGAAATAAATTTTGCTATAATTTCCATTTTGTTTATAACTATTTTTAATCTTATGTTATTTTAGCATGTTATTGTTTTGTGGTAGTAGACATCAAAACCAGTGTGTTTTGACTAATAATTTTCAGTGTTTAATTTTAAAATATGTTTTAGTCTAAATTTTTATGGTTTCTAGTTAGGAAATACATTACCACCACTTTACTCCTCCACCAATAGATAAATAATGCAGCATCCATGTATGATTTACGTATGCTTTATAATGGCCATTTAATCAGCGCAGTTCTTAGTATTATTTTCTTGGTTCCTGCAAAGGCTAGGCCCATATTTTTACCTTTTGGTATGTTAAGAGTGTTCATAAAAATCTTCATCTTTTTATTGTGTGTGTGTATGTGAATGAATGTGTCACATTTACATATGGCAATCAGAGGGGGAGCTGGTTCCCTTCTTGATTACATGGATTTCCAGGATTAAACTCTGGTCTTAAGGCTCAGTGTCAAATGCCTTTACCTGCTGAGAATCTCGCCAGCTCATTTTCATAGTAAAGTTCTTAAAAATTAAATGAAGCCAATTCATGCATTAACAGCTACATGGCATTTTGTGAAATTGCCTCTGTTACATTTCTAACAATTGCTGGCCAAATGAAGAAAATCTACTTGGTTTTCTTGATTTATAATTTATTTAGCCTATTTAGTAAATTGTTTGATGAATTCAACCTGGTTCTAATTGGCTCCCTATTATTTTCTAATTGTTGAGCTATCATATAGAAATTACACAAAATACACAAAATTCATAAGTGTTTCTCCAGAGTCAGTGTTTTTAAATGACCCCTCTGTCTTGTTTCTCTGTCCAGTGTGATGGAAATAACAATTGGTTCAAAATAGAAATGGCTATATCAGTCATGGTGCTTCTTTTTAAATGAGAATTTGCCAAGTACATCACAGTCAGGTATTAGCAGAATGTTTAGATGTTGTCAAGAATCCATATCCTCAGCTTTCACATTCCTTCCCTTCTCTTCAATGGAATAGAACCATTTCTAATATATATATTCTCCCTTTTGGTCTGCCCCAAATCACTAACTTGGCTCTGAGATGTTTTCAAATCTCTTAATAGTTACTCAGAATTAGTTCTAGAGTTTCAAATCTCTTAGTAGTCACTCAGAATTAGTTCTAGAGTTTTAAATCTCTTAGTAGTCACTCAGAATTAGTTCTAGAGTTTTACATCTCTTCGTAGTTACTCAGAATTAGTTCTAGAGTTTCAAATCTCTTAGTAGTTACTCAGAATTAGTTCTAGAGTTTTAAATCTCTTAATAGTCACTCAGAATTAGTTCTAGAGTTTTAAATCTCTTAGTAGTTACTCAGAATTAGTTCTAGAGTTTTAAATCTCTTAGTAGTTACTCATAATTAGTTCTAGAGTTTTAAATCTCTTAGTAGTTACTCAGAATTAGTTCTAGAGTTTTAAACTCATAAAAGAGACTTCACATTCCCTCACTGTCTCTCAGATGAAGATTTTTATAAACACTCTTAATATACCAAAAGGTAAAAGTATGGGCCAAGGCTTTGTAGAAACCAAGAAAATAATAATAACTGTGGCATGTTTTGGTTCTCTCCCCAAAATGTTCGTCTTCCCTTCTGTTGGTGGAAGCATACAGGTTGTCTTTCCCCAGTGGGTTAAGCTAATGTGGACAGTCTCAAGACAAAACTGTAACACATAAGTTGCTGATTACTGTGTATATGACTGAGCACATAAGCAAACAGTGGAACATGAGAGGCTTTGGCCGGGATATTGTTTGAGTTCAGCACCCTCCCTAAATGGCATGACTGGCATTACTACAATAGAAGTGACCACTTTTGGAGCACTGGCTTGGGTGTGAACGCAGGATACCTTCCAACATGTCATGGTTGATCTCATTTGTTTTCATGGGTTCAACAGCTACCTCTGGAAGGACTTTGAATGATTGATTTTTTTTATGGGAGATAAAATCAAAACATCATTTAGAGTGGATTAAATTCAGTATTGTCTAGTGGTACATGACTGCATTTGTTGTATCTAGACTGTTCTTCCCATGTAAGTTGGAATGGGGTGTGTCTGTTTGAGGGGAAATTTGTCATTGAGCCACTAGCTCTGTTCTTTAGTGGAGTATCTATAGCCATAGATAAACTGAAGGAAAATACTCTCTCTCTCTCTCTCTCTCTCTCTCTCTCTCTCTCTCTCTCTCTAATCTTCCTGCTTCATGAGTCTCTGGTTAAAATTGTCACCTCTGCCTGGAATACGCGTCAGCACATCTGTCTGTCCTGGTGACATCTAAAACAATAGATGCTACTCTACAAGGACCATCTACCTCTTTAATAATTTACATCACGGCACTAAATAAATAAAAGAACAAAATGGAAAAGCATTCCAAGCTGTCTTTTCTCTGGACTTCCATTTCTGGGGCATACACTTTAGTGAAAGTATACTTCTTAAAACCTATATAAGTTAAATAATTGTTCCTGAAGATATGTGCTTGCATTTCCAATTTTGCCTCAAGAGAATGGCAGAGATGTTGAAACACAAATATTCTAGTTACCATATGCATGAAATCGGAAAGAAACCCGATACATTTCTAGTAATTTCATACAACATTCACAGGCTTATTTCAGTCAGCATTACTTGGCTGCATGACCCCTTTTGTTTGGTGGTGGTAAGAATAACTTCTCTTATTATTTAAGTTCTCTTCTACACTAATTTATTTTTCCATAAGAGGATTGGTAATTGCCTTTCTTTGAGTTGACAGTCAATCTCTTAGATAACGTGGGCTACATGGTGTCGGCCGTAGCTGTCCTCTTGCCGTGACAGTGCCTACACAGCCACAGCAGCATAAATAAATGAGCGTAGCTGTGCTTCCTGAAGACTTTATTTATAAATATTAAAGTGTCAATTACTTTAATTTGCATGGCATTAAATACCATCTTCCTTCTGACTTTTAAAAAAATGATTTATAAATGTAGAAATCACTTAGGCTTTCAAGACATCAACAGGCTGTGCCAGGCTGTGGTTATGGGCCAGTGCAGTTTGCTAAACCCTCATCCAAATCATTGATCATTAATTCTTATTCATTTTTCTCTCTGGCCCTTTCTCTCTCTTCCTCCATCACACATATAGTGTTATTGATTTATTTTTGCAACTGAAAAAGGTGGCCATCCATTATTTGATTCATTTCCCCTCCACCAATAAAACTATCAACTTGTAGTATAGAAGAAATAATACAGAAGTATGGCAATTGTTACTAATATTCTTATTAAGGTGTTATATTGCTATTCTTTCATATTTAAATATTAATTATAAAGGTCAAATGCAAGGTTAACGTGTATATTCTATAGTAAGATTTTGTTACACGCTTGCTTATAAATAAGGCTGCTTTAACCAATTAATAATGCAGCCAGGATTGTGAGGTTAACTTTTCTTCTATCAATTACTAAGCACAGCAATTAGTTAATCATAAGATCTCATTGCCACTTATAAATGATGATTTAGACTCCTCTAATTTTTATTAGATTAAGTCAATACTTGATGGAGGCAAGTTTCCAATAGCTTCATTTACCACAAATAACCATCCAATTAATTTCGAACTATTTTAAAAATAACTGGGGTTGAGGGGTTGACCATGTATCTCAATGGTCAGGCACTTTCTTAGCACCACCAAATGAATGTATGAACAATTAGTGAATGAAGGCATATTTACAAATCCATTGATGCCCTTCCCATTGAGCTGTGGGAATGACGGGCTCTCCAGGGATATGCTCCATCACTCGCTTACAACCAACAATATGCCACAAAAGTGACAGTGAGATTTCAAGTCTAAGTCAGAAAGGGTCACACCATTTTTTACTCTCCCCGAACACTTATTCTGAGGAACTCTGACACCAGAGTAAGAAGTTCAAGTCCTTTGAGTTGCACTGGCAGATCCAAATGTGGGGTCTGGATAACAGGTTAATTTAAAGCAAGCACGTTGATGTCCATTTGAGTTTATCTATCTTGGATGCTAAGTTCAGTTGGGCTTCCACATGGCAGCAGCTCCTGACAAGCCCTGCCTCCTACAGTATGAGAATTTCAAGGAGAAATTGCCTAGATATGCCATCCTTGATTTTCCAACTCACAAAATTGTGGGTATATGAAGTGGTGTTTTAGCTGCCACATTTAGGGATTTTTATGTTGCAATAGTCTCTGGAAAGGAAGCTGTGAAGCAGTAGTAGAGCTAATGGGTGTCTCTACTTCAGGATTTCTGTCTCAGTTTAAATTTCAGGGCTGTCATATATACCTGTCTGAACTCAGCAAATTAATACATACCTGTAAGCACTATCTTACTCATGTTTGATACTGAGGTGCTATCTAGACTGAAAATTTTGTGTAAGAATTAAAATACGTAGACTTGTGGAGTGCCGGGCACATGGTGAGCACTCTATACCTATTAGCTATGACTGTGGAGCACACACAAGCTGAGCTTCATAGGCTTGTGACCTATGCACAGGGCTCCATATTTGGCTTTGGGCTCTGCTGCTGCCATTTTGAAATGCTACAAATAATACTTGCACATATACCTTCATTTGACACTAGGCTCTGTAAATTAGGACTGTAATCTCACGTTGTGTGTGCATGTACACATACCCATGCAACTACAATATAGAAAATGGCTGTCTTCATTTCTTGTATTCTTAAGAATGGCACTCATTAGACAACCAATGGATCTATGAATTCTTTAATTCTACAAATAATGAGCTGTAACTTTTGCTAAATTGTAAATGTTGGGTCCATTCCAATAAAATTGGTATCAAATAAGACTAAACATACATTTCCTGAAGAAGTTATTTCTTTATAATGAAGACATTAACAATCTTTTCTTCTAACCTTAAAAAATATGGTATGGATGGTCATTGATGGGTACCCAACTGCATAAGGAAAAAAATTCTTCCTTCTTAAAAAACTCTAATTATAGCATATTGCCCATCATCAACATTTCCCTACATATCTTTCCCTCTTTCTTCCTCTCTTTGGCCCTTGGAAGATTATACTTTAAAGTTTTTTGAGATTAATGGTTCTGGATTCCACGTAAGTGGCATCATATTGTTTTCCTACACTTGGCTTATTTCACGTAGCACAATGACCTCTAATTTTATTCAAGTTATCATAAATAACAGGTTTTTTTTCATTTTTATGGCCAAATAATAGTTCACTGTGTATAGCACATTTTTTAATCCATTAATCAGTTGATAAGCATCTCTTATGTTTATTTCATGGTTACTGAGAGAGAATAGAGCTGCATGTGGGTGTCTCTTTGACAGATGGATGCCATATCCTTTGGTTGTACATCCCTGTAGTGAGATGGCTGGAATATATAGTAGTCTATTTTTAAGTTTGTGGAGAGCCTCCATCCTATTTTTCACAATGGCTGTGCTAATTTGCATTACTACCAAGGAAATAGAGCTTCTTATGAAGGATCTACTGCATACTCACTCCCTAGTGTGCACAAGAAAGGCCTTATTTTAGGGAATAGTTAAAAGACGTAGTATTTTAGCAGTCAGTCTGGCAACCAGCTACTTCCCTTTAAAAAAATACAAAACTACATGGCCTTGGGTAAGTGACCTAAGGAATGTGAGATTCCTTGATTAGGTAAGACAATAATGTAATTGCGGGTTTGTTGCAAAGATTAAATGTATAACCTAATAATCCCTCTACAAATATTGTAGCTCTCCATTTAAAAATTCCAGTTCCCCATTAAGAGATGCAGAAATGTGTTTCCAGGGGTTGGGAAGCAAAGAATTAGAGAGCGGTGGGAATACAAGTCTTTATTAGCAATAGACAACAGCCCAGAACCTCGCTTTGTAGTTAAGCAATACTTGATTACAAAATAGTTTCCCCAGAGGAATATTGTCCTTTTGACCTGAAACATCTTGCTCTTAAGTGGCTGCTTTGGGAATTTTTTTTGATACTGCAATATACTGTGTTGAATTCCATGTAAGAACCGACTCAAGATGAACCAGAGGGATAATTGAATTTTCATCTGACTCCACTGTTGACTATTCCCTCGCCTCCGGCCTTTCCACCTGCTAATCCATCCTGGACTCTGCTCGGATTTAACCTTCCCAGGGTAGTACTTAGATGTGCTTCCTTCCCAGATATAAAATCTTTAGGTGCTTGTGTTGTGTGTGAGAGCAAACCTACATTATTTAACAAGCAATTAAATTTCTTCAGCAGTCTGCTCTCTTCAAAACCTTTCCCTGTAGATGGCACATATCCTTATTTTGCTACTACTCTTTAAAATGGAACTTTTATAACTTTTATTTTTATTTATAAAAAATAGCTTTATTCTCAGATTGACAAATTTTCAATTTCTTTGTGTGGGGGTGAAATTTTCCCAGCTTGTATATCACATTTAAATCTTGCTTGTCTTTAATTCTCCATAGAATTTTCTTTAATTTTCATCTTGTTCTTTTACAGTTTTATACAAGTATATAATGTTTTGACTACTCTCTCCCACCCTTTCTTCTTTCCCTTTGATCCTTATGAATGCCTCCCCTCATCCCTAGTCGTCCATTTCCCCTCCAAATTCGTGACTTTTGGTTCTGTTTGGTGACCCATTGGTTTAATGAGGGTTATGAGGTTTTATGAGCATTGGATTGGAACTTTCCTTTGGAGTCTGGTGGTGTCACCTGTGGATCTAAAACTGACAGCAATTAATTCTCTTCCTGAATCTGCCCAGAGCAAATACTTCAGCAGTGAGGTGCCCATTCACAGCCCTTCCTTGTTCCACACATAACTGAGGATGGGCCCAGGTGTAGGTACGGTGTAGGCGTCCCCAGCTGCTCTGAGTTCCTGAGTTCTATGACTGTGTCCTTGCCCAGAAGATGGTATCTAGCAGCTCTTATCCTTATTCTGGCTCTTGGGTGCATTTTGCCTCTTGTCTCCCAAGCCTAAGAGAGGATTGCATACAAGTTTTGTTTAGGGAGATGGACTTTTTTTTTAAAGCTCATTATAATACCCATTTCCTTATCATCTCATCCTACCTAATCCCAGCCTAATTTTAAACTCTGTCTAAATAGTTTCAGTGAGGACTTCTCTATAATATATCAATACACAGCTCAATTGTAAGTAATGCATGCAAAAGAGTATACAACAGAATATGACTCTTACCACAAGTATGGTTCAGATGCCAAGTGTATTAATTACACTTCTATTGCAATGATAAAAACATCAAAACCAAAGCAACTTATAGCAGATATTTGGGCTTGCAAATCCAGGCTGGAGTCCATGATTGTGGAGTGGAGGCAGCAGGCAACAGACACAGTGGCTGGAGCAGAAAGCTGAGGGCTCACATCTTAAACCATGACACACACAGAGAGCATGAACTAGCAATGGTGCAAGTCTTTAAACTCTCAAAGCCTGCCCCATGTGACACATTTCCCCTGGCAAGGCCACACCTCCCAAACTGTCCAAACAATGTCAGCAAATGGGGACCAAGTATTTAAATGTCTAAGACCACAGACATTCAAACCACCATACACGGATAAGAAGAAATGAAAGGAATCTCTTTAGGTCTGTGTCTTCAGAAACGATTTCTATGGTAGTTAATGTTAGAAAGGGGCCTTGAAAATAATGTAAATTTCTAAATAGCTAAGAGACTAGTTTCAGCTGAGGAGTTAGCATCTGAAGTAAATGAGATTTTGGCATAGGGTGTCCTCAGGGTGTTCAATTTGGACAAAGAGCAAAATATAGATGAAACATTTTAAGGTACTTCATGGATCAGATCCTGATTGTAGAGGATGTCATAAATGCCAAGCTAAAGCATTTGATGTTTAACTAGATTTCAAAAGCCTTCAGCTGGCAGAAGAGTGACAGATAAAATGAAGGTCATGTTTGAGAAGAGGGGGCTGAAGGACTTCATTATGAGACCATTGGATTCACTGGATGAATTTAGTGAGGGCTTATTTTACCATCATTCAGGCAGAAATGAAAATATTCTCAAGAGATACTCCGGCCCTCCCTTTAACTATCAGATGATAGACCCCAAGAAACTAGAATTTCTCTAGGATCCTCATTCTGGGTTAAGGGGAAGACTGAGGTCTGATGCCAGTTAGAGGGAAGCTTATCTCTCAGAAATCGCAACTGTGTCTGACGATCAGGAGACAGAGCTCGCCAAAGACAACGGGCAGGACCACACCTGAAACAAGTTTGCCTAGTGATGCATGCATTTTGCCTTCTGTTTAAACCTGATGTTAACATTAGGGCCCTGAAATGCAAACCTGAAAGATCACTGGGCATCTTGGATGACCAAACAATGCCAAACAGTGGAGGGATGGCTGAAAAGATGAACTTCATCCTTACAGGGGCTATTGTGTGCTTGCTAAGACAGTGTGGTTCTTGGGTCCAATTGTTTGGGTCACTCTGGATCACTCTGATCTCATTCTGCACTCCCCTTGGCTCTTGGTGCTTGGGGTTTATTTGAAAGAACTCAGGTGCCATGTAGAGACTACAGTGTAGAAGATAGGCAACCATCTTTGCTTATTTAGAGGAAAGCACATTCTTAAAGGATAAGAGTAGATAAGGGCTGAAGGGATTATGCTTCTGATCTGCATTTTAGACAGGCTTTATATTGCTTCTAAAGTCTCTAGACCAGACAGCTTCTGAAGTGTGTTTCAGTCCAGGCGATTGACAGATGCAAAGGTGTGTCCTTGTCTTTTGTCAAGAAGTCTGCCAGACAAAGATTTTGTAAGGGTTAGAGCTTCTACAGCCTGGTTTGGATAGTTAACAATTAATGACTTCCCAGGAGATTCAGGATGTCACATTTCCTCCCAAGGCCAGGTGTATGACTCAGGTCACCTTCCTCTGACCAGCAATTTGCATCTCAGTGTTCCAGTTTTTGACTTTATGAACTGATTATGGTAGAGGGGTACAGCTGATGTCTCCAAATCCTGAAGATATCGAAATAAGTACTCAACATGAACTGAAAGACCCTGACCAGCTCCTTTAACTCTGGACCTCAATTTTCTCGTTTATTTATTTATTTATTTTATTTATTTTTTATTTTTATTTATTTATTATGTATACAATATTCTGTCTGTGTGTATGCCTGCAGGCCAGAAGAGGGCACCAGACTCCATTACAGATGGTTGTGAGCCACCATGTGGTTGCTGGGAACTGAACTCAGGACCTTTGGAAGAGCAGGCAGTGCTTTCTCTTAACCTCTGAGCCATCTCTCCAGCCCCCAATTTTCTCATTTATTAAATGGGTCCAAAATATGTGAATTAAATGTGTAGGGGAAAAGAAATAGTGCCTTTTCCTTACCCACGACATGGTCAACAATTGACACACACCTCTATAAGAAAGCACAGATAATAAGAGGGAAGTCCATACAAGGATACAGAGCCTTAAAAATTAAAGACCTGACCACCCAAACATACTGTGCTTTTACAGAGAGTTTCCAGAAATGTTGGAAGGCAAGAAGATATGATCTGATGTCAGTAAATTGGGGAAACTGTGTAGCATCTTTGGATTTTTCTTGGCCTCCTGGCATAGTCAGGGCAACTTTGCAGCCGCTGGTTAGTGACCTATTTGGGAGAAGGAAGGTCAGAGAATTGTTTTATGAGAATGCTTCAGGAGAAAAACAGAGAGGAGAAAAGCAGAGAACATCAGAATGAGCTTCCCAATTCTATGGTTTCAAGATTTCCTTCAGCTAGAAATATCAAGAGGAGAAGGTTCTGTGGTTGAGGGATCATGCTCTGAGAACCCTTTGAACTTGTAGAATGATACCCAGTGAGTAGGAACTCATTTGCTCTCATGAATGTGGGGGGGAAATGAGAAGCAAAGTAGCTTGGTGGTGAGAGTTTGCGCTTGGACAGTGCAGTGCATTAATAGAGGGGGAAGAGAACTATGTGACCTGGGATGTAGCTGAATGATGGAACACTTAATTTGCATAGTTGATGTTCTGGTGGTAGTACACGGATACACAGACATAGACACAGATGCACAGACGCATGCACACACACATACATACACAGACACACAGACACACACACACACAGTCTTGTGAAAGTTCAATAATTTCATGGTATTTTGCTTATCATATTAACCACATAGTAAATATATTATGATTTAATAATGCCTAAATATTTTTGGTTTAAATATTTTTTGTATAGCCAAACACAATACTTCTTTAATAGACATAAAAATTGATAAAAACACTTAAAGTTTCCCAGGAGAAAGGAACTGCCTTTGTCTAATCTTTGCCATGGGGAAGTCTGAAATGCATTTCATAATGTTATCACCCCAAAATTACATCAGATAGGCATTTTATGACTAATGCTAAGAATGCAGCGTTATATGATTCAGGCATTCTTCATTCTCTGCCTGGAATTGGAATTCAAAAAATTATAAAAGAATCTTTAAAATATTGGAAACACAAAGAATGTATATATTCAATGTTATTTCATGTTTGTAGTAGTGAAAAGTCATAAAATTAAAATATGGCAAAGGAGGAAAACGTAACTGTAGATGAAAGAACTGCCGCCTAAACCGCATGAAAGGATGGACAAAAAACTTATAAGTCAAGAAAAATTTCCAAAGTAGTCATTTAAAAATTGATCTTTTTGATTCTATTGGTGAATACTAAGAAGTACAGGCATATATCAAAGATATTGCCTTCTTAGTGCCAGATCATGAGAATAAAGCAGATGTTGCAGGGAAACAAATTCCATAAAATTTCTGGGTTGACAGCGCATGTAGTTTTATGTTCACACTGTACTAGTAAGGGTATAGTGGTACTCACTCTAAAACACCAGCATATATATTTTTCATTTATTCTTATTATTCTCTGATACAATACACCCTGACCACAGTTTTCTTTCCCTTCACTACCTCTTCCCCCAGATCCACTCCTCTCCCATCCCTATTCAGAAAAGAGCAGGTCTCTCAGGAATATCAACCGAACATGATGTCAGAAGAGGCAATAAGACTAGGCACAAACCCTCATCTGCAGTCTGGGCAAGGCAACCCCGTAGGAGGAAAAAGGGTCCCAAGAGCAGATGAAAAAGTCAAAGACACCCTCACCCCCACTGTTAGGTGTCCTGAAAAAATAGCAAGCTAATAGCTATAACATGTATGTAGAGGACCTAGCACAGACCTATGTATATTCCAAGACTGTTGCTTCAGTCTCTGTGAGATCCTATGAACCCTGTTTATTTGATTCTGTGGCCGTGTTCTCCTGGTTTCCTTGACCTCTCTGGCTTCTACAACTCTTCCTCCCTCTCTTCCATGGGTTTTCTGAGCTCCAAGTGGAGGATCCCAAAATACCTTAACTTGAAAAGACTTTGAGACAGCTAAGTCATGCCCAGAAGATAGCATTTCACAGCACCCCTCCCCATTGTGCTAGATTTACACTCTGTCACTACATCCTCCATGTTTCCCAAGCTTTCATGGCGCTGGGGTTAGCATGGATGTCCCACTCGGGCCAAGCACTCCATCTCTTTTCTTTGGGACTTTGACCATTTCTGCATCTCTCTACTGACTCTTGTTTACTGTAAACGAAACTTCTACAACCAGGGCTTATCTCAAGCACAAACTCACAGCAGTTGTGTTTATTTACCCAAGGTGGCAACCAAAATTCTGGTGTATATGGGATACATGAGCTCCTTAGTAAGTGAATAGTTGTTGGGGAGGAGAATCATTCATCTTTGAGGACATGGCCATTGGTAGGTTTTCCATGCTTTACTGGATGACTCCACACTTGTGCACGTATGGGCACTACTAACTGCATTTAATGGCCTTACTGCCCTACCCACCCCTAAATTTCAGCAAACATGAAGTTAGGGTTGGGGTTTAGACTGTATTAGAAAGAAGTAGGGTGAATTAGAGGGCAAATGGAGGTTATAGAGGATCATGTTTCATTATATACATGTATGATTTTCTCAAAAATTAAAAATATTTTGGTGTGGACCTAGAGATCTGCCTTAGTTGGCAGAGTGCTGGTCTAGCACACATAAAATTGTGGGTTTGATCCTCATTACCATAATCGAGCGTGATGACTTAGAAATTCTAGCACTTAGGAGGTAAAGGCAGGAAGATCAGAAGTTCAAATCCACTCTCAGTTACATGGCGAGTTCAAGGCTAACACGAAATACAGGAGACTGTGTCTCATTCACACACACTAACAAAAATCTCCTAGAGGGCATGGCTCATGGAGAAATTGGTAGAGCTTGAGCTGAGCTTGGGGGATGCTTTGTCCTCAATCCCCAGTGCCAAATAGAAGGATTGCAAATTAAAAAAAAATCTACAGGACATTTCTCTGAAACA
>JABTXL010003523.1:5115195-5163567 GCA_025134845.1 Neodon shergylaensis | reverse complement strand
CACACACACACACACACACACACACACACACACACACACACACACACACACACAGTCACCAAAATAAAAATAAATATTAAAAACAGAATATTCCTACAGCATTATTCTCTCCAGGGCCATTTGATACTTGCTGGGGAAGAGTCTATCGTAGTTTGAAGTGAGCATGCTCCGAGACTTCATCATTACTTCGTCTTCTTTGTGGGAGAGGATGTGGTCAATTGCAGACAGCCTCAGAGTTTAATCAGATAGATCATAGAACTAGAACGTGCCATACATATTATTTTGATGAAGACTGAGGAAAAAAGAAAACCATATTAATTATTTTAGGACAAAATACAAAGTCTAGAACTATTCAGTATTGTATTAAAACAGTGCTCTATCTCAAGGTTAAAATTGTCTGGTGTAGGGTCTGCCTTTATTTACTGCGACCAACCAGCGTCAGCCGAGTGAGACGGCTTCCTGTGGGGAAAGTAATACCCGCACAGTCTCTCTCTGCTCATTTGTTCCCTAACTATCATTTGAAGGCTGGTTAAGAAACAGTGAGTGCTTCCAGCTCACATGGTAGAAGGAGTGTTTTAATAGCTTTACATTTAAATAATTTTCAAGATATTATGCTAATCACCTCTGAAGAAAAATTACTTTAAGAATGCAAAATATATGAAGTGTTTTGCTGAAAGGCAAGAGTCTATTCACAGGCAATAGAGAACTCTTTTTTTCCCCAGTTTCCTTTTACCCGTGTTCCTATAGGTGGTGAGTTGAAAGTCACTTGCACTCCGTGAAGCTACCTCTTCATTTGGCGTTTGAACCACTTCCTTCCCTTAACAGAGAATTTTGAAATTTGGATTCATTTTTGGTTTGGATGCCGTCCATTGCTAAGGTAGACATAATCACATTTGCTCTTCAAGTGCCAGATTTTTCAAATCTGTCAAAATAATTTTCTTGCATGGTCAGGTAATTGTGAGCCAGCTACAGGATCCAAGGAGGCTGCATCTGTGAAGGCTGCCTAAGTTTAGAACAGCATGTCTTATAATATCAAGTACTTTCGCTGAACATATAATTTAAGCTACTTAAAATAGACCCCTGGGAAAAGGACTTTCTTGTTCTTTATAGTTCTAAACATCTGGAAAGACTTGTATAATGCAAGATGACTAAAGAATAGTGATGTCCTTTCTGGAAGCAGCTGTCACTCTTGGGTAATTCTGTCATTCTTTTGTGTCCTTATCTCTAATTTAATTTATGGCACTACCCTGTACCCATTCATCTGTCTGGAGACCATGTACAGTCCTTGCCTTCTTCCCTTCACCTCTGATAATTGTAAGTTTTATAAACTTTGCCTTTAGCGTGTATCGTAGAATCATTTCTCTTTTCTTTGAAATTAGACGGTACCCCAGATCTTTTCCTTCAATGATGAATACCGGTGACGTTATAGAGAAGAGTCTTTGGCTAACACACTTTCTGGTTCACATGGGCCACTAGTCACTAGAGAAATTGTGTAAGATATGTCTTATCACCATCATTCAAGGGTTGACAAGGAATGCATGATGAAGTGACTCAGTAGCTCATTCAAAGTCATGTTGGCACAACTTGAAATTGGGTCTCATGTTGGTTGAGTTTAAAGCACACTAGTGCATCATCTTTTTATATTAACCATCTATTCCATGTGATACAATCTGTGCATGTGTGCATGTGTATGTTTGTGTGTGTGTGTGTGAATGAGTGTGTGCATGAGATTTGCCTCTGTGGGCTCTAAATTCTTCTAATATAAATTCCAAATGCAGCTATGCACTTTTCTCCCTTCATCACACTCTGTGTCCTGTATTAACAAAGTAGTAGTCCCAAATATTTGGTAATAGTCTATAATTAGTTGGAAGTCTTCACTATATAATCTCTGAGATAAAGCCAAAGCTCTAACCTTCACTGGGAATCTCTCTTGTAAGAATTAACGTATGTGGATAGAATTGCGAGTCATTTTATTCTCTGAAAACATAAAAAGAATCTGTGAACACAAGCTATTCATCTCTTCAAACACATGAAATTCAAATACAATTGCCTTGGCATTAAGTGTTTCAATTTGTATGCAAGATGTCAGAGTTATATAATCTTTCTGTCAGAAATGCTTGGATGTGCTCACTGGCTTTTCAGATTTCCTCATGTATAAGCAGATGTACTTGTAAGGACAAGAGTGCTCTCTGATATATGGAAAACTTTATTAGCTCTTTGTAACAGAAAAAAGCGTCTTTTCCAGCGCTGGGACATTTATAAGGGAATGGGTGTTATATTAGACAAATGTAGGACCACTTGCAATACAATTGTTTCTCATCTTCACTGGTTTTATCCCCCTTATGATCCTAAATTTGCATTCCCAGGATGTATATGTTGGGGCTGGGGCCATGAATAAGAATTAGGAAATTATTCTAGAATCATGTCAATCACATAATCACATTTTAAGGGTTGTCTTGTAAAAACTACATCTGACCCTCTCCATCATTTTTGTTCTAGTAAAACCATTCTAACAACAGCTATTAAATTGAAGAATGACAGCTTTAGAGAACTAAGATTTGGGTTGACTTGTAGATTTTCACTCATTGTGTGATCCAGAGACACCCATGTCTTTACGTGTCATTCATTTTTCCTGAAGAATTATAAAGAATAAATAAGAATAAGGCGCTGGGGAGATAGCTCAGAGGTTAAGAGCACATACGACTCTAAAAGAGAACTCAGATTTGGTTCCCTGCATTAGCACTCATATGGGGCAGGTCACAAATGTTTGTACTTCTAGCTGTATACACACACACATGCACACACACACACATAAATAGTAAAGATTTTGAAGATGACAAACGACACTGATGCATGTTGAAGCTGTGATAAAATCAGATCAGGAAAGTATAGTGAGGACACAGATCAGGGCAGGCGGTTAGGAGTAAGAATAATGAATAATGGTGATATATATTAATATATATCAAAATTTATGAAAATGGCATAGAAAGTTTTAAAAAATAAAGAAGAAATACTATACAGAATCATCAAGAAGTTAAAGGAATGCAGCAAGTCCTCAAATTCCCATCTGAGTGTTAGCAGAGTGGAGACCATTGTTCCTAGATGAAATAAGAATAAGGGAAACTGCTGAGGAGATCAACACAAACCTAACATCTATTTTCCCACGTTATCCGGCACTAACTGGAAAACTTCAGAAGTCTATGAGAATTTTCTTGTTTGAAGCTAGACTACACTAAAAAAGCCATAGAAACCTTTTCACTCTTTTTTTTCATTTTTCATTGTGTTCTTCACAACAATGACCAGAAGACAAACATGACAGCATCTTGAGTAGATTTAAGGCAGAAAATGGCAAGTTATAAATATTAATATTAGTGTTCTTTTTGACACGGCTAGCCTACCCACCTAAATTGCTGTCATAAGCACAGTGTGAATGACTACTGCCTTTACGTTCTCCCTGATGGCTTTGTTCCTAAAGTCACACTGAGCATATGTGATTTAATACAAACACAAATGTTTGCTTTAGCTGTGCCCAAGACTTGTTATAACAGTCTCTGAACAGTGAATTGTTTTGCTCACCGAAGACTTAAACTGCAAACTGATAATTAATAATTCAGGCATGTTAGTTATTTTTTTTTTTGAGTCTTAGCTCTAAGACATTTTACATTTATTTGAAAACCAAGTGAGATTTGCCTTAAGTCAACAAATTAAGTTATAAATTTTGATGTTCTGAACATGCCAGGGGCTATTGAGTGTCTGTGAGTGAGCTGAGGAACTGATCATTCATTTTCTGTGTTGATGATCCTGCCTGGAATTGGAGAGCTGCATGAACTCAGCAGTGAGAAATGAAACCGGGAAGACAGAGCTCCTCTTATTTTTATGATCTTTCCAGACTGGGCCATCTTTGTTATGCCTGTCACCATATGCATTTATTCCATGTGCATCTTCTGTGACCTTACTCATACATACAAGGTTAAACATGAATTTGTTTCCTTGTCTCCTCTGAGCTTCAATTCTGAGCTATGTGGTGGTCTTGTGGGTTTGAGTTTAACAAGCAGAGTTTAGGGAAAAATTGTGTGTGGGTTGATTAATGAATATACAATTGAGAAAGGCTGTTAGCATCAGAAAAATGTCTGCTTCCATTTATGTCTTACTGAAATCTAGAGGTGTGTTGTGTAGCAAAGTAATTTTCATGGTATTACATATTCATTATAATTCACACTATATTGAATTCAAATAATGCAATTGTAGTACATGATTAAATATTTCATATATGTTATACACGTATGACATATTTACAAAAGCTAATGAGTATGTTCTATGAGTTAGAAGCATAGTTACAATTTCTACAGTTTGATGTCTGCCCCCTCTGCCTGGAGTCTTCATTTACAGATTCAGTAAACTATAATTCAAAGGCATTCAGACAAAAATTGTATCCATACTGAACATGCACCGACAAGGTTTTTTTCTTGTCACCATTCTCTAAACAATACAGTAAACCAACTAATTGATTGCACTCTATTTGGCATGAGTTATGTAGCGATGGTTCAGAATTTATGACAGAGTGTATGTAGGTTTTATGAAAATACAATAGCATCTTATGTAAGGGCAAATACCCGCAGACCAGTACCCTTGGGGGACTTGGAACCAGGATGATGCAGACCAAGAGTACACTGTACATCTTTCCTATTTTTCATATTTGTTCTGTCCTTATAAAAGATTTAGTTCTAAAATTAGTTTCAGCTGACATATTCCAAAAGCAAAATGTTTATTGTTAAAAACATATTTGATAAAAAAAGCATTCCCTAGAAATATAGGAACTATAAGAAGACTTAGAAACAAACTGCTTGTATTTGTACCCAGAGGTTACAGTCTAAAGACAATGCTTTTGCCCCTGTTATATATACCTGTTTACAGTATTGTTTGAAATTCTGAAAATGTAAAAAAATAATTAGTGCAGAGCATAAAATTTAGGGAGATAATCATCTGGTTAATACACTGACATATTTTCTTCCCTATTGAAATATGCACTGTAGACTTCGGTGCATAGTCCACTCTTGCCAAAGACTAAAAACACACATGGAGCTCTCTATAAATGGAAGCCCTTGGAAAAGGAGTATTAGTAGACTTAACCCAGCATCCTTTTCACTTCTCAGAAGTCAGCAGCATGTCTACTGAGTCTGGCTTCTCACCTCACAGTTTTATTTTTTCTCATGGGAGGGTGGCCCCTGAGCTAGACACTTGGTTCCCAGGAGGGAATATCTTGCTAACACTGGGTCCATACACCTACTGTGCCTTCTGCCTGGCTGATCTCTTCAACCCCAAAGCTTTCGCCTCGCTTGTTTTTACTTATCCTGTCTTATTTTAATTTATTTTAAAAATAACTTTAAAAAATAACAGATTTTCTCAAGTTTAAACTGACCTGAAAACTTCCTCTTTTCTGGATAGCATTTATTGTGCCGGACGGGGCTCTGCAGGCTGCTGGGGAAGAAACACCATCAGTGGTATTACTTCGCAGGGAAGCCTGCATGGCACAGTCCTGACCTGCCAGGCAAGATATGTCTATTGGTTCAACAGCGGCACAAAGGTTATGGGGATAACCAACTATTCTTGGATTTGAGGCCTTCTCTGGAAAAAAAAATCACTCCTTCCATCATAAATCCTATCAAAAATCCATGACTTGGGAAGTCACAGGCTCTAGGAAGAACCTACTGCTACTGGTTTGTTAAATGGCGATGTCAAAGTTTCTTCTAAATTCTTAAAATTGTAAACATAGACTAGCGCTTCCCTCCATCATGGCTAGCGAAGCTTCTTGCTGCGTTGGTTAGTGGTTCATGAAGAGACTTGTAACTGGTCAGGGTGCCAAGAACAACAAAAAAAATTAACAGATTTTCTTTTTGGTGTTTTTATAACCATTAGTTTTGATTGATTATCTCCCTTCACTGTCTGCTTTTCGCCCTCATCTCTCTGGTACCCACTCTTGCTGTATCTTTTCATTTCCATCATTTCACCTTTAACTCGTATCTCAAGTGTTCTATTAAATCCCACCTTACACCCCTTCCTTAAATTCTTAGCATATTCCCTACCACAGAAATATTTGTATATCCACTGGCCATTTCGGCTGAATTTATATTATCTAGGACATGGAACCAGGTTAGATGTCCACCAAGAGATAGATGGATAAGGAAAATGTGGCACAGATACACAAGGAATTTTATTCACATATAAAGAAAAATGAAGTTGCAAGATATACAGGAAAGTGGCTGGAACCGGAAAATGTTATGTCAAGTAAACAAGACTCAGAAGGAGGAACACTTCTTTCTCATATGCAGGTCGAAGTTTCTGTTTGTTAAATGTCTTGGAGCTAGAAGGAGGCCCATGGACCTCAGCCTTCTCTGCGGAGACAGATCCTGACCTCCTTCCTCTACCAGAGCATGCACTCTCCTGGGATTTTGTACCCCGAGTTCTTGTCAAACTATATTTGGTTGCAGCTGCCTGCTTGTCTGTTTTGCCACCAGTTAGGGGCTCTGAGGAAGCAGAAGTTGCATCTTTTCTGCTTTTCATTGTACACCGAGCCCTAAGCTAGGGCTCAGTAGGTGCTCAAAATATGTACTAATTGAATTAACAAACCCAACCTTCCCTATGTCACTTCTGCCATGTGGGAACTGATTTAACTTTGCACTCACTTCAGAGGACTCTTTCATGTGGTTATAATTTCTCTTCCATCCGTGAGCTGCAGAGGAAGAACCATTGTTGAAGCTGTTCCTCTGTGTGAGAAGCCTTTATTGTTAAATATCCTTGTGTCTCGTGTCGCAGTCTTATTTGTTACTATTATTTGATGGCACTGAAAGCACTGTGAATTGGTGCTAGATGAGAGGTCATTTAGTTTTATATTATGACATTAAAGATTTAAAAAAAAACAAAAGCAGACATCTCAGGAAATATTTCATCCATTTTAAGCTCTCTGAAACTTTGAAAAGTGGATAATTTACCTTTATCTTCTCAGTGCCTAGCATACACTGGGATCTTGACAAATGTTTCAGACAGAACAATTGAGATGACTGTCTGTGATGTATTTGAACAGCATTTGTGACTAGCATTTATTAAACACTCGCAAAGCTCTCAGTTACTCCTTGGTGTGGGAGGCACCGGTAAAGGGAGTGAAGAAAGGAGATATTTTGTCTGATTGATGCCAACAAGGATACAGCATTGCCTGGCACATTCTACCCTGGCTTCCTGGTCCTGGATGGTCCCTCCTGATTAGATGGTGTGGGGGAACTACCCATGTGTGTGAACACATTATCACTTGGCCTTCTGTTTCCTTCTTACATTGGTTTCACATGGTAAACGAGGCACTAATGTGAAGAAATAAAGAGCAGAAACTGGAAGAACAATGAAGGAAATGCAAGGAGCCTGAAATCCCAGCTTTGGTTTCAGCTAAAATATTGGTAATTATTTTTGAAATTATTACCAACAGCTTAATCCACCCAGTTTTAGACATGCAGGCAAACTGCATATAGATCGGTTACTATTTTTGAAAATCAATTGCTGCTGTCTAGTACAAAGCCTTAGGCTTCCTGTTTTCATATAGAAACAGACTTCTGAAATCTAAACTTAGGTATACATGCTAGATAATCACTAACGATGGCTACCAGCTGCTTTCCTCTCCATTCCCAAGGCAAAATTATTCCTGATCATGTGACTTCCTTTACCCAAGAGATCACAGCTTGAATGCTGTTATGACAATTCCAGACCCAGCCTTTTGGAGGTATTGCCAATTTGCTTCTTCTTTCAAACCTGAATGTTGTATTAAAGTCTGAGAATCCTTAGTCCACCTTGGTGTAAGACAGGCGAGGCTAGGCGTAGAGTGCTCTAGTGCGAATTATTACTTGTTCTGTGCATCAACGAACAATGAATCTGTATCTCATTGCTTCTACTATTGAATTCAAAGTTTAATTTTCTAAATTGCAATGATTTAGTGTATGTGTGTGTGTGTGGTCATTAGTACTACAGTGTGTGTGTGTTTGTGTGTATGAGTGTGTGCGTGCGTGTGTGTATTCCAGGGATTTAACTTGCGTCATTGACCTTGACAGCTAGCACCTTCCTGGCAAATCACCTCCATGACCCTGAGTTTAAAGTTCTTTTAGCATGGTGTATAAATCTATAAATATTATATTTACGTATATAAGACAAGCAATCCTGATTCCCGAATCCAGTATTTGAAGTGCCTTCAGATCTGAAACTCTTGGTATGTCAACAGTGTGCGTGATGGAAAATTCCGTGTCTGGTCTTAGGTAAAGGGCTGTAATGAGTACACAGGTGCAGTGGGTTCTGGCGTTATTCAGCTAAGATTCTGGCACTCTAGAGGCCAAGGCAGTGTAATTGCCAGTTTGAGGCCAGCCCGGGTAACATAGTTTGACACTGTGTCAACATATTAAACCAACCAAGTGAATCGCTAGAGGAGATGAGCTGAAGGTACTATATTAATTACCTTCAGATTGCGTGTCTAAGGTAGACAAAGTTACGTTTAGACTTCCGTCCTATCCCCGAGATACCTCAGTGTGTATCAGCAAATACTCTAACCTTTCCAAATAAAAATAATAAAAAATTGCTTCCAAGATCCCAAACACTTCTCATCCCAAGTATCTTGAATCGATATTAAACCTGTGCGTGTTTACATGTTTATGGGTTAGGACATAAATAACTCTCCAAGTATTTGGTTTGATTTCTAGCATAAGCTGTGACTAATTGCCAAAAATAAGCCACATCTACAAGCACTGCAGGCTGGATCTATTTCTTCCGCTTGTGTTCTGACCAAAACCAGCTTTTAATTTGCATTCATTTATCATCTCTTCTCAAGTAATTTGAACTAAGTGAATAAATTAATTTTCAACAAACCCGTCAAGAAACACAAACAAAATAATTAAACAGATGCCTACTTCAGAATAGAATTGAAAAATTATCTCCTGTTATTAGAAATGGAAAAAATTCATAAAAATATCTGAGCACAACAAAGCAAGCAGGCTCTTTGTGCTCTGAGATTAAAACAGCATGGACAAAGAGGAGCTCCATGCGGGAAAAGGATAGCAATGTAAGTTTAAGACATGGTGCTGGACCTTCCCACCTTCTATGACAAGTCGTGATCACCCTACTAAGTCAGAATAATGTCTGGATAATGTCATATACTTTTATTCTCTAAGTTGAATGCATAAAATAAGAAGAGAATAGGAGTACTTTGCCCTTTAATTCTGGTAGGTAGCTTTAAACATTAGCATAGCAGAAACCCTAGGGGATTTCTAAGGGAACCCTGGGGTTGTTGCTTTCTGGGATTTGAGGCTCTGCTGAAGGTTTCTGGAAAAACAAACAAACAAGCTACACTGGAGCTTCACACCTTGAAGAATAGGTGCTGAGCCGACAGACGCTTGCTATCTGACACAGGAATGCTGGCGGGTCGGAATCCCTGTCTCTTGGCAGATGAGAAAATAGAGCAGGAGAAGGATGAATTAAGATGATACACTGGGTTTTATCAATAAAAGTAATGGCAAGAGATACATTTCTCACAATTATTTAACTAGGAGGAAGCTCAAGAAAGATACATTTTGCTTATAAAGCGACGTGAAGTGGGATAGATCACACTGTCTGTTTAATGGCGGGGCTTACTGCATTTGTAATAGCGAAAAGATTATTCTTCCAGTTCATTCAGCATGAATGAAACAGAGAAGCAGACTCTCACTATAAATCCAGTTCTGCTGGAACTCGCTCTGTCATCCCGTGATCCCCTTGCTCTTTAAGCTAAAAACTGGTAAGAAAATGGAACGGATGACTCTCCGTGCCAGCAAGGTTTCCTATCATTCCGTGTACGTTGTCCTAAAACATGTCAGGTAGTTTCCTCTGAAGCACCACACTGAAGGGATTTGAAAAACACTTTATAGTAGAGAGCAGCATTATAACTCAATTTTGGGTAATAATAACTGCTCCCTTACAAGTGATGTCAAGTGCTCTTCACCCTTCTTTATTGTGAGATCATGATAGGAATGTGAACTTTATTCATTAATAATCAATGGATAATTTATATTGCTTTGAGTGTCAAATCGTCAAAAGTATGCCAGTCTTGCGGAAATTCAAACTAGAATTTTCTTCCTCCTCTGAATATGAGCTTCCTCAGGAAACAGACATAAAACAATTCTCAAAATAGATGGGCTCTTTCCCTATTTTTTAAATATTCCTATTTACTGTTGCTCTGATAATTGTTTGAACTGTGCTGTTACGTAGTATGTTTTAGCAGACAACAGTGGCCCCACAGGCTCTGCCATTCACTGTATCTATGAGGAAATTGCTTGATCCTTTGTGCCTTATTAGTATATTATATAGTATATGTATAGTTATATATACATAATATAGTACTGTATATAAAAACTATCTGTTATATATAAAATACATATTTAAAGGAAAATTAAATTAATACATTATTAATACACTTAAATGATAAGATATGGTTGGGAGGTTGAGGACAGCTTAGTGGAGCATTTGCTGTGCAAGTGTGGAGACCTCAGTTTTGTCTCCAGCACCCACATAAAAAGCTTATATTATTCAAGTCTTTCACTTGTCCACTCTCTCCATACCTATAGAATCATAAGTATTTGACATTTTAGAGCAATAAGACAACTGAAGGAGAGCAAGGGGATACAAATTATAAAGGAAGAGGACAAAGATCTTTATTTGCAGATGGTATGGTAGTACGCATAAATGACCCCCAAAATTCCACTGGGAAATGCCTAAAGCTGAAAAATACCTTCAGCAAGGTAGCTGGATGCAAAATTTCCTCACAACAATCAGTAACCCTCTATATACAAATGACAAATGGACTGAGAAACCAGGAAAACAAGTCCTTCCTCAATAGCTTCAAATAATATAAAACAACTTCCACAATACCCTCAAATAATATAAAATATCTTGGAGGTAACTCTAACCAAGCAAGTGAAAGGTTTTTATGATTAAAAAGGCTACTTTTATGATTAAAAACGTTAGGGCATTAAAGAAAGAGATTGGAGATGATATTAGAAGATGGAAAGATCTCCCATGCTCATGAATCCCTAGGATTAATACAGCAAACATGGCCATCCTACCAAAAACAATCTAAAGAAACCCATTATTTTATTGTAACTTACTAAAACAAAAACTCCCCAAATAATCAACATGTTTCAGACTTTACAAGTTTCCCTCAACTTCTCAGATAAATCACCTACTTCCCCTCCCTGTCTGCACATTGACTTTACTCATCGTTGAGATAGCTTTCGCCTTTGACATGGTTTTCTTTAAGGTGCCACTTTTGACCTATAAACTCTACTGTATATTCCCTCCCTAGCACTCATTATATAAGCCTTTATACTTTCTATAACGCTTCATTTATTTCTTTAATGCCCCTTCCTGTAGCAAGATATTTTATTTATTTATTTATTTATGTATGTATGTATGTATGTATTTATTTATTTATTTATTTATTATGTATACAATATTCTGTGTGTGTCTGCAGACCAAAAGAGGACAGCAGACCTCATTACAGATGGTTGTGAGCTACCATGTGGTTGCCCGGAATTGAACTCATGACCTTTGGAAGAGCAGGCAATGCTCTTAACCACTAAGCCATTTCTCCAGCCTCTGTAGCAAGATTTTTAAAGGGCAGAGACCAAGGAATTCTCATCCACCATATTTTTTCCCATAATGTAGCAAGATATAGAACACGGGGGAAGTATTTGAAATGCTTGATTGATCAAATAAATGAATTGATTTGTCATTGAAATGATGGATCAAATAAATGAATAAACTCCTTACTTTCAATTCCTAATAAAAGAAAAAAACTCTTGTAAAAACATTTTATCTCCACATCTAAATGACATTTTTATAGCTTGATGATGACAAAGAAGGAGAAAATATTGATCAAGAGGAATTAAGGACCTCACTCTTAGCCATCCTCAAAACTGGGAGAAAAGAATTCCATCATCACAGACATAAATTTCATTTCAATATCCATGTAGATTGTTGGAAACTTTTACATGGCCCTGCTGAATAAATCAAATATACCTGACAAAATCAACAGCAAATTTTAAGCCAACTACATTCCAGCCAACAAATTCCAGAAGAGAAATTGCCTTGGGAATGGCTCCATATTAAATATCTAATATGAATGATGGTTATATGCAAGATTTATAGCTAAAGAATAAGTCTGTGCTCATTTTCCAATTTTATGGTCCCATAACAGCCTTGCAATATTGTTGTACTGAATATTGGTTATAGTTTTGAGTACTTAAAAATGTCAATGAAAGATTTTAATACAGTCAGTTTAGCTTCAAAAGATCTTTCAAATCTTTCTTAGAAATCTGTTTTGAATCCTCCTGAAGTGAATTTTTAAATTCAAGAATTTCCCCTTTGTCATAGCTGGATTCTGACTTAATTGAAACAGTAAGCATTCACAAATAGCTGTGGCCAAAAGTTCTCATCAACTATGAGCTTCTACCAACTACATCTCGGGTCGTGATTTATTGTCTATGTGCTCTTTAACCTTAAGATAAATCTGATAACCTGTCTTCAAATGAAATATTCATGAAGTATCATAACATTCATTACCATTTTATGATTCTTTTGAGTTGGAATAACAACAATCCTTTCTTGTACTCTATTAAATCAGGATGCAACGCCATAAATCACTATCACAAATGTGTGAGACTAACATGTGTTAATATCCTAGCTGGGCTGCAAAGCCTGCTCAAGTGCAGAGAATTTCCTCTGCTAGAGATACTCCCCTTTCTGTGTCCTCCTCTTCCTCCTTTTTGTCAACTTAGTAGGCAAGTGTGAGTTTGTGAATACTCGCTAATAATGTTTTTGTACATACACACATTGCAAAAGTCATTTCCCACCTTTTATTTTATAGCCTGCCCTTGTCTCAGTATATGCTGCATCACGAACGCCTTTATTTACTCTGCTAACACTATTTTAGGACTGAGTAACAGTCCACCAAACGAGAATACTGCCATTTATTTAGGCCATAGCTTTGCTTGAAAATTAATTGAATCTGTTTCTTGTTTAATCTAAAGTTTTTATTTGAGAATTTCATACACAAGTACTATATTTACATAATTTTCATCCTTCCTTTCCTCCTCCACTTCTTCCATGTCCATCACTCTGTATTAAACTATTTACACTTTTCTCTTTAATTATTATTGTTGCATATGTATGCAACCAATCTCTTGTAAATGCAGGCTTTTCATCCTGCCTGGTCCCACAGCCACTTTTAAAGTCACCATTCAGAGGCTTAATATTAACTATGAGTGTTTACTGATGGCTCAGGCTTATTACTAACTAGCTCTTATGTGTAAATTAACACATTTCTATTAATTTAAATATTGCCACGTAGCTGTGGTGTTACTGGTCTGCTGGCATGTTGTTCCTTGGGCTTCTGGGTGGTGTTCCAGACTCCTTCTTCTCCTGTATCTCTGCTTAGATTTCCTGCCTGGCACTATCCTGCCTTGTCATAAGCCAAAGCAGCTTTATTTATCAACCAATGAGAGCTACATATATTCGTAGTGTACAGAAAATCATCCCACAGCAATCTCTATAATATTTATCCTACACACACACACACACACACACACACACACACACACGCACACACAACCTCTTGAGTTCATTTCAGAGGGTGAAATCTAATGAACTCTCTCCTATCCACAGCTGAATGTCTTGTTTAGGGAATCATATTGCTGAAATGTCATGGGTGCAGCTTCTGTATCATCTCTAGAACATGCTGTTTTACAGCAGGTGTCCTAGTTCGTCCTCTGGCTCTTACAATTTTTCCAACCCACTTCCTCACTATTTTCTAAGCATTAGATATAGAGGTTTGCTTGTAGATGTATCACTTGGGGTGAGTGCCTTTGGTGGTTTGGTTGATAAAATGTCCTCAACAGGCTTAGGTATTTAATACTCGGTTCTCAGCTCATGGTGCCATTAGGCAACTGACAGGGGAGTGCAGCGGTGTTACAGGAAGTATGTTTTGCCACCGGGAGCTTTCTCGGTCTCATCCCACTTCGACTTCCCTCCCTCTGCTTCAGGGGCGTGGTTGAGGATGTGATGGCCCTGCTTCCGACTTCTGCCACCATGCCTGCTGCTTGCTGCCATGCCTATTCTGCCATGACGGACCCTTGTCCCTCTGCAACCATAAGCCAGCACAAGCTCTTTCTCGTGTAAGCTGCTTTCCGTCATGGTGCACAGCGACAGAAAAATAACGAAGAAAGCACCTCATGGTTACTTATTCTCTGCATTTTGACTAGCTGTGGATTTCTATACTAATCATCATCTGTAGAAACATAAAAGCATATTTGATGAGGGTTGAGAGTTACCTTTGATCTGTGGGTATAGGAAAAAGTTAAGCAGCTGGGAACTATACTGGGTTAATGAAGTGACGGAGGTAGTTTCTCCTGTAGGTCTATGACCTCCAGGGATAATTGGCTACGTTTGCAGTGCCAGGTGGGCATGAATTCTTTTCTGCTGAGAAGACCATAGGCCCAATTAGGCAGTTGTTGGTTAGCTCAAAGATGTAAGTGCTATTATTGCATCACTGGATATACCTTACTGGGCAATCATCTTTGTGTTTTGTAGGCTTTACAGTTGGATACAACTATTGACTGCTTTTTCCCTTGGCAGTTGTGTAGCATGTTCTGATACTGTAACAGCTACAAACACTAGTCCTTTGAATCCTGTGTCTAAAACATGCGATGTCCTTAGCAACGGGACTTTCAAGTTCTGGATGGAAACCAAAGGCATAGCAATAGCCTATATTATTCTGGGAATCTCTTGGACACCCCCTCACCAACAACTTGGATGTAGGTTTCTCATACCTGGCAGTAGAGTTTTTATTAGTCTATGACTTTGAGGTGGAACATTATCACTCCTTGTGATATAACTCCATTTAATAATACCATGTGTATAATACTTATGTATACTATATGTATTTTAAGTAAGCTTACAAAATAGCATTGCCTTATTACTTTTTCAAATGCTCTTAGTATTATTTATCTTGCTTTCCTCTGTATCACCCATTCTTTCCTGTCAACACTTAAAATCTTCCCTTTCCATGCTCCCCTCATTAGCATCTGGTGTCCTTGTCTCCCCCTCTCTAGAGTTCTTTCTCCCATCCTGTCACCACAGCCTTTTTCTACTTTCTTTACTTTTGTGTTTACTTCAGGTTATAAATTCACATCTAAAGATTCAGACCTAGGATCCACAAATAAATCAAGTAGGGTTTGTATTTCTGGGTCTGGGTTACTTCACTAAGTATAATACTTTTCAATTCTATCCACTTGCCTTCAAATTGGATTATTTCATCTTTCTTGAAGCTGGGTGAAATTCCATTGTGTATATGTACCACATTTTCATTATCTATCCGTCAGTGGAAGGGCCTTTAGGTTGTTTCCGTCCCTTAGTTATTGTGAATAGAATGTTAATGAACATGGCTGGGCCAGCATCTCTGCAGTAGAATGTCTTTGGGGGCATATGCCCAGGTTTAGCTTGGTTGTATGATAGATGTACTTCTAATTTTTTGAGGATTTTCAGAGTTATTTCCAGAGTGGTTGCACCAGTTTTTAATCCCACACTTTTGATCAGGTCCTTTCTTTTCTTTTCTGAGCTCTTTGTATATTCTGGCTATCAACCCTCTGTCAGATATATAGCTGGCAAAAAAAAAAAAAAAGAAAAACAAAACCCATTCTTCTATTCTGTGATCTGCCTTTTCATCCAGTGGCCTTATTTCTTATACAAAAGCTTTTCAGTGTTATGAGGTTTCAATTGGTCAATTATTGGCCTTAATTCTTGAGTTGAGAGAGTCCAATTCAGGAACCCATTCCCTGAATCTATATCTTGTAGGGTACTGCCTATATCTTCTTCTAGAAAAATCCCAGCATTTCAGATTTCACATTGAAACCTATGTTTCATTTAGTGTTGGTTGTTTTTTGTGCATGGTAATATGTGTGTGTGTGTGTTCATTCATCTACATGTTGACATTCAGTTTTCCCAGCATCATTTGTTGAAGATGCTGCCTTTTCTCCAGTTTGTTATTTTGACATTTTTGTCAAATATGAGCTAGCTATAATTATGTCAACTTGTGTTTGGGTCTTCTGTTTTGTTCATTGGTCTATGTGTTTGTTTTTGTGCTGTTTTTTTATTACTGCAGGACTGTAATATAGCTGCAGATCTGGTGTGATAACTCTCATTGTTCTTTTTATTCAGAGTTACCTTGGCTATCTGGGGGTTTTGTGCTTCCACATGGATTTCAGGATTCTTATTCTTTTGCTATGAAGAACGTTGTGGGAATTTTGATGGGAACTTCATTGACTTTGTAAATTGTAGTACACTCATTTTCACAATTAATTCTACAAATTCATGAGCATGGGGGGTGGTCAATATATCTTTCCTGTCTTTCTCAAACTATTTAGATATATAAAGTTTTCATTGAGGAAGTCTTTTGCCTCATCAATTAGGTTTTTTCCTGGACATATTGAGGCTACTGTGAATAATGGTGTTCCCACAGTATCTTTCTCAGCATGTTATTGGTATATAGAAAGACTAGTGCTTTTTGTAAGTAGATTTTGTATCCTGTCATTTTGCTTAAACAGTTAATCATTTCTAAGCATTTCATGGTGGAATTTTGGAGAATGTTTTTCTCTTGTCCTGTTTATACCCATTTAATTTTTTTCCCCTGTAGCTTGGAGCTACAGAGCTTCAAGCACTGTATTGAAGGAATTGGGTGGTATAAAACTCTGTCTGGTTCATGATTCTTCTGGGATTGCTTTTGTTTTCTTCCATGTGGGGGGTTCTGACTGTGGGTTTGTCATGTGTAGTCTTCATTATGTTGAGGCAAGTTCCCTCCAGAGCTGCTCTTAGTCTTTTATCATAAAAGTCTGCTGGCTTTTGCCAAAGGCCTATTCTGTTCTATTGAGATGAACATATCATTTTCGTCTTTAGGTCTACTTACATGATGTATTACATTTGTTTACTTATGTGTTTTGAATCATATTCCTACCTCCAAGATTATGCCTGTATTTAATTTCCAAGTATTTATTAAAGAAGTTTGAATCTATATTTGCCAGTGATGCTGGTCTATAGTTTTCTTTTTTTCTGTGTCTTTACCTGGTTTTGGTATCAAAGAAATATTGACTTCATGGAACAAATCTGGAAGCATTCCTTCTTTTTCTATTTTTAAAAAATTAGTTAAGATATGTTGGTTGTATACTTCCTTGAATGTCTGTAGAATTCTGCTGTGAATCCATCTGGATCTAGGCTTTTTTTTAGGCAGAAGGCTTTTTTATTACTGTTTTCATTTCCTTATTTTTGGGGGTCTGTTTAACTTGATGATATCTTTTTATTTAGTTTTGGTTGTTTGGCTTAATCTAGAAAGTCAACCATTTCTTTTACATTTTCTAATTTAATAAATTAACGTTTTAAAATGTTCCCTAATAATTGTCTGGGTTTCTTTTGTGTCTGTTGTTATGTGTTCCTATTAATTTCTGATTCTGTTAATTTGGCTCTCTCCTCCTTCCTTCCCTTTCCTTCTTTCATTTCTTCCTTGTTTTTTTTCTTTCTTTTGCTTAATTGGTCTAAGGGTTTGGCAATCTTGTTGATCGTTCGGAAGAGCCAGTTCATAGATTCATTGAGTATTTGTATGATTTGTTTTGTTTCTTATCATTAACTTATGCTCTGATTTCTATTACTTCTTACTGTTTTCTGGATTTTCTTTTGTTTTGCTTTGGTTTTCCTAAGTTTTTATGTTGTATCATTAAGTCATATGTTGGCATTCTTTTAAATTTTTAAATGTGGGTGCTGAGAGTTATAAGTTTCCCTCTTATGACTGCTTTAAGATATCCAAGAAGTTTTGCTGTACTGTGTTCTCATTTTCATTAAGTTTGTAAATTTTTATTTCTTTCTTGGTTCCTTCTTTGACACATTAATTCAGTTATGTATCATTTAACCATTATGAGTTGGTGTGATTATTAGAGATTTTTTTGTTAATTAATTTTAATCTTTATTATATATGGTCTGATTGCATACAAAGAATTATTTTAAATTTGCAGAATATTTAAAGATTTCTTTTATGTTTCAATATGTGATCTATTTTAGGAAAAAAATCCATGGGCTGTTGAATAGAGTATTCTTTGGCCTTTGGCTGGAGTAGTCTGTAGATATCTGTAAGGTCCATTTGACCTGTGATGCCATATAATTTTGATTTGCTTTTGTCTAGATGATAAGTCTGTTGAAGAAAGTGAGGTACTGAACACTTACTACTACTTAGTTGAAGTACTTTTGAGTCCTGAAAGTTCAGCAGTATGCTTTATATTAAATTGGTTGCACCAAACTTTGGTGCATAATTGTCTAGGGCAATAATATTTAGTTAACTATTTCCTTGATCAGAACCAAGTGTCTTCTTTCTCTGATTGATTTTACTTTGAAGTCTATTTTCTCAGATATTAAGATAGTAATACCTTCTTGTTTTCTGGTCCAATAGCTCTTTTTACAACTTTTCACTCAAAAGAGGGTATCCTTGAAGGTAACATGGGTTTCACACCAGCAAAAATTTAGGTATTTGTTTCTCAATCCATCCCACTAATCTGTGCCTTTTGATTAGGGAGTTGAAGTTGAAACCATTCAAATTTAAAGTTATTATTAAAAGGTATGAACTCTTCTTCAAAAATATTTTTATGAGAGCATTGAGAATTTTGTACAATGTATTTTGATCATACTCTTCCTTCCTACCCCAAGTATTTTTACATCAAGCTACTCACCTTCCCACCCAACTTTGTGTCCTTTTTTTTTCTTCATTATGGTCAATTTGTGTTGCCAAAATATTCTTTGCTGTATGGCTTTCCATTTGAGCATGACCAACTTAGCTGGCTCTCCACTCTTAGAAAAAAAATTGCCCCCCCCCCCCTTTCCCAGAAGCTAAACATTGCTAAGAGCTTCTTGGGTAGGCATGGGATTTGTACCCAACTCCCATTTGATTCTGTAATTTGCTGTGCCACGAGCTTGCATAGATTTTGTGTGCTGTCACAGCTGCTTGAGTGCCTATGTGCAGCTGCTGCACTGGAAGACACAGTTCCCTTGGGATTATCCACCACCTCTGGCTCTTAGGTGCTTTCTGCTCTTTCTTCTAGAATGACTGACCATTGGGTCTTTGTCTGGGGAGCTGTGATACATATGTTTCCTTTAGGGCTTAGTATTCTGTGGTCTTTTGCACCTTGGTCAAGTGTTGGTCTCTTGTATTGAGACTATAGACAGCAGATAGAAGATTCTAAGATGAGGGTTGAGATATGGGTTAACTTATGGATATAATAGTAAGTTATTGGTGCTATGTTAGATATAGATTTATTAAGTAGAGTAACAGCAGTAGGTGCTTCCTTAGTCTATGGTCTATGTAGTCATTGGTTCTTCATCTAATAATGGAGCTAGGTATAGGTTTTATTTTTGTGGATTTTCATTTTGATTCTTTTAATGTATGTATATGCATGTATTTTTAGGAGGATACAATTCACAGCTATAAAGAACTAAAAGGTGAAGCATGATTAATAAAAACTCAGAGAGAGAAAATGGGGTTCAACCTGAAGGTCAGAAAAGCAAAATAGCTGCTGGTTCTTACTTTAATCTTAGTTCAAAAATGGAGATCATGCCTCGAGGAATCTCAGAAAGAGACTGTGTCTGTGATCTGTCTCATCCCATTTTATAACCCTCTCTTGGGCTAGGATTAAATGCCTGTGCCACTGGGATTAAAGGCATGCACTGCCTGGTTTCTATGGCAAATTCATGTGTCTACTGGGAATAAAGGCGTGTGTTATCACTGCCTGGTCTGCAAGACTGACCAGTGGGGCTCTTTTACTCTCTGATCTTTAGGCAAGCTTTATGTATTAAAATACAAATGAAATGCCACTACAAAAGGGGTATTATGAAACAAGGAGGGTTAAATTGCATAAAGGAAGGGTAGAGGAAGGAAACTAGGAGGAGAAAATAATACAAAAGATTCCAAAAAACTGATATGGAGGGCTGGAGAGATGGCTCAGAGGTTAAGAGCATTGCCTGCTCTTCCAAAGGTCCTGAGTTCAATTCCCAGCAACCACATGGTAGCTCACAACCATCTGTAATGAGGTCTCGTGCCCGCTTCTGGCCTGCAGGCATACATACAGACAGAATATTGTATACATAATAAATAAATAAATATTTAAAAAAACTGATATGGAAAGTGTAGAAACTTACTAAAACTTCTTGAATTCTTTGAATACTGTTATAATTGTCTTTTAAATTCTGTATCTTAGACTTCAAACAGATAATTCTCATCGGAGATTATTTCTATAGGACTAGTGGGTTATTATTACTTTTCTTTGGAAGAGATTATCTCACAGCAGAAGTCTTGTCGTCTGTCTCTTATAACATTTCTGCCACCTCCTATGTGATGTTCCTTGAACCGTAAGTGTAGAGATGGCATTGTAAATGTATTTAGTTGGGGTCAGACACCCCATGGTCATGGTCACTTGATCTCTGCATTTTGACCACTTGTGGTTTTCCTATTATGATTTCCATCTGAATCTTCTTCAATGATGGGTGGTAGCTGCACTTGTTTGTGGATACAGGGTAAGTAGTTGGGATGCAGAAACACAGTTAGCTAGAATTCATATTGGCTTAGGAAGTGGCAGTAGTTTAGCTTCTCCAGCATCGACAAGTATGTCACTAAATTTTCAGTGCCAGGCATGAGTTCCCTCCTCCTGAGTAGGCCTTAAGTCCAATTAAGTGGTTGTTGGCTACTTTCAGTATATAAGTGCCTCCATTTTGTCTTTCAGGACCTCTTATAACACTGAGCACTGTTGTGGTTCATTGGCATTATAGCTGGATAGGACTAGTGATTGCTTTTCTCCAGTAGCAGCTTGCATGCAACTTCCTAAACTATGAGCACCAATCTTCCCTGAGAATAATTCCAGAACAAGTCCAGAATGATTTCTCCAAATACTGTGTCCAAAGTGTGTGGTGTAGTTCAGCACTAGCTTATATTGTCTTGGGAGGTGTCTTGAACTCCCCAGACCAACGACTTAAATTATGGTTTACTGTCTCTGTGATTGGGGTTTTTGGAAACAATCCATGTTTGTAAGGAGAGCATCATTACCTCAACGAATGCAACTTTAATTGAGCTCTCTCTCTTTCTCTACACACACACACACACACACACACACACACACACTGTATTAGATGTAATTTTAAGTATCCATAAAGCAGTATAATTCCCTGTTGCTTTTCCAACTGTCTTTAGTATTATTTACCCTTTCTTCTTCTCTCTTACCCTGTGCTGTCATCTCTTTTCCCTCCTAGGTAAATCTCCCTAACTTATAGCAACTGTGTACAATGTGTTGGCACAACTCCAGCAGATTTCTCTCTGGAGCAGTGAGCAGCTCTGGCGTCCTGTGACTGTGCTATTTCTTACAGATCTTCATTAATTCTGTTTATTGTGATAAATAACAAACAATTTTAAAGTGAGAAAAGCCACAGTTACTGCTTTAAAGGAACTTTTTCATTTCAGTTTTAAGACTCAAGAATCACCTGTATTTTACTGTTTGAAAACATGTCAACAAAATCTAAGCTTCTAATGTTTACTATGTAAAGGGAAAAGTGATTCCTAGGATGGTGTTTTAAATTTTTTCTACATTTTTTGAAATCAAACCCAAATCATAGTTAAAAAAGAAATTAGTTGAACTATTCACGTACAGTGAATCTTTTTGGGAATTTTGCAGTTTGCTGTGATTGGGGATGTTCTACTGAGCAAAAATCAGAGTCCAAAAATCTGGATGATGTGTGGTAGTGAGAATGGAAGGGGGTTGAAAAATAAGACACGACAGAAGGAAGTGTCAGCTCTTGCTGCTAGAAGCGTGCTAATAAAGAACCAACAGCTCCTCCATTGCCTTGGATCCTGGTCACGGGATAGTCCGTGCAGAAACTGTGGGAGAGCCATCTTAGTCCCCCTAATTGTAACTGTTTTTCTATCTATCCCACTCAGAGGGTGCTACATGGGAGCCAGATGGCTGCAAATGTTATTCTGCTTTGCAAGTGTGGAGATTTCTGTATTGCTGCCAAAGCCATTGTCAAAATGTCCTATATCAAAACAAAACAAAAAATAAAATCCTCTGTTTTCCAAACTTCTGAAAATTCCACAATAGCTATAAAAGACCGAGCCCTCTGTTAGGTTTTGGCAGCTAAAAAGAAAAAAAAATTATCCATTCCCTAAGCATCTTGTTGTCTGAACTAACTGAGCAGTGGGGCAGCCAAAAAAGGAATTGCATCATTGAGAAGCTCATGAATTTTCAAACAAGCAGCCTTTGGAATTTAGAAGCGCTCATAAGGGGCCAAGTGGAATGGGTTTGGCACAGATGTCAGTCCCCCACGAATAAGGCTGAAGGGGATTTGGAAAGCCCTTGCTATCCTCACCCTTTAGCAAGGATGGCAGTGCCAGTGTGTGACAGTGGATGAAGCCAAGGTGTCTTCTAGATATTAGATGGATCAAATACAGTTCTCATTTGAATAAGAAAACACAATAATACAGCAGGACTGAATAATAATGGTGGCAACAAACAGAAATGGAAGTATTAGTAATGAATTTATCATATCTTGAAACATAGGACTGACTACATATTATTTTAACTTTTCTTAAACCTTAGCTTCATGGAGCTGAAAGAGAATTTCTAACAAATGGATGATGCAAATATATAATATACAGGATGATGTATTTAAAAAATTATATGATCTAGTGAGTCCAGGACTCCTAGGTACTCCTTGAGACCTAAGCTAAGCTCTGATCATCTGTGAACAAATTGATGTCTTCATTTCTTCATAAAAGAATTAAGTTAAAATAAAAAAAAATTTTTTTGAGAGGGAGAATTAGAAGAAATTTCAGCTGAAAGTCTTAAAAAGTACAAATTAGCTTTTGAAATTTTATTACCTGGCATTGAGAGCAGATGATTGGCTGAGGACTCATTACTGCTCTTAGCCTTGCTTCTGTGGTGAGTCTCATCTCTCCACCCTCATCCTGCTTTCCCCCATCTCTTTCTCAGTTGTGACATTGTTCTTAGGGGCTTGTCAGGTGGAGTCTTCAGAGCAGGCAGTGACATGATATTTCAATATATATGATATAAATTAAGAATCAGCCCTTGAAATTTTAATAGGAGAGGTTAAAAGTAGTATCAAGTCAAAAGAAAAGCTAGATGGTGATGTGTGACTGGCATGCCTTGGCCAGCTGGTAGAACACTCTATACCAAGTACCATTTCTGTGAGGGTTCATCACTGGGCCAGTGTTGGATGCCTGTTGCCCACCTCCCAAAGCTATGGTAGTCCTTGAAGAGGTTACCTAGTGGCTGTAGTTACTATAGCTGGCAAACAAATATTTTTGAGGTAATCTAGGTGGTGCATCCCTGAATTTACTTCCTAGGCAGAGGGTAAGAAATTCAGTTAAGTCTCATGGAATGAGCTGCAAAGAGACCAACAAGCAAGACCCAGAACCCCAACTGAGGCATCTTGCCAAAGTCACCTTGAGATCCAGGAAAGAGTGTGAATGATGGACATAAACTGGAGGGAATGTTGACACCGTGATAAAGATCTGGACTATATTTCATATCTTTACAAGCATGAGTGAGCAATTATGGTGTCAGGGCAAAGTTGGGTCTCACTTTCTATGTGAAGACAATTAAGAAAGACCCTCCATATGTTCTGTCCACTCTCTAACTCAAACACACCTTGGAATTTATAGTTTGCTTTATTAAGGTTGAACATCTTCTAGAGAATATAAAAATCCTCAATAATCTAAATTCAGGAAATATACAATATTTGATGTTCTTGTGAAATGCAATTATTTTGTTAAAAATGTGTTTTCAGCCTAACGTGGTGGCACTCACCTTTAATCCCAGGACTTGGGAGGCAGATGCAGGGGAATCTCTGTGAGTTCGAGGCCAGCCTGGTCTACATGGAAGTTCCAGGTCAGCCAGAGGTACATCTGAGACTCTGTCTCAAAAAACAAAAATGTGTTTTATTGCTTCCTGGAATAACTTCTGTTAGGGCTTGCCTAATGTAGTAGGGTCAGTAGAGACCGCTATAGTTGGAGTAGAGGGACAGGAGAGGGGACCGTAGGCAAGGAAGGGTGGTAAGGGGTGAATGGATGAAGAGTCAGTAGATGCGGATGCAGAGTTAGAAGATGTGAGTTCTATTCTTAATTGAATGATGGGCAGAATCCTGTAGTGTTGACGGGGAGGAGCACCTTCACACCCTACTTGTTCTTGGAAAATACACTGAAGAAGTTAAGAAGGGCAGGAGGAGGTGAGCAGATAAGGAACGGGTTTAGTATTTCAGGAAAAGAAAAGCTTGCCTTAGACTGAAGACCCTAAGGAAGTCATTTGATGCTGTCGCTGTGGCTTTTATTGGGCTCACATCTAACACGGAAATTTAGCCAGAGAACTGCGCTTTGATGAAAATTGCCTATCCATTGGTGACCTTTGTTCTTTCGCGTCTAAAAGGTGACATGCGGAACCAGAGAGCTTGCCTCTTTCCTTTGTGCTGCACTGCATCCTTCCAGCATCTGAGAAGATTGTTTGAGTGCTGAGGTTTCCATGTGGTCACCGCAGGATTCTGGCCGGTCATTCCCAGGGCTATGTGTGTCCTTAGAACTGAGCTCTGAAGTTGATGTACTCGGTAGGATATAGGCCTTTTTCGGCCCTCTCTCTTTTCTGTCAATTAAAAAAAAAATCCTACAAAACAACACATTCAATAAGACCAAATAAGTCCACATCAGTGAAAAAGGACAAAAGAAGTAATTGTTTGGGTGAAGGAAGAGCTACATGTGAAATCCAATGGCATCCAAGAGAAACTCAAAGGAGCTGAAGTTTCCTGGGATGAAATACAGACCACAGCTGCACCAGTGTGGAAAGAAGGACTCTGGTCTTACAATCTTCAGAGCCCAGCCAGGAGCACAGTATTTGAAGGACGGTGGAACACATTCTTGGCATACGGACATCTGTGAAGGAATATTTGATTCTTGGACATTTTCTTGTGAAACTAAAAATTCCCAAAAGTAGGCTTCCAAATTTAAGAACAGCCAGGCAGTGGTGGCGCATGCCTTTAATCCCAGCACTCAGTAGGCAGAGGCAGGTGGATCTCTATGAGTTCGACATCAGCCTGGTCTACAGAGTGAGTTCCAGGACAGCCAAGGTTACAATGTGAAGGCCTGTTTCAAAAAACAAACAAACAAAAAATTAAAAACGATTATTGGTGTATAATATGCATACATTTATGAGGCATAATGTGCTATTTCTATCATATATAAGTTGGATAGTGGCTAACTCGAGATAATTAGTGCATGTCTCACCTTAAATCTCTACCATGTCCGAGTGCAGGGTTCGTGTAAGCCCCCTGTTTTTTTTTTCTTTTTTTTTTTATTGAGAAAAAGAAAAAAGTTTCCACCTCCCCCCAGCCTCCCATTTCCCTCCCCCTCCTCCCACCCTTCTCCCCCTCCCCCCACTCCTCTCACCCTCCCTCTCCAGTCCAAAGAGTAGTCAGGGTTCCCTTCCCTGTGGAAAGTCCAAGGTCCTCCCCCCTCCGTCCATGTCTAGGAAGGTGAACATCCAAACTGGCTAGGCTCCCACAAAGCCAGAACTTGAAGTAGGATCAAAACCCAGGGCCATTGTCCTTGGCTTCTCATCAGCCCCCATTGTTTGCCATGAGGATAGGGAACCTGAAATGACTCTATCCTATAGCCATACTGATGATTATCTTGCATATCACCATAGAACCTTCATCAGGTGATGGATGGAGATAGTCACAGAGACCCACACAGGAGCACCGGACTGAGCTCCCAAGTTCCCAATGAGGAGCGGAAGGAGGGAGAACATGAGCAAGGAAGTCAGGACCACGAGGGGTGCACCCAACCACTGAGACAGTGTGGCTGATCTATTGGGAGCTCACCAAGGCCAGCTGGACTGTGACGGAAGAAGCATGGGATAAAACAGGACTCTCTGAAGCCCCCTGTTTTGAGAGGCGCCAATGAAAGCTTGATCAGGCCCAGCTGTGCTGCCCGATGTCTTTACTACCTCCTTAAAAAAGGATGATGTTTGCTTGTCAAAAAGTTTAAGAAGGACTTTGAAATTTTTTCAATTTTTTATGGGTAAAAGGTGTGTGTGTGTGTGTGTGTGTGTGTTTTACCCAGCACACATTCTGGTAAATGTTTTATTGTTTTCAAATACCAACCCAAATATCCATGTCTGTTGGCTAAGTGGAAACCAGGTGACCTCAATAGCTCAGGTGTGATTGCTTTCATCTGTCTCAGATACACCTGTCTTATTGTCTGTTGCTCCAATGGAACTGTTGAACCCTGCCTACCACACACAGGGCCCTCAAAGTTCCAGAGAAACAGCAGACACTGATACCGTAATATCTAGATGAAGCTGAAAGAGTGATGAGCAAGGAGAGAGCCTCCTTGACCTTCTCTGCTTCCTGGTCCCTAGTGTCCAGGTCGCCTTATAGTGCAGAGTCCTCCTAAGGCCACTGTTACATAGAGTGTATGGAGAACGAAGTTTGATTGACCCCTTTATTGCTTCTTGCAAGTCAAAGCAGGGAGCAGATACCCTCACCTAGACTTGTTAGAAAGCTCGAGAGGACTTCTGGGGGCTAGGGATGGTGCTGACACCTCTAGTGGGAAAAGCTGATAGGCAGGTAGGTCACGGTGGTGCAGGAAGAATCAGGCATCATAGGACCAAACCGTCCAACCCTTCCCTTTTAGGCTAGGGACATATTAAGTCCCATTACCCGATAGAGAGCCTGGGAGTAAGTAAATCTCTGTGATGTTTATTCGGCTCCTTTTGAGCATTTACTATGCGGTGCTGACAGTGGCAAGCAATATTGAGGACAGGGAAGCAAAATGTGGGACTTGGCACTTTTCCTCAAAGTGTTCCACTCACCTCAGAGAAGAGAAGTGCTCTTCTGAGGTGGACTTGAAGAAAGAAGCGTATTAATACCTGTCTGGTTGTGTGGTAAAGATGATCCAGGCTGCAAGAAAACGGAAGTGTTCATGAAGTCCCTCTGAAAGGGGGAGGGCATCATATTCAAGACTGAACAGAAAGACACTGGTTTTGTTTGTTTGTTGGTTGGTTGGATTGGTTTGATTTTGGGACAGGAGCTCAATGTATGTAGCACAGGCTGGGCTCAAACTCATGGAAATCTGTGTGCTTCTGCCCCCAGTTACTGGAACTAAAAGCAGATGCCACAGCACAGTCACCGTGCCTGGCCAGAAAGACTGTTATAACTACAATGTTGCTATCAAGCACAGATTGCAACAAATAAGACATAAACTCCTGTATACCTTTAATTCCAACAGTCAAAAGGCTGTGTGTGAGGGTGGGGTGGAGTGTGTTTTTGTGAGTTGGAGGTTAGCCTGATGTATGTAGTGAGTTCCAGGCCAGCCTGGGCTACAAAGTAAGACCTTGTATAGCACATTTAAAAAATGTACTCTTAAGATGCTTTCATGGATACAGTAATCTATCTATAATGGCATCTATCTATCAGTTAGTAAGGCAAAAATGCATGATGGAAACCATTGTTATTACTACATTAAAATGTTAAACTGGCAGAGCGAATTCCAGATCAGCCTTCTTTAGACTTCCTAGGTTTAGATATCATAGCATTACACACAAGAGCTACGTTTCCACCTTGCCCTGGAAATATCTGCAGGTTCAGCTTCACCAGATCAGCGTTCTTGACAAAAGCAGACCCCCACCAGGGGCTGAGTGGCAGATGGCCGCTGCAGTTTTCCGTGGTCCTCGTCAGTCACCTTTCCTCTCTCTCCCAGCTTGTGTCCATAGTTCATGTTCACTCTCCGGCTTATGTTGACATTTGAATTTGTGATTCCGGGTGAGGGCCAATCCTTTCCAAACGCAGCCAGACCTTTCGCGGAACTCTTTTCTGCCTGAACAAGTTGACATGGCAGCTCAGCTCTCCAGGTGACCCGTGCTAGAACTGGACACTCTTAGTTTCTTGCTGCCAAGCTTTTTCCTACGCTGCGCCACAATCTGTTTCTTATAACTCGGAATCTCCCCTGTCTCTGACTCTTAAAGTTAAAGGCACCTTTTCTTCTTCCTTTGTGCTCTACATCTTCAAACGCACTTGCAAGAGGATGGTAAGAAGCGGTATAAAGACAGTAGAGCCCTCAGCTCTGACCCTGGCCATTCCTTCTGCTCTATCGCATTTTCCTTTCTTCAGTTCTGTAGATTTATTAAATTAAACTCTTCATTTGGAGTCAATTGCAAATTCATATTCAGTTGTAATAAATACTAGAGAACAGCCTTGTGTTTTCCTTATTCAATTTAATCGATGGTAAAATCATTGAAAACTCTAGAGAATCATATGAAAACCGGGATAATGACATCAACACTCTCATGACACTGAACCTTCTTGTCAACAAAGAAACCCCTTTAAAATCACACAGGCCCTCAATCCTAGACCATCCTCCCCCTTGTCAATCTCTAACATGTCTTCTGCTTGTGATTTCATGGATGTCCTTCTCCACTCAACATGAATGTCTGGCACTTTGCTGTTGAGTGTGCCAGAAGACCCGTCCTTTTTATGGCTGAGTATTATCCATGACACCAATGAATAAGTATGTTTGAGTCCCTCCCATTGAGCCACATGTGGACTTTTCAACACTTCTCTTATATAAGCAATAAAGTTGATACCGACCTTGTATATAGCTTTGACAGTAAACGTACTTCTTGATTTTTTTCCCCCAGGAATGGCTTCCATAAATACAGCTGGTCTGTAACACTAATAATTAGTGTTATTTTTTTTCTTTTAAAGAACCAAATTCTTTTTAAGACAGGTTGTAGTGTTTTTTACATTACCTCTTGAAATGTATCTAACTCAGAGTTCTATGCCCTCACTAGCATTTGGTATGGTCAAGGTTCTTGTTTTTGCTTTTGAGAGGGTCTTAGGTGAATCCAGGCTCACTTGGAACTCACTGTGTATTTTAAGACTGGCCTCAAACTCATGGCAATCCTTCTGTCTCAGCCTCTCTAGATCTGGGATTATATTTATGAGCTACCATACTCATCTTTTTGATATCCCCAATGTTTAAAACTTTAATTATTTTGATATGGAGACTTAATATCCTTTGACTATTTTATTTTACTTTTTGATATTAAAATATTTCCCTTCCCTTTTCCTCCAAACCCTCCCATACATTCCTCCTATTATAATGGTTTGAATTTATAACCTCTAATAGCTAGGATGGCTAAGGATGTTGAACATTTCCTTGAGATTCTTCTGTTGAGAATTCTCTGTTTAGTTCTGTACCCCATTTTTAATTGGGTTATTTAGAATTTTGATGTCTAATTTCTTGAGTTATTTATATATTTTGGAGATCAGTCCTTTGTGTGATGTGGGATTGGTGAAGATCTTTTCCCATTCAGCAGGCTGTCTTTTTGTCTTATTGACTGTGTCCTTTGCTTTACATAAGCTTCTCAGTCTCAGGAGGTCCCACTTATTTATTATTGCTCTCAGTGTTTGTGTTACTGGTGTTATATTTAGGAAGTGCTCTCCTGTGCCCATGTAGTGAAGACTACTGCCCAATTTCTTTTCTATCAGGTTCAACAATGACATTTTGAACTTTGCATAAAAATGCATAGAATTAGAAAACACTATCCTGAATGAGGTAACCCAGACCCCAAAAGATGAGTATGTTATGTACTCATTCATAAGTGGATACTAGCTATAAACAAAGGATATTGAGCCTATAGTTCATGATCCTAGAGAAGCTAAGTAATAAGGTGAACCCTAAGAAAAGCATATGTAGATCCACCTGGAAAGTGGAAACAAACAAGATCATTTGACAAAATTGGGATCATGGGGGTGGAGGGGAGAAAGGAGGGTGGAAGGGGAAGAGGAGGGGAAAGGGGGAGAGAGGAGAACTTGAGGGAATGGGATGGTTGAGCATGCACACACAAAGTAGTTACGTTATTCCCACTGTTGCAGGACAAGAGTTAAGTGGTATAGGTACTGATGCCAGGTTCTGCTAGATCCTTTCCAAGCAGGAGACTCTACCATATCTGTGCTTTTCTGAGCATTTTTATGAGGAATGATTGATGACTTTTATCAAATGCTTTTCCTACCTTGGATGACATGATCATGTACTTTTTATTTACTATGTCAACATGGTGGACTATGTTGACTGGATTTTGAAGACTAAATCACTCTGAAATGCATGAAATAACTCATATTTGGTTATGGCATAAAATTAATTTGGAATTTAGTTGAATTATATTGATAAAGTGTTAAAGATTTTTGTTATGCATGTTTGAGATACATTGGTTTGTAGGCTCTTAAATTTTGCTGCTGTCCTGTTTTTTTTCTTCTAATTTTATTATCATTGTTATACTAGCCTCATAAAATGAATTTCTCTTCTGTATCCTGAAAAAGATTTGGAGAATTGGTGTTAAATTTTTGTAAACATTTGATAGAAACCTCTCGTGAAATCATGTGGGCCTAGAAATGTTTTAAGGATTATTTTATTCTTATTTTTAGTCATGTGTATCTGTGTGTCTGTGTGTGGGTACACATAGGTAAATTCAGTTACCTGTGGCAGTCAGAAGAGGGCACTGGATGCTCTGGAGGTGGAAGTACAGGTGAGGTGAGGACCATGGCAAGGATGCTGGGAACCAAACTTTGGTCTTCTGAGAGAGCAGAGCACATTCCTACCACTGAATTACCTCTCCAGCCCAGTGAATATTTCTTTGGGGCAGGGGACTTTTAAAAATATTAATTGGATTCACTTAACGTTGTAAAGGTATTTCTACTATCTGCTTCATACTGAATAAATTATAAAAGGTGGTATTTTTCAAGAAGTCCATACTAAATCATAAGTGTCCTTAGTATACTGTTATTAGCACTTTCCTGTCTTCCCAATATATAGTGGTATCCTTTGTTTCATGCCTGGTAACAGCTGAGCAAGCCACAAGGAGCCAGTCAGTAAGCAGCACCCCTTCATGGCCTCTGTGTCAGTTCCAGCCTCCATGTTCCCACCTGACTTCCCTGCATGATAACTACATGCTATAAGATGAAATAAACTGTTTCTTCCCCCAAGTTGCTTTTGGTCATGGTGTTTTATCACAGCAATTGAATCCTTAAGTAATACACATACTAAAATGCAAGGGAGGTAATCTTACATAGTGTTTCACCTCTAAACAAGGAACTATAGGCAACTCAAGGCTGCAGAGTGTGGGAAAAATATTCTTCCCCAGGGATGAACCTCTTAATTGGTTATCCAACACCAAATGGTCAGCTATGAAATCATATACCTACAAGAGACACTAAATGGATTGAACACATTTACTTATGTATTTATACATTTACATATCTGTAACATCACCAAGAAGGAGAGGTCATGAATTTGAGAGGGGGTGGGGATAGTGGTAATAATCAGAAGAGGGGTTGAAGGGAAGAAAGGAATGGGGGAAATGGTGTAATCATATTTTAATTTTAAAAAATCCCATGAAACATGTTGAATTAAATATGCCAGGCATTTAGTAACTTGATTTCAGAGAGATGTTATCTTTCCCCCATTCAAAACAAATTAGGTGAAAAGGAAAATGCTATCTAAAACTTTTGTCTTATTTCTTAGTAGGTCAGAAAGAAACCATTTAGGACTTTGCTAGTCGGCCAGCTTCTTTTGCATCAACTGATGTGAAAGAGGTAAGATGAGGCCCCAAGAACTCACTACCATGTCATTGTTAGGAACCTGAGGTATTCTCTGGCTGGTCAGTGATCTTTTAAACTTTCACAGTCTTCTTAAAACTTTTAAAACACATATAATTTCCATGGTGTTTAGTTGTACTTAATCAGGGGGAAGAGGGAAATTTATGTCTACTTCATGTTCTTGGCAGAAATTTATGCTCTACTTTTGATAGCAAAAACATGTTGCATTACCTAACCTTCATCTGTTCTATAGAGAAGACTCAGAAATCCACAACAGATGGACCACATACATGGTTACATTTTCATCTAACCTGACAATACCATTTCAGAGCTATGTCCAATTCAGGCTGAGGAAGTCACGGTTTAGGTTTCCACTCATGTTTATTCATGTGAGTTATGGGCCAGGTCCTAAGTTTGAGGTTATAGTATTGCAAAACTGAAAACCATATATGTCCTTCTACCTTTCCCACATTGTTTGGAATTAGTCTCTCATTCTTTATGAGCCTATGACAGGAAACAAATTCATACGAACACCCTCTTACCCAATTTAGCCTTCTCAGGTGGACCATCTCTTTTATTCATAGAGCTCAGATGTTTCTAGAAGTTCAAGCCTTCTGAGATCTGCAAAGAACAATATTATCAGATCTGCAATGTCACATTGTCTGGAGCCAAAAAAAAAAAAAAAAGAGATATGTGTCAAGCTTCAGTTTGCTAAGCCTGAAGAGTCCAGGGTGTTTCTGAAGGTATCATTTGTTGCGTGCAGGTCAAAGGCTGGAACACTGGCAAGAGGGAGGATGAGTGTCTCACTCTGGAGCAATTGTATTGCGCAGTGTGTTCTGTAGACGTTGCATCATAGGTGCTGTCTCCTATCTACGGCTTTCTACTTCCTATTCTCGCCATCTTTTAATATCTCCAGTTCTCGAAGCAATCGTCTCCGGGATAGCAGGCATGCACATCCATGCCTATCTTCAGGTGTGCAGTCAAGGAAAGTCCCGTCTTCTGGCAATGTGTTAATTGGGTGATATAAGGTGGGAGGTGTGAAAGAGACTTTCTGGGGAGCCCAGGAACCTTATGTTCACCAATACAGCATTCTAAATTTTAACTTCACCGTGACACCCACATCTTATATCCTAATGGATATTGCTGCCAACAGGAATAAGAAAAAATGAGTAATGTCAGAAGCTCAGCGGAGACAGATACATTCTGAAGATTGCTGGGCATGATGCAGTGTGCCTGGGCTCTTACAGGAGGTCAGATGGCAGAGAAACAGCCCATTTTAATCAGGTAGAGCTTGTCATTTTTATCTCCATAGAGGTGTCATGTCCCATAGAGTAGGTGTGAATAATTATATCAAGTGAAAGTACTTTGAAACACAAAATCAAATTCAGTTCCCTAGCTTCCTGTGGCATGTTCTATGTGCTCAAGAGGTCTGTGTGAACGAGCCTCTGCAATGGCCAGAGATGAACTATTTAACTTTGGCAGGAATTTTGAGTGTGTCTTCACATGTAATTACCCCTTCTTCGCATGCAGGCGTTTGCTGTGCTCAGGTTATAACATTTCTATCATATCGTTTTCCGTTTTGACCGAGGACAGCTCCCCTTTACCCCTCTATCCTTTTGCATCTGCTCTTCTGCCAGCCTTTGTTCTGAAGAATTCGCCTTAATTCTTGCTAAAGAATAGACATAAAGATTTGCCATCTCCTTCTGGTGTTGTAATTCTTATTTCACAGTGATCTCAGTCTGCTCACACCTAGGCTAGGACACTTAGTGCCCTATTTGTTCCTTGTGCTTACCTGGGTCTTTTCCTCCTGACTCAAGGCAGGACTCCCTAGAATTTTAGTCTGTAAGATGCCTTGTTTTGGACACCACGCTCCCGATTCACTTGTCCTTATGATATTGACTTCACACCTCTCTGTCTGAAATTCAGGGCAATGATGCTCCATTAGTATTCTACAACTGAGCTGAACTTTTAGAGTTATTTTAGTGAAACCGCACTTAAAGCTAAGGAAGCAATACTTTATATAATTTCAAGAGTAAAACTAAAAGTGAGTCCCACACCACTGGCTCCTGAAAAACGCTAGGAGACAAAGTCCAGAGGGTAAAATCTGTAGAACTTTGCTTCCTCACCTAGAGCATTAATGAAGGCAACTTGAGAAGTACCAGATACTCCCCTCCCACCAACAACATTTCCACACACAGAAACATTCTTCATAGAAACAGCATGAAGTTCAGCTTCACACAAATTGATGTTTAAAAACTCTAAAATTTCTATAATTATTCATATTTAAAGACAAAAGATCAATTGAAGTGAGTCTAGTGAAAAGTTAATACACAAAAATATTAGTTTCTTCTCAAGCCCCCTATTAGCCTGCATGTCAAAGAGCACAGAGAAAGACTATTGACGTTTCCAGAGGATCCTGTCCTAAGGCGTCTGGAGAGGCAAAGAGCCACTTAGAACAAATACATTATTTGGAAATGTAACCAGTCCTTAAGAATAAGAACTTCCTAGTCTGTGCATGTGTTCCTCCAACTATTAGGTGACTGTAGAAAAGGAGGAAAAAAGACTTTTAATCACTGATTTAAGTCATCCTTAAATGAATTGTATCATCAAGTAGGGTGTTTCATACAAAGTAGACACTAAAACAAACGTGGAATTGCAGAAAAAGGAAAGATAGGAAGCCAAAGATTAAAATTAGGCAGTGAATTTGAAATGATCCTTGTGCTGGAGTCATGACAATAAGACATCCATAAGAAACAAAAGAAGTTGTAAATTCTAAAGAAAAGCATAAATAATCTAAGAAATGCACAATAAATGAAAAACCAGTGCTTAAAATATTTCCATATGGCTTTCTGGAGTAACTTGTGTGATATTATACTCATATAATTGGATGGTTAGGTATTATGAATATACTTGGAGGCATATTAAAAGTTATTAGAATAATTTTAAATTAATATTTTATGAGCCCATCTAACAAAACCCAATTTAATATACATTCCATTAAATACTAATTATTTTCCTTGAACCCCAGTTGAAACAGCCCTGTTTGGGTATCACTAAAGACTTTAGTAATGGACAGATTGAATTCCGTAGTCATTGTTTCACCTGTTATTTAGAAAACATTCTGTTTGAGAATGTATGAGTGGAAGCTGTTTGGCTAGTTGTATCATTGAAATCATGCTCAATGGGCTTGGAAGCCAAAGCAGACGCATTATTAAGCATCTGTGTTCAACTTGTAGTGTGCTAAAAGCAAATGTATTATCTCCATTATTTGTGTGTGTGTGTGTTCTGTGTGATGTTTGTATGTGAATGTGAGTATGTACATGCCTTAGCATGCATATAGGGGGTGATTGGAAAATTTTTAGGAGTTGGTTCTCTCCTCCCACCTTGTTGAGGCAGGGTCTCTCTATGCCTTCATGTGCTCTGCATGTTCTAATCTAGCGTCTGGGCAGTTCTCTGTCTCTAACTCCAGTCTGGCTGCAAGAGTGCTGGGATTACAGATACAAGCCACAGTCAGGCTCTTTCTGTGGGTTCCAGGAATTAAACTCTTGTCTGAGGCTTGTGCCACTGACTGTCTTAGCTGCTGAGCCATTTTATTTATTTTATTTAACTCAAAGCTCCTATTTAACCCATGGAATGTCACTCTTTGAAGCTGATTTCTACTAAACCGAGATTTTTGTACACTATCAGTTTCAGGGCATCAGGTTTTATATTGATGTTCTTGATCAATCATTTTTATGCAGGGTGAGTGATAAAGGTTCTATTTCATTCTTTTGCTAGTAGCTATTCAGATAGACAGCACCATTTGTTGAAGATGGTATCTTTTCTCCAATGTGTATTTTTGGCCTCTTTGTCAAAAGCCAGGTGCCTGCAGATGAACAGGCCTCTATGTGGGCGTGCAATTCTAGTCCATTGATCATGAAAGTGTTTCCATGCCAGTGCCATGCCGGCTATACTCTGTAGTGTAACTCGGAATTCTCTAAGACAGAGCTACCTCCTGCTGTTCTTTTCCTCTTCAGGATTGTTTTAGATATCTCAGATCTTCTCTATTTCCATGTGAAATTTAAGGTTAGTTTTTTTTTAATTTCTGTGAACAATTGCCTTGGGATTCTGATGTGGACTGCATGGAACCAGCAAATTGTATTTAGTATGATGTCCATTTTCATAATATTAATTCCACCAGTCTATGAGCATGGGAGTTTTCTCTGTCTTCTGGTGTTTTTTTTTTTTTTCAATTTTGTTTTCAGTGTCAGAAGCATGATATCACTCAAAACAGTCAAATTCACATAACATTAACCAGGACAGTATTACATGCCGTAATCTCAGTAGCTGTACTCAGTCAATGTTTCTTTCAGTGTTGCTACTGATTTATGATATGAGCAAAAAGCCTCCACCTCTGAGTCATCCTTATACTAGTCAGTAACATGCACTTGCTTAGCGTGTGTGATGAGTGGGCTAACCACCACTTATCAGTTAGTGTAAGTAGATACAGTTCTTTTTTCTATGTACAAACTTTATCTTTTGGATTAAAGAGATATAGGCTTAAGACTATGCTATTTTGCATTCCCAAACATGGAGCCGAGCAGTAATCTTTAAGCCTGAATTAGGTTAGGTATTCAATGTGGTATTTAAGAAAAGAAAAAACGGCATGAATCATTGTTGCAGTGTATGAGCTCAATTATTTTTATTCATTAAACATTTACAATAAGCAATGGATCCTTCTGAAAGGTCAGCATTCCATATAAATGGGACATGAACAATAACTCTGTTCTCTCCCCGAAGACTCCATTTGAGGTATGTGAGTTTATCCCTCTCTTTAAAACTAGGTCAGCAATTCCGTACCAGGAATTGTGGCACTCAGGAGAGCAGCAAACCTTTTTCAACTGAGGTTGAATTTAAATTAAACGTAGACTTCATGGTGTCTTTTTTTAAAAAAGGAAAGTATAGGGGTCAGAAAATAATCTAAACTATCATTTTTATATAGAAAGTCATAGAAGATTTGCAATCATGAGAAATTTGCAAAATCCACATGAAGAATTTTTTTTTGTCTGGGAAGCACATATTTGAACATTAGTGTTTCAAGAAGTGGATGGTTGTTTTCATAGGTTTGTACATGTAGGGGAGCAGAACCAACGTGTGGCTGAAAGCATGGAATTGCGTGTTAGGTGGCTGTGGGTTCCGAGTTTCCTTTTTCCTAGTGTGACTTTGGGCAAATCACATGGTAGCTTTTTTTTTTCTTCTCTGAAATTATAACTTTTGTCTTCTCAAATGATGAGAATTAGGTAAGTACTGCCCCCATTATACATTTTAATAGAGTAAGTGTCATTCAGGATAAGTTCTAGCTAATCTCTAGCTAAGGAAGTTGAGGCTACTTTGGGGACAGACAGAGTGCCTTTTGTTTGTTTACTGGTTCTAGAGACAGGGATTTAATTAACCTACAGAACCTGTAATGCTTTTCTACATGTGTTCAGTCCTTGTCTAATTAAAAAAAAACAACCCATTGACTTTCATTTGCCTTAAAATTTATTTATTTATTTGATGATAGAAAATTCTTCATCATGCAAAGTCTTGCATTTTTTGGTCCTTTGGGTACATACAATATTTAAGTGACAATTTTCTTTGCTACGTCTTGTCATAGAGTTCTAGACTTTCCCCTACCAATAGGTAGAGAGCCATTCCTGCCTTTATAACTACACAGAGAACTAATCATGTGTTCTCATTTTTAAACTTATGCTCTCCTTGAGCAGGGTTTGGTCCCAATAATTGTAGTAATTAGCATCAGTTGGAAAAATATGACTGTAGGAATACTTTATAACAAGGGTTTTTAAAAGTGGATACCAGGGGCTGGGGAGATGACTCAGCTAGTTAAGAGCATTGGCTGTTCTCCCAGAGGACCTGTGTTCAATTCCCAGCCCTGACAGGGCAGCTTACAGCTCTTTCTAACTCTAGGGGATCCAATACCCTCACACAGACATACACATGCAGGGAAAGACAAACACACTTGTGTTTTCTTGTCTCACTTAGGTTCTGCTACATTGTCTTGGCCCAGTTTGGGTAACACATCCCTCCTTTTCCCCTAATGCTACAGAAGCTGTTGATTGAACATAATGGTCCTTGTTTGGAGGTTGATAGAAGGTGCCCTTTGGCCAGGAAAACAGCTCTTGCTTTTAGAGGAGGCTATTTGCCAGAAGCTTCTATGAGAGAAAATTCCTCACCTGTACATAGCCTCTGCGATTACTTGGGTCAGACTGTCAGCGTGAGCAATATTTACCCTTTGTCATCAAGTCGAGGTGTTCACAGGAGAAGCAAAGTAAGGAGCCTGTGGGGTCATCGACTTAATTTTGTTTTTAACCCCAGCAGGAAAATGGTGTGTTCGGTAACAAACAGGCCCTAAGGCTGAGCTGGTCACCTTCGGGGTCATCCAAGCCTTCAGTGGACGCAGTGAGGGAACTTCACGCTGTAAATGGCCCCTTAAACTACACTTCGACTTGCAGGAGGGAAAGAATATGATCAAATATAGGTAAATTTAGAAATTGTTTTCAATAAAGAAATAGAAAAAGAGTCCGTGGTTTTGGTCAGCTGAGGCTGAAGAAATGGATGGGATTACAAGATGCCAGAGCCACTAAAGTGAAACCTTTGCTTGCTGGGGCAATCAATCCTGGTCATCTGGAACGGACAAATGAGCAGGGATGAAGAAGAGAGCAGCATCGCTGAGGTGAAGTCTTCTGGGAACTATTTCCTGAGAGTCAGCACACAGACGCTGTTTCAGAGGTGGCCTAGGTTGTACCTTGTGCTGACAGCTGAACATGGTTGTTGTAGAATACTGTATATGCTTATCATTTGCTTTAGTTTTTCTTTTTAAATATATGAACCATCAAGATTTTGATACCCATTATAAAAAAGTTAATTAATGAGTCCATAACATTTTATTAAATGAAATTTAAAGTTAGCTTAAACAAATTTAGAAAACATTAATAGCAGAAAATGCCTTGGTTTTGTTTTGTTAAATAACTTTGGACAAGCTACTATATGTAGAAAAAAATCAAATGATTTTTTTTGTGTGTAACTTACTTGTATCTGGAAAATATAAGAATATTATCTTGATTTTGAAACAGTAAGGCTGTAAGAATTTTATGGCAGAGTAGTGTTTAGTAGCTAAAGAATGAAATGTAATTGCAAATTTAATAAAATTGTGGCAATAAGATAATGGAAATTTCATTTGTAATACATTGGAGACTAAAGACACTGGGAATGTTTCATTGAGTTCTGCTCCTTTACCGTTCCAGTCCTAGCCCAAAGACACTGGCTATTAATGATACATGAGAGGTACTCCAGGTAATTGCTTAGCATTTATGAAGCTGACCTCAGTCAAGCCCTGTTGTAACTCTTATTCTGCTTTTTAAGGGCTTATTAGCTTATCAGTTCCAGTAATGCCTTCTTCCACCAGTCCAGGACAAGTTGGACTTATGATATTTGGCGTGACTTATGTTCATATTCTCATCATACTAGACAGTAGGGTGTTTAAAGATCATAGTCTTAAAGGGATTATTGCCCAGACTATAACATATCTGCCTGTCGCTAGTGGTTTTTTTTTGTATTAATTTGTAGTTGTCTTCTAGCAAAGAGATTATTATGTATGAAGGGGCTATAAATCAATTGCTACAGCGTAGTGCACCAAGTGTTATTCTAGAGAGGGGAATTCATATCAGGTACAGGGTGTGGCACAGAATAGTAGAGGTGCTTACGAAATACATTTTGAGTAGATTAAGTGATGGCTGGGGGCATGACTGTATGACCAGATTTGACTATGAACAGACAGAACCACGGCTGTTTGCCTCTGAGAAAAAAAGCTGAAAGTAAATTTCAAAAGAACGGAATAGCCACAGGCAGAAGGCAGGAAACATACTTGAGATAGAAGCAGCAGATAGGATGGTTAGTAAGGAGCATCTAATGCGATGTTGAGGCAAATGCTCTCTACTGGAAAGAGCAAAGACTCCTATTTGGCTGTTTTCAGTATTTCAAGCTGCCATCATGCATTAAAATAGTTTTTCTTTGTGATTTTCTTTACTGAAAGAAATAATTAGCCAAAAAAAAAAAAATTCAGATGCCATCTTCTGTTCTCCAGTTGTGAGGACCAAACAGATGCCCTAACGGGCTGCTCAGTCTTCTCTCAGAGATCAGCCCTCAAGTTCAGTTTCCTGAGAGTGAACAGGAGTTTCTGAGGAAAAGCCATGAATAAAGGACAATCAATCTCCAACACCCGCAAGAGCAAGGAGGAGGCTTGGTACATTCAGTACTAAGCCAGGCCTAGCCAGCCTCCACAGAAACTCAAGGACAGGACCTAGGACTTGTCCAGGCCTGCCTCGAAACTGTAGCTCTGAGTAACCCTTGACTAGCCTAGGCAATTAAAACATTCTAATATGATTTTCACTTGCTTAAGCCACTAACTTCCTTAGACATTCCCTGCAGTAAGGTTTAAAGAAGACCTTACCTCCCTCTCAGGGTTGCTGCCATCTTGCCTTTGTGTAGTATGGTTGGCCCTAGCATGCTGGTATAGTAATAAAAAGGACTTTTGGCTTTTGCATCAGATCTGGGCTCTTGGTGGCCTTTTGGGGTCTTGACTCTGGTACAACACAGTCAACAGGTGCATTTAGTGATCAGCCTTGTTTATAGATTCTCCCTTCTCTTTTTATCTCTTTACCCACTATTCCTTCCCCATCTTGAATTCAAACACCATCTTTCTTTCCTCGTCATTCAAAGATCATTTCCTGGGACCTTTGTTCACATTGCTGTCTTAGTGGCATCTCAGATGCCTCGATGTGAAAACCCTTCTCTTCATTTTTGAGAATGGACCACCAAGGACCAGATTATAAAGGACTTTGCATGGTAAACTAAGAATGTCTTTTATTCCCCCAACCCCTGAAAACTGACAAAATCTCTAGAATGATCTTAAGCTTTGTGACATGTCTGTTTCTGTTTTAGAAAAACACTTTGAAAGGCTTGGGGATGTTGCCATGGAGAACATCCCACTGAAGGAATGTATAGAAGAACCAGGAGAAAGATACTTTTAATTGGAGAAATACTTGGAAAGATGGTGGAGCCCTGTTAACCCCAGGAAGAGGAAACATTTTCAAGGAGAGAGCTCACAAAGAAACTTCTGCCACATTAACTCTCCTCAAGAGAGGATGCACTAGCTGAGTGCCTTCCATCTTCCCTCCAAGGGGTCGGCAATGAAGATGGAGAAGGCAGTGAGCTGCATGGGAGCCACTGAAGCTGGGATGTGAGATGGCAGGCAAAGGGAATTTTAGGCCCTGCTCTTCAAGTCTTGCTGCTACATTTGCCTTTGAATGTACGGTAAATTTGGGGTACAGTGGAAGTCAGCTTCTGTGTGTAAGGCCAGTCTTGTTTTTATCTTCATGAAGTCACTGTCATGGCCCATCCAGTCTTGATTTTGTCTTCATGAAGTCACTGTTCTGGCCCATCCTTTTTTTGGGAGCCACAGTGGCTCTCAGAATTTGTTCCAGATTGCTCTGAAATGGTTGGAAGGGAGGACACCCTGAATTACAATTTTACTGAATTCTAGCCTGCATCTCACATTATATGCATTTGCATAATTCACAAAGATTTACATATTCAGTCAAATTACAGTACAAAACTGTTCCAGAGTGCACAATGCCAACAATAGATACATGACTCAGATTTGTATATTCACACACACTCTATTAAATGGCTAAAGGAGAAAAAAATTGATACATAGGATAAATGAGCTTCCAAAGTAATCCTGTTCCTCAAATTCAAACTCAAAAATTCTCTCTTCTGTGATTTATTTTGACAGTTTTCAACTGGGCTGGGTATTTAAGTCAGTGAGGCTTTCTTTTGCAGCCCTAAGCTATTATTTCTTTCATAAATTCCTTTTTTAAGGGGTCTGAGAACCCATGCCGTACCCTGGATCATGGCTATCATGACTGAGAAAGCATAGATCTGTAGACCTATGAGTCAGGATGAAAGCGAAATAACAGAATGTGGTTTGGAATTTAGACTGAGCTAGACCCTCTTAGCATATCCTTCTGACAAAGCTCAGAGACATCTGATAGGGCAGATAGAAAAAAAATAAATGTATCAATTTGGTTTTAGTTTCTCCATGATAGGGATCAGTCACCCACCCAACCAGTGACTGCGATTCTGTGGTCCACATAACTGCAAAAGCAGAAGTCCAGCAGAAAGCACGAACCCATGAAGTGTGAGATTGTAACCACCCTGGAAGAAGTGAAGATGTTCTAGACACACGGCCTCTCTCTTTTGTTCTCAGACTGCTGAAGTAGACCCCAGGGGAACAGGAAAAGGATGATGCCCTGGTGCCCGCTGGAGAGGGAACTTGTCTCCAGAAAGAGGTTTCACATAGTTCTGACAACTTACACTACAGACTGAGTGGAGATAAGGGGCCAATGATGGGAAAGAGGAACCAGGGGCACTCAGTTATGCCTACCAAAAGCCCTCTGTTTAAACCTACGCCTCATGGCCAGACCCTGAAGATGGACGTGAGAAGGCTGCCCCTGGAATTCCTCTTGTGCTCCTCTTCCCACCATGACCATGTGGAATACGTCCCCTCCTCTCTTCTTCCTATAGTTTACTTCTGTAATTGGGTTTGATAAGGACGTGTGGCCATCTCAGCTTGTTAGGCCTACCAGGGCCCAGGCTCTGACCCTAATAGCTCTGGTAGAAAATGTGCCTCTGAAGGGCAAACCTTCTCCTCTTCCACTTCTAATTCCCCCGCTGTTGACTAAGGCTTATGGTTTCAATGGCACCGTCTCCGCCACTTATCTTCCTGTTTTTTTTCTTTTCTTTCAGGAGTTGACTGTTTTTTCCCCATTGCTAAGAAGGAGAGAATAGTGTTTGAAACAAGCAAAGCTCTGCTAGATTTTTTTTTCCTACCAATATCCAGGACTTAGAAGTCTCACGTGTGCAGCTGACAAGGTACTTCAACCTGCAGTTCGTATCCTAAGCCTGGATTCCTCCTAACTGTCGTATGTGAGCACCTGCTCCATCTGACGGGAGTAAGGGCCTTCTTGTGCTGTGCGGGACAGAGTAGCAGATGTGATCATGCCTTTCTGGCTCCAATTCCTGACAGGATATAGTATTTGGATTTATCGTCAGATTTCTCCCGATTCTACTAGATAACTCCAGAAATGCCTGCACTGGCTGCAAGATGAAGCGTGTCTCAGTTCAGCCCCAACTGGAGTTGAGTGTGGGCACAGCAGCCCACATTGTGTTTGAAGCTCCAACTTGCCTCCTGCCCACTGGTTCTGAAATTTAAAGCCTCATAGGCATCAGCTATGTGTGCAGTAGCCACACTTCTGAGGAATCTAATGACATCCATGAATTTCCGGGGACATCAATATTCAAAGAGTCAAGAAGGTACAGCTATTAAGACCATTAATATCAGCTGCATTAAAGCTCAATTATATGTTGATCCAAACCTGTAAAGTCTCTGACCTGTTCTGGCAAACATGTTAGGGATTCATGTAAGCACACTCTTGCCCCTTAGATTCATGAATCCTAAATTGTAAGTTATACTTGGGAGTCAGCAAGAAAGATTGAAATGCCAGTATTATTTTTTTGATAAAGATGGATTGGAAGATTTGACTTATACTTGAAGCCCAAATGGGCTCCTTCTTATTTTTCCCCTTGAATTATATTGTGTTCTTCAGCAGCAGCAGCAGCAGGAGCAATAGCCATCGAGCTATGAATCTCACGTCCCCACACTGCTCTAGTGTAAAGCATTCAGCGAGGCCTGTAAGCCGGCAACAATAAACAAGTATAAAATACATAAATCATATACGGCGACACTCCTGAGAACAATGGCTTTACTTCATTTCTTCTGCCTATTTCCGGCGAGAGGGTGGCCAGGATCAGGGAGGTTTGGGGTATGGTGAGGCAAGTTTGGATCCCAACATGTCCTAAAAGACTAGAATTTTTGTTTGTTTGTTTCTATTTTAAGATTTGCAATAGGTATATGGGCTGACAGGTTGCTTTTTTCTCCCCAAGTGGTGACAATAGAAAGAACCAAGGTCAGAACCAAGGACATGAAATACGAAGACAGAAGGCTGCTTAGTGTCCAGGTGGCAGAGCTCTTGGGTCAACCTAGAGACAGCGGCTGCTGTGGAGCTGTGGTTTTCCATCTTTGCTGTGTCTCAGACACCGCTGGAGTGCTCACCACATTACAGACTGTCCTACTTCACCTTCTCACACTTCAGTCTTGGTTGGTGCATTTGAGTTTGTGTTTCTTACAGGTTCCATGGTAAGGATACATCTGGGGATGTAGCAACTACATAGCACTATAGAGTTCGTAGGGGAGACAAAAATAAAACAAAACAAAACAATGCACCATTGTGGCATCAATGGACTATGGCAGAGGTGAGGGTGTTTTGGCTCAAGAAACTTGGCGGTGATGAGAAGTCTGCACAGATTGCAACAGAACTGGTTTGTCATACACTTACAACTCAAAGCTACCACAGACTACGGTTTCTAAGGGTTGGGCACTGTGTGCTTGGTGTTGGACCTAGGAGAGCTGTCTTCTCACTTTTACCTTGCCCCACGAGCTCTTTTGACTCACTCTTAGATTTGGAGAGCCGTGATGAAGGTTGGCACTGCTTCCTGTCAGCTTATCATAACTTGCCCCAGAACCTTTAGAAGACACCTCCAGAAGATTCTGATGTCCCAGATCCTAGTAGCGGCTGTGTCTCTGCTCCTATGTTTGTCTTTTTTCTTCCTTGCCCGTCCCATTATCACGTAAAAAGTCTTTCACCCTGACTCTGAATTATCCTGTTTTGAGTATGTCATCCAGGATCCTGAGTCATATAATACGTGTGTTCTCTTACAACACGGATTTCTCTGATGTACAATCCTTCCTCGATTTTCATTTTCAGTCACTGTGACTTGGGTAGAGAGGACTGTCCTTTTCCAGATCCATAAGCGGGCCACAAAGGCCCGGACTTTGCTGGGATCCTCTCTCACTCCAGCTCAAAGATGGGATTTTGATCTAATTTAGTTCAGCGCTGCTCAGCTCACAGACCGCATGCACACGAGCGAGGAGGCTGACTTTTTCCCAGTAAGTGCTAGGCTGGTGCACAAAGACAAGGGCCGTCCTATGACCCTACTCATCACTTAAGGGATCGTGCCAGGAGTGACGCCATTTCACATTTACAAATGGTGACCCATACAATGACACGTATTTGTGGAATTGCTTCCAGACTATCCTCTCTCTCTCTCTCTTTCTCTTTTTAAATCACAGCTCTGTTGTTTAACTTACTGTGCTTTGAATTAAAAAGAGGTTAATCTAAATTGTATCATAAGATATTTGAAGTATAGAAACCACAGAGGAAGGGAACAGAATTAGGGCGTTTTGTGGGGACAGAAAGTGTTTACAAAGGGCTCAGGACCTTTGTGCCCTATGGATTGTCATGCTTATTCCCACTGCTAAGTAACCATCACTAGATTGTCAGAGAAATGGAAACAGGTAGCCAGTGGTACAGAGTTTGTTAGCACCTTTAAATGAATTTCCAATTCACTAAAAGCTAATGCTTTTAAAATATGTAAACTGCTGTCATGTGAAATAAAGGAAGAATTCATCCATTTAAAGTGGCTTAAAACATCTTAGCTCGTATTTATAAAACCTGACAAAGATCTCTAAAAAACAATCGAAAACCAACAGTGGTTGAGAAAACAACGTGCTAGCCCTCAGAATTTAAGATATATTTTAGCACTTCAAGACGTATTTTAAAGTTTTGAAGCAAATGGCAAATTATCAACAGCTTCTTGTCAAAGCGGGTGCCGTAATTACTCATTTTATTTGAAGCAGTTTATTCTCAGCGTCTCCCCCAGCTTCCACTCTGCCACTCACTCTGCACCAGGAGTGATCTGGGCTCCCCCAGGTGCTGGCAATAGCTGCAGAGCGGCTCCACAGTCCGAATTTCCCCCGTGCCAGTAGCTGGCTTCAGCAGCTGCTCCTGGTTACTGGCAGGGAATCACTCATTCACGTGCTGGGACAGCTGCTTGGGGTGGCGAGCGCTTTCGGGGCCTGTGGACAAAGGCCAGGTTCTCCCTACAGCTGCCACAAGGATCTTGGAGATCTTAGGGAGTGCAGAGCTGGACGGTTGTGGCGATCTCTGACAGTTGCTCGGTGCTGAGTCCGCCATCCAGGAGATCTCATTAGAGCCCTGGAGTCAATTACCGCAGCCCCGTCATCTGCTTCCCGAAAGCGTGCAGTGGAAGCTAGGAAATGCAGCTGGCGAGTTCATAAGAAAACAGTTTATTACTCTTCCGTTGAACCTAATGACTCTATTTAATGAGATTTCTGTACAATTCAAAGTAACATGGAAGGATCGGCCGCTAAATGTAACTGCTCGGTGCAGCGGTCCTCGGCTTTAGCTGCTCATTGCGACCCTGCAAGCTGAAGCAAGGCAAACACCAAATCTCACTCGCAGAGTTTCTGATTTTGATGTCTCGGGGGAGGAGGCAGCCTGAGCAACAGGAAGCTCCAGAGCATCGCAGTGGATAACTCTGTCAACTACATGTAAAAATCACTGCCCCGGTTAGATCATGGCTAGGCTTCAGCCTGAACGAGGGCGGCTCTACAGGTGCCATCTGTCAGCTCTGGCCTTGGTTATGAACCTTTGCATTCTATTTGGTGCTCACCTGCTGTGGTTCAGAGAAATTAAACAATGAATGGAAATGTCTGCGATGTTCTGAAGAAATCAGAAAGTTTAATAAACAAAGCAAGTAGGAGCAGTGAAAAGCAATGAGCAGGCAATGGTCTCTCCACTGCTGTGCCACCTCCTGCCCCTGAAGAGAAAGCTATAAATGCGTGGAAGAAGGCTGGTTTTAGGTTAATGTCTATCTGACTTGTCACATGTCTTGGATCAATTATTAACAGTGGTGCATCTTCCCTCAGAGTCGTCTTGAAGGATTTATGGATATAATATTTCGTATTGCCTAAGAGACACAGAGAGTCTATGGTAGAACACTGGGCGTGAACTTTCTCTTCTACCCCACTCAAGAAATGAAAATGTGATGGAAGGTGTTTTCAGGGCTGAGAAAGCTGGACCACGTTCTTAGACAATTTGCTTCCTGATATATATAGTGGCTTGGCTCAAGTCTTCATTGTGCTTTTGTGGGCTGAGTTTCAGGACACCCCCAAACATGCGTGGGCTATGTCCTGGGTAGGCTTCTCAAAACTGTTGTGTAGAATTTGAATAAACTACTAATTAGGTGGATAATGAATGCGTACCAAGTCACTCACACACTGCCACTCAGAGACGAGCAGGGCACTGGACAGTAAGTGCTGAGCTGACTGGACCCAACTCTTGAGAAGATTTCCGGTCAAGGTCTTGGATTCCAGGTGAGAGGTTACTCCTGGTGCTAGAGCAGTGGGGACAGCTTTGGGTTGAAGATGTTGGGCTTGGAAGACAGACAGGTGAGGATGTAAATCCCAGGGCTCATCAGATTGAAGCTTTTAAATCTGTTTTCCTCACCAGAATGGGATTTGTTTTTATTCTGGTCATGGTGTAGGGGGTCAAATGTTAGGAACAAAACATCTAGCTTAGGTTAGCAAAGGGGAGAGGTTTCTGCCTCTGGAGTGCTGAGATTAAAGGCGTGTGCCACCACGGCCTTAGGGTAGATGGTAAAAAGATAACCATGTTATCATTGCTACTTGTATGCTTGCAAATGCTGATTTATTATTAAGCATTCAGAATAAATCAACTGTTTTTGGTGTTTGAATGAGTTGAAGAACTCTAAGTAGCCACTCTTTCAATAGGTGTTAGCTGAGTGGTTGATTAGAGCCAGTCACTGCTTCCGCCCTGAGAATACAGATGTAGACATATTGGAAACTGGTGCGAGGCTCATGGATCTTCCACCTATGGGCTAATTATCTTGCCTTTTTATTCCCCAGAAAAGATTCATATCACCCTTAGAGAATTATCCATTTAAAACATAGTCCAGCTTATCTTTTCCATTCTATTTAATATCAAGCATTTCAAAGAGATTTCTTAATTTTAGCTACAGATAAAGTATGAATTTCAGGCTTGAAAAGATTAAATGTTGCTAACAGCTACCTCAAATTAACGCATTTAAATTCCTTGGATGAGGTACTAAAAATCGATTAGTACCATATAATGGGACCTACATAACTATTTTATTCGTACTCCATGTCTTTCACCTGAAACCATCATGTTTAAATACAGGGAGTCAATTGATTAAGCATGGTTCATGTACCTTAGTAAAAATAAAAAAACATATTGAATCTCCTTGAGCAATTCAGGCAGGAGCAGGACAGAGAGAAAGTTACTGGGTGACATGTCTGGTAGGGGGTAATCCTCAGATGGTGTGGTTTGCCTCTTGTCGGTGTGTCTGTTATCACAGCATCAAAAGTAGAAGGAAATCGGGTAGACATTTAAGTATGGGGCTGGGTTTCTGAGGTTTGATGTCTTCAAGCTCGTAATTTTTTTCCCTTTGCTTTCCTTCTCTCCGCCCCATGGACACAGTGTGACTTCCTGACTGACTGTGGGTACAGTGTGACTTCCTGAC
>JABTXL010003523.1:5078017-5105997 GCA_025134845.1 Neodon shergylaensis | reverse complement strand
TCTTCCTCTTCCTCTTCCTCTTCCTCTTCCTCTTCCTCTTCCTCTTCTTCCTCTTCCTCTTCCTCTTCCTCTTCCTCTTCCTCTTCTTCTTCTCCTCCTCCTCCTCCTCTCCTCCTCCTCCTCCTCCCCCCTCCTCCTCCGCCGCTGCCGCCGCTGCCTCCTCCTCCTCTTTTTCTTCCTCCTTCTCCTCCTCCTTCTTCTCCTCCTCCTCCTCTTTTTCTTCCTCCTTCTCCTCCTCCTCCTCCTCCTTTACCTCCTCCTCCTTCTCCTCCTCCTCCTCCTCCTTTGGTACTTTTAAATCTATCTTTAAATGAAGCTAATCTAATGGGAGATCTGAGTACACATATAGCCACGAGGTTTTGACATCCTACATTGACCTTTGACCCTCAGTGATGTCATTGGATGATAATGAGTGCTGTTTTCATAAAGGAAAGACACCATTTGAAATTGGTGCTAGAATTCCTGGCAGATACTTTGAGAATTTTGTCACCTTGGCAAGGATATACGGGAAAAGTAGCTCTACTATATCTCAGAATTCATCTTTGCCCTTCAGTCGCACTTGGTAACCCTGTCCCCCCACTTGCACTTGGACGCACTTGTAAACCTCAGCTTAAAGAGCCTCATGGGGATTCTGCTTCTGCTAACCTATAGGAAGGAGGTTGTCTTGTTGAATGCTTTTGGAAAGAAAGACTTAGCAGCAAATAATTTTTTTTTAAGTTTCTCTAAGTAGGATCTGTTAAAGAAGTGAGAGAAGCAATATGAGAATTGGAAGAAGCCAAGGAAAGGGACACCAATTTAGGCAAATTTAAGATTGTTTCAACTTAATCCTGTAGAAAGCTCTGGAGTACAAACAAAGACAGGAGCTTTTCCTGAGCTGCTGCAAGGAGCTACTACTGGGTCTTCATGCTTCCAGTCCATTCAGGATGGGTGTCGGCTGTCTGTTTGGACTGCGAAGTCCTAGGCTTCCTCAGCCTCACCTAAAGACAGCATAGTTCAAGTGTTTGACTCAGAAGACACTTACTAGTCTTACTAGCAGAAGTATAAAGAAGCTGGAGGTTGGGTACCATAATGGCTAAAGAAATCCCAAGACACCCAGGTTTTCCATTGACAATGTCGGGGGCAGAAGTTATCTGCCTATCTATTTCCCACTTTCCCCTAAGGATATCAAGACTGATGCTATTTTTTGTAGGTTATATTTATTTCCCAGAACTCTTCTTAATAACATGTTCTCAGTGCTTCTTCATTAAACAAATACACTTCCCCCAAATAATGTGTGTTCATTGTGCTTCTGTCTCCTGACATGCAGCCTCATCCATAAAAAGCCCCCTTTACTATCTTGGTTACTGCATTTAAACTGTTGTGTTTAAGAGGAGACCTTGCATCTCGGAAGGCCATGCCTGGTTTCCCTGAGGTCTTTTTAATGGTGGCCGTGCTCTTCTTTCTCAGACTTGGGGATGCAACGTTGTCTCCTTCATCTGGGTCCCACTGCCATTTTGGACTTCTTCTCTTCTCCCCTTCCAGAGCAACCACCGACCCTTTAACTGACTGACCATGAGAGCTGCATATGTTTGATACTTCTTTGTTATTTTCTCCAAATTCTCTAAACTTGCTTGAACATGGGAGTCTTAAAAATAATTGATACTAGGTTTTGTCACTAGAGTTTTGACATAAAAGCTTCCCAGGTGATTCTATAAAAAAGAAAAGTTGAACTTTAGCGTTCTAATTTTTAAAAATTACATTTGGCTTCACTCTGCCAGTAAATTGTCTTCATTCTCATTGATTTTGTATTTATCAAGTATTCTTTAGCATTCCCAACTGCATTATATACCCACTGCCTCCCCATAGAAAGTATATTTTAATGTTTCCTTTATTCTCTTGAAATGAATTTCACAGATAATGCCTGCCAACATACACAGTAGTTAGAATCAATATTATTATCGGTTATTTGAGAAAGATATGTAATAATACGTAACAATGCATGACTGCTCAAGCGCCACTGCAGTTAGAGGACATGAACAGACAATATTCTGCTTGCAATAAATGCAGAGTTACAAACTGATGTGACTGAATTATAATGGAGAATTAAGTACCATGCTGTCAGTTACATGACTTTTGAGCTGTAAAACAACTTTTGTAAATTTCTAAATAAATCCATACAACCTTGTTTTGATTACAACATGCATTTGTAAAAAGGGCAAAATATATTAAAATAGCATAAAAATAAGGTGTTTAAAACTCATAATAGAGCTGGTTCGTTCTTTCTGTTATTTTTTCCCACTTATGTGAATAGTTCAACCCAGCATTTGAAGATCAGGAAGGGAAAACTCTTTGGTAATTGGTAATTTTCTTGGAACATATGGAAGTTCTGGATGATGGAGGTCTGTGGAGTCAGAGCAGGTGAAAGAATAAAGAATGTCTCTTTTGTGTCACGTGTCACTGGGTTAAAATCAATGACATGCGTAACTCAAAGGAGGAAGGGTCTGTTTGGCTTACCAGAGTATAGAGTCCTTAGTCACTTAGCCTTCCATACACTTGGCCAGATCTTCATCCCCCTCTTTCAGAAACCCAGCCCGTGAGAGCGGAGCTGCCCACATTCAGACTGTTTTCTCCCTCCTGGGATGATCCTGTGTGGAGGTTCCCTCACAGACACATCTGGAGGTGTGTGTACCAACCAGTGATTCTCAGCTCAGTCAAGTTGACATCGATGATGAATGATAACAAGAATGGATGTGGGTAATAGAGTTAGCTGACTAACCAAAGCTGGCCTAAGACAATGGGGTCTTATTATCACACAGAGTCCTCTACTGTGAAAAGCTCTCCAGTCTTGGGGACATTAGAACAATGGATCATGCCAGAGCAGGCTGTAGGTAAAGAGAATATGACCCACGAGCTCCAGATGTCAAGGTGGCTCTAGAACTCACTCTTGGTTTCTTTCCAGTTGATTCCCCAGATATCTTGTCTGTTTATATCATAAACTTAATGGAATATTTAAATACTATATATACATTATCATAATTCAGTCCTTTTTCCATATACTCTCTTTACAGTAAATGGACTACTCAATCAGTTGCTCAAAATAAAAGTATCCTTTGCATATAAGGGAAACTCTCACTGGACTCAGTGACTTATAAAAAAATTAGGAGTCTTCCCAAACATTCTGCTTTCTTCAAAGTCTGTGATCAGTTATGTACACCCCTTAGACATGCCAGATCCAACTATTGCTCTCACACTTTCCAAGTCAAACGGTTGTTTTGTCATTTTTTTCCCCGGAGGAGGGAAGGCAATAATTTGTATTTACATCTACTCTTCTTCAGTGGGGCCCCAGCGACAGGCCAAAGAAGCCATTCCACACATGTCTCTTTTGGGGAGTGAATTAGTTCCGTGGAGATGCTTACGAATGCATGGGAGGGGCTAGTTACAGAGGTGTGGATGGATCTCAGCTATCTGACCACCAGAAAAATCACATCTCAGTATGAGAGATGGGTGATTCAAGATGTGGAAAAGCTGGGAGCACCCAGGTATACCATCTTGATCTTGGGGAGAGGCCTGGTGAAGGCTGGCTGCAGTTTCTTCTTTGAAGCATCCCAAGTCTCTTCCTTTGTCCAGTAGGGAATTTTTCAGTCCAGAGGGAACTGTTACACAGAAGCATTCTTTTTGAAAAGCTTCCTGCCTCTGTCTCACCCTCCTGTTTCTCTTTCCTGTTCCCTGCACGGAAGCCAGAGGAGCTTTTCAGTTCTTAGCTCAAATTATTTCATTCCTTAAACACTTCAGCATCTGCCTGTCAAACTCAGAGTGAAATTCAATCCCTCATTCTGCCTGGTTGCAAGCCATTAGCCAGTCTAGTTCAGTTACCGTGTAACATAGCAACGACCCTCCATCATCTGTTTTGTCTGCGGTCGGAGTGCATGTTCGTGGGTTCCCTTTCTTCCTCACATGTGACAGGCATCTTGCCTGTCCTGTTCACCCCTGCACAGCAAATATTTGTCGAACAAGTGAGGAAGAGCTATTTTGAAGACAATCAGTATACTTTGTGGAACAGATTGCCCTTCCTTCTTTCTGTAGGATGCTATAAAATATGCGCAGAGGAAATTCTGTCTTCTTGTGAAGAGAGATAGAGAACCGTAAAGCACGGTTTTCTGACATGAACTTCATTTAGTGTTGCTGTTTTTGTCCTGGCTTTCCATTTAACGTGATTTCTCTGCCTTTTGTTTAGATTAGATTTATGGTTTCAGTTTGTCGTGAGACAAGGCATACTGGAAATGAGGTAATACCTATTGAGATTATCGTGACGCTCCATGAGATTGTAGGTTTATGATACATACTACCAGGATCAGCAGTCTTTTCTAGTCTTACACTGTGAACACACACCTGTGGGATCAATAGTTCTTTTTGTTTGTTTTTGTTTTTCAAGACAGTTTTTCTGTAGCTTTGTACCCTTTCCTGGAACTAGCTCTTGTAGACCAGGCTGGCCTCAAACTTAAAGAGATCCACCTGCCTCCGCCTCCCGAGTGCTGGGATTAACGGCGTCTGCCGCCACCGCCCAAAGGGTGGATAGTCCTTAACAACCAAGTATCTCTTATATTTCCTTCCCAAGTTCCACCCATGCAAATGCTTAAGGCCCTTTGTGTTGGGGCTGTAGGTGCACTTTAGGCAGGGACTGTTTAGGTACACACAAGGCCCTTTGTCTGATCCCTGGCCCTACAAAGCAACAACAAAATCCCTTTGGGTACTTTGAATTTGAAACTTTATTCAGACACTCACTCTAGGTGTTTTGAGTCTAAAGTGATTGATTGGGCGTGCAGGTTTTGTGCCCAAGCGTTGAGCAAGTGGTATCACGTGAACACAGACCAACAACTGTTTCTTACTGTGTCCTAAGCAGCTTGAGTCTGGGAACCTGACTGGGACTGTGAGGGGTTGAAGAAAGGTCAGGGACACTGAAGGCACAGCAGACGACATGGACACAAGAAGAGCTGGGGTCAGGCAGATAGTGTGCTCTCTGATGAAGTGGCACCGACTACTGCAAAACCAACCAGGAACCTCAACATATTTGTTACGGACTGCACGGGGGAGAAGTCAGCCTGCACAGCAGCCTGAGGCTGTAACCATTATGGGGGAGGAAGCTGCAGTTTCTACTTTTTGCACACGTTGCTCAATCATTCATAAGCACTGGTAATTAGACCAAAGAAAGACTTTGACGTTCTGAGCCTGACGCTCAGGGAAAGTTTTGCTCTTTTCCAATGGCTTTGAGAGAGTTTGGGTTCTTGACCCGCCTGTGTCCACCTCGACAATAACATTCTTTCTGTGTTTCATCCACTCTGCACATCCATCCCAGGCTTCCCTGGCCCCTCACAGTCTCCTTTGCTCTAAAGGCAGCATTGAGGTCAGGCAGCAGCAGGCGCTGGAACCACTGAAAATGGCTCGACCAGGATGCTAGTAAACGCAAGCTCCAAGGGCGAAGTTACTGCTGTGAAATGCAGGGACCTGTGAAAACCATTAGAGTTTGTTTAGCTTTCTGGCATCTAAAGAGAACGCCAACAAAACCTGTTTTGATAAATGAAGAGATTTAAGATTATCCACCTTTAAAAGGTAGGTTAGTAGCCAGCAATAATAGTAGAAAACTCAGTTATATCTGCATGAAGTTTTAAAATGACGTCATTACCTCCACATCCGTGAAAGTACTTTCTCTAGCACACCTGTGCAGACAGTACGGTAGGGATCATTAATTTTCAGTGCGTCATCTAAAAATAGACATTAAAGGATTGGAGCAACCTGTCCTGTCTCACACTTTCTTCTCTCCTCCTGCAGTCATCTCAATATCCCTCCCCCCAGACCCAAGCACACCCTCGTGGTTTGATGTTCATGTTGCAACACCAACGGACCAGTGATTCCGTCCTGCGCAGGCTTTTACTTACCACTGAGCTCAAAACACCCTTTCCATTCTCCGAAATATTATAGCTTTTGTTTCTTGTGTGTTGCTTTTCAGGCATTAATGTCATACTCAGATTAGACCCAAGGATGCTCCAGGCTCTATGTCCACGTTCTGATCAATTGAAAATAACGTTTTTGTTCATTCTTTTCTTTTAACTTGTTGATTTCCAAGTCTTTCCCCCCAATTACTGAGGTTTTGCAAAAAAAAAAAATGGTTGCTGCTTGTCTTTAAATTCCTTCAGGGACTCCAGCAGAATGCCTGTAAGAAGGTCACGTGCTTCCAGTATCCACTGAATAAACAGATAGATACGCAAATGGTCAATGCCAATTATAAAACAGCCTGCGTGTCATCACCACTTAAATAAATGGTGTCTAAGTTATACACGTGGCTTTGTAAACTGATGCTCTTGACAGTATGCTTCACGCTAACCACGCGCTCAGCCTATTGCTTTATGTTGCAGCTGCTTTGTGTTCAGATTCTCAGACAGCCCCGATTTTGATCACATTTTTAAGGTACGGTGATGTTTTATTTCACACACTCCCACTTGTCTATTGATACAGAAGCCTTCATTTGACAGGGAGGCTATTATTTCTTCTGCATCCACATGTACATTCTCAGGTTCCTAATGACATGGTAAGTGTTTGATCTTTAACATATTTAGAAGTGGCAAGATGTCTTTATGAGCTCCTTTGCCTCTTGAGAATTGCTATAAACTTGGTTTAAGGTTCCCCATTCAAGGCCAGTATGATTCCATAATTGCTACAAATTCTTGGCAGTCAGCCTCGTCAAGTCCCTCTCTCTGTCTGTTCCTACATTTGGGAATGTCGCCTTGTCATTCATTTAAGGAGTTCTGAACCTTCTCTGTTTTTTTTTTTCTTTTCCTTCTAGCAGTGGGAATTTTGTGAATTTTGTGGACTTTAATGAAGACTTGGGGGCTCTTTTTAGAAACTCCACTGCACATTACAAAACAGCCTTTCTCCATTCAGCTCCTTGTTCTCAGCTATTTCATTTCCCCTTTTCTTTTCTGTCTGTTTGTGTTTTCTTCTTGATTTTGTTTTATTAAGAACAAATAGTTCATTTTCTGTCTCAAGCAGTTCGGTTTCACCTACATTGTGGTTTTATTATCTGTCACCCAATCCAAGCAAGGTGATTGCTGTATATTCTTAACAAAAGGGCTGCTCACTCCCTGAGAAGTCTCATGCCAGCGAAAACAGTTCTTGTTATACCCATATGTGCATACTCAAGCTTCTCACATTCGTTATGTGGAAAATACAAAGGCTGGCAAAACAGGAGCATAAAGTATTGTAAAGAGATGGAGTCTTCCGAGTGGGATAAAGGTCATGGAAGAGCCAGAGTATTTACTAGCTCAGGACGCACCAGTCTGCGTTACTAGAGCCATACAAGTTTTCACAGAATGCGCTGCTGCAAAAATATCTTCCACTAGTTGTCTGAAAACATACAGCAGACTGTGAAGCTCATCTGAGAAGGGTCTGCTCCCCTCCTGTAATGATAAGGATCCCGAGGAGCAGTGGAGTGACTTCTCAAGAGCCATTTATTAAAAGACAAAAGTCAGACTGCAAACTTGAGTGTACCATCACCATGTTGGACACACGTCACTGATCAGTGGGGGGTCACTAATCATAAAGACATTTAAGTTCTCAGCAATTTCAGTCTGCTCACAAAGCTCTTATAATCTCCTGATTGGCTGCTAAGAAAGAGTAGAAAGAATTCTCAGCCAGGCAGTGGTCGTGCAGGCTTTTAATCCCTGCACTCTGGAGGCAGATCTCTGTGAGTTTGAGGCCAGCCTGATCTGCATAGTGAGTTTCAGGACAGCCAGGGTTACATAGAGAAATCCTGTCTCAAAACAAACAAACAAACAAAAACAGAAAACAAAAAATAAAAAAGAAGAAGAAAGAAAAATTTTCCTCTACTTTCAGAGTTTCTGCTAAGTATCTAAATGTTTGGTTTATGCAATTTGATGATCTTTGATACAAACACCAAAAAATGGTGGGTTAAAAGTTACTTATGTGTTTGGAGGAAAATATTCCTTATAATAAAGTAGCTTGTATGGAAAGAGAAAAAGATTGTAAGTGTGAGAAAATATTAGCATAAATATCTCACCAAAGCAACCTGTGTTCTCACTTTCCCTTTCCTGTTGCATAAACACTATTAATAGTGTTGTGAAATTACAAGCGTGTTGTGGGAGAGAAAGAGATGGCCCCACTTCCTGCCTATGCCAATTGTCTTACAGGAGCCTCGGCTGAACCTGCCTGGGGCTGTGTCTTACAAACATGCTGTATCGTATGTTTTTGAATGGGTGATTCCGAAGGCTTGTAAACTCCTGGGAGCACTGCTCTAAAGCTGTGTCTTCCAGCCTTTATTCTGCACAGGAAAAACTATAGGGGTAGAGAGAGGGCTTTATAAAAGTGTAGGCTCCTGGCCTAGAAGTAAGAGTTCTAAGTCTGACAATCTGGAATGGGGTCCGTTAATAATCAGTTCCCATAATTCTAAAGAGGGTTGTTTGAAACCCATCCTTTCAGGTATTCTGAAATGTATTTGCTTTAGATTTAAATGTATGTGTACAAGTGAATCCCTTCCACCCCACAAGAAGACACCAAATTCTTTTCCTGAATCTGTTTATCTTCTGCCCATTTTCAAGGCATTGACCTTAGATAATAATAGCAATTTGGTCTCTTCTTTCATTATGTAATATTTCCCATTTTATTTGATGTTGACATTGCAATAGCAATATATAACAAGCTAATAACGGTACAGTGGCAGGAAAGGTCAGTGGAAAGAGACTGGAGGTACACTGCACTTGTTCTAGATACTTTAGGTCAGACGTGCACTTGCCTCTCAGGCCGGGATCACGGCTGCTGCCATTCTTCGTCACGCCAGGTCTTTATCTTTGTTTGGATAAGTATGTTCAAGTACACACACCCACACACAGAAGAATCTACTTTGTGAACACATGAGAATATCTTCTTGATAGTCCCTTATGTTTATAGATAGATCTAATTATATTTTTGAAGGTTTTTAATGTTTGTGCATCCATAGAATAATATGCTCATATTTGTATTATTCCCTCTCTTATGAGTCTCTGTTAGCACAGCCTTCTCTTTTGCTTTTCTTTTTGATTGGTGCCTCCTGTCCCTTTTGTCATATACTTTCTTTCCCAACTCCTTCTGAATCTGCCAAATGTGTGAAAACTTCCTTTACCTTTTGTGTGTTGTATATGCACATATGGCTATTTGAGATGATTTTATCTGCCTGTCTATCCTCCTTGCTATCTTTCTTATTCTCTTCTTATCTACTTATCATCTATTTTTCATTATCTATCAAATGAATTTTCTTTACTTAATTATATATTTTCGACTGGCCCACATCCACTGATACTCTAAACTTTTTAATTGCAGTACTAAGAATATCTTAAGGCATCTAATTTTGAATTTGCTATTTGTTATTCTTTTAGCCAAAATTTATTTAATGTGATTATCAAGTTTTGAAATAAAATAGAAAACATTAGTTTTTGTTTATTGAATTTATTTCTTAGTTTTTTCTACAAGTGAATGCAACTAGAAACATTTATTTTTGGTAAATATTTTTAAAATATTTAATAAAACTTATATTTTTGATATGTATTTCAGCTTGCTTCTACTTTCAATTTTGCTCTTAGTACTTAGTTTTTTCCATGTTAAACCACATAATTTCCCTCATGTTGATTTAACATGAACATTAAGCAAGTATTATTAATTTTAATTTAAATGTTTTTGTAGCTATAAAATTATTTCTATCTTTTGGCACCTGCTTAATTTATGGTTTGCCAAAATGTAAACTTACTACCTCTTCATAGAAAGAGTTTCTAGTTATTCATTTTTTCATACATATATATGTACTGCTTTGGTCTCTTTTGCATAGACCTTAAATGCCAACTAATTATATAATTCTTATATTAAATATTTTAATAAAATTATCTAAGCAGTACTAGAAATCAGTTACAGAAAAGAGGTTGAAAACTGACTTTTTACATTTTTGAAATATTTGTTTGATAATCAAGAACTTTAATAACATGTCCAAGAATGTCTCTGTCATGTAGTGGTTCCTCCTAGATTAAAACCTTTCTATCTCAAAGGGAGAATTCTTTAGATAGAATGTTTTCAGGGAGGGAAAACAGTAGGATATTCTGGGAGGGGTAAAATATTGTAGATAAGTTTATTAAGGCTGAGACTACCTTTAGGAAGTCCCTGAAACTGACCAGATTCACTAGGCCCCTCCCTACACCAGAGTATGTAAATAGTATAGTCTGCTGAGAGAGGAACTTCACATAAACCCAGCTACATGGAAATTAAGACCAGCCAACCTACCAGAAAAACAAAGACCAACGGAGCTGCTTGTAAGAAGATTAGACTAACTGAAGCACCTGGAAAGAGCTTTATCTTACCTCCTACACTGTCTGACAGGCTGTGCAGTGTGTTCCAGGTTTTTCATCTTTATGAGTTCTCTCCCACGTTGGGGTAGGTTTGACAATGCAAACCATCATTAGGTCATTTTTGTTCTTGTAAACTCCTCACCCTTTTTACTTTAAACAACCCTGATAAAGCTCGTTGGTTCACCATGTTGGACTTTGGTGGCCCCCATGGTTTTTCCTTTCATTACCTGTCTGTCTGGGGTAAGTAGATGTTTGTTCATTTCTACCAGGAGCAATGTCTTTCAAAAGTCCCTGCCCTTGTTTTTTTGCAGGACTCTAAAAATGTGTTCCTGTGTGCATTTTTGTCTCCTTTTGCTTTCAGCTTTCTGAGAATTCTTTTACACTCTAATTCTTTCTTTCCCATTAGAAACATACAATTGCTAATTTGTATCTCTGATCTCTGTCACTGCAATGTTCCCTCTCAGCTGGGGTACACCTCCTCTGGCTCATCTGTGCAATCATTCCCACATTGCTATGTGCAGGAGAATTTCTTGAAGAAGTTTGTATAACACATATTTTCAGGTTCTATCATGTCAAGCAGCTCAGAGAAGGTAGACTAGTTTATCTGTGTTTGGAAAGTGGAGTGGCTCTCACGCAGATGGCCCGTGGGCTAGCAATAGCGAACTGCTGTTCTGTGTCGTGTTCCTGTCTGTTTTGATGTTGAGTACATAATCCGTTGCCTCGAGTGTAACGTTTTCATTTCACTATATTGTTTCAACATCTCTTGCTGATGTTTCGCATCTTCCCACTTTATTTTGATATCACCAGGGTCCCTTGTCATCACTTTAAGGTATTCCTCGGGGTCCAGGAAACAAGATGGAAAGTGTGGACTTTTTTTGCACATCACAGGCATCCTTTCTCTCTAAATTTTGAATAGGTTAATGTCCTTCATTCATGCAAGAAGTCTTTCCCTTAGGTTTTTAAATTGGAAAAGATAGAGTCAATCTGGCCTGCCATTCGATTGGGATTCAGGGATTTAGTTTGATCTGCTTTGCTGTGCTTCTAGAGATTCTTGGAATATAACCACGAGGAACTGAAAGCTTTTTCTTATTTGTTCTTTTAATATGAATGTGACTCTATTTTTACATAATGTGCTAGAAGAAAAGTTCAGTCTCTGTGGACACGGAGTATCCTTGGGGCTTTCTTGGCTCTCACCTTACCTGTTAGGTAAAATGAGATGTTCAGATGCAGTGTATGGCTGTCTGTGTTCTTTCTGTTAGCCAAGTTTCCATTTCTAGGCAGTTTTGTTTAATTAGTGGATGTGGGAAGTTACTGCTAGATAATGGAGACATGAAAGAAGGAAAAAATTCTAGCTCTCTAAGAACACACATGAAAGAAATTGGGTTCAGTGGTTTTGATCCATTTTTCTGATATTAGAATTTTCTGGATATTAATATAAAATTTTTCTATAAATGATTTTTTTTATCTTGAGATTGTAATATAATTACATAATTTCATCTTCCCTTCTTTTGATCTTCAAACCTCCTGTGTGTCACACCTTGCTCTCTTTCAAGTGCATTGCCTCTTTTTCAATAGGTGTTTTGCCTACATGTAAAGAGAACATTTATTTTATGAGTATGTGTGTTTTGCCTATATATAGGTCTGTACACCGTCTGTGGTTGGTGGCTGCAGAAGCCAGAAAATGAAACTGGATCCTTTATAACTGGGGTTGAAGATGGTTAGGAGCTGCCACGTGGGTGCTGAGAATTGAACCCAGGTTCTTAGAGAGAGCCAGTGTTCTTAACCGCTGAGCCATTTCTCTAGCCCAGAAGTTCCTTCCTTCTTTTCTTCTCTTTTTCAAAACAAAACAAAACAAAAACAATTATTATTATACCATTTGTTGACTTGGGTTTATGAAATTTAGTGAAAATTTCAAATTTTAGTTGAAGTCTGAACTTGTGATTTTTTAAATTTCTTTTTTGTTTAAAGCTATGAAGAATGTTTCTTAAGGCTGAAATGCAGAAGGGAAGGTAAAGTGACTGGCATTTTTTTTAGGGGAATCGACGTTTTATGAATAAATTGTCTGTGCTGCTAAACTGGATGTGGCACGTTCCTTTCTTAATACAGTCACATTTCGAGTGTAAACAGGTTGAATTTAAGGTCCTCTGAAATTCAAGATACAGTGAGGTGTGTGTGTGCTTCTTCTGAAGGATAAATAGTTGTTATTTCAAAAAATCATGGGAACTTTATGAACTGGGACGTGAAAGTCATTTGAATTTTTATGCTGTGTTCAGATTTCTTTATTGTTATTTTCAATGACTGGAAAGAATGCTTTTTCTCTAGCAGTTTATAGTGTAGATTGTGTTATTTGTGGAAAAATAATAAAGTTAAAAAGAGACCTCTACAATAGAAACTTCTGAATACCAAAGAAAGTAATTGAAGCAGACACTAGGTGATACTAAGACCTTCCATGCTTGTGGACTGGTGTGATTAATATTGTGAAATGAGATCAGTCAGATAGTTCAGTCAGTAATGGCATCTGTGGACATGGATGATGACCCAAGTCCAATTCCTCAGGCTCCACATGGTGGGATGAGAGAACTAACTGACTCTCAGAAAGACTTCTTCTGACATGACTATAGGCACATCCATGTGCACACACGAACACAGGATAAAATTCTTTAAAAAAATTGTGTGAAAATGGTCATCCTACCAAAAGCAATCTACAAATTCAGTTCAATCACAAATAAAATGCCAACTCAACTTTTCAGAGTAATAAAAAGAATATCTTAAAATTTATACAGAAACAAAAATAGTTCCGGATAGTCAAAGCACTTCTGAACGAAAAAAACCCAATGACGGATGTGTCATACTGTTTTATAAGAAATCATACTACAGAGAAACAATAATAAAAACAGCATGGTACTCACATACACACACGCACACGCTTGCACACACACATGCACATGCAAGCACACACACACGTGTGCACACAAAGGCACACACAGGCGCACACTCACATACACATGTACATCAGTTGGAAAATCCTAGAGGACCTAGATTCAAGACCATGTGACTACAGTCATCTGATTTTTACAAAGATGCCAAAATTATATAATGAAGAAAAGATTACCTCTATAGCAATTGGTGCGGAGAAAACTGGATATTTACATGTAGAAGAATGAAAATTAATCCTTATTGCTTATCTTACACAGAAAATCAATTCCAAATGGATCAGAGATGTCAACATTAGGCTTTAAATGCAGCCTTCCAGAGGACAAAGGAAGGAGAAGACTCCAGGATGGAGGCATAAATAAAGACTTTCTTCATAGGATTCACGTTGCTCAGGAAATAATGCCAAAAATAAGTGGGAGGCATGAAATTAAAATCTTCTGTACTTTCCAGAAAATGATTAAAGGCATGAAGCAACAGCACACAGAACTGAAGAACATCTTTGCCAGCTAAACATCTGACAGGGTGTTAGTGTCCAGGACACACAAAGGGCAAAACCAAACAAAATAAAACAAAACCCTAAACATCAGATAATCAATCTGATTAAAAAGCAAAACTCAACAGAAATCCAAAAGAGCAAACAGAAATGGCAAATAAATACTTTTTTAAAAATGTCCAAAATCATTAGCTACCAGAGAAATACAATTTAATACCACTTTAAAATTTCCTCTTACCCCAGTCAGGATGGTTATTATCAGAAAACAAATGCCAAAACATGCTCAAGGATGTGCAAAGGGGAAACACTCATTCACTGTCTGTGGAAATATAAACCAGTGTATCCACTGTGGAAATTAGTGCAGAGGTCCCTGGGAAGGCTAAAAATAGAGCTGACATATGGCTCAGCTGGAACACTCTCCAGCATGTACCTGGAGGCCCACACACCACATTATGTCAGAGACCTTTGCACACACATGCTATTTTGGCTTTACTCACATTACCAAAACCATGGAAGACAAAATGTCCTTCAGTGGATGAACGGAAAATGAAAATGTGTACATACACACAGTTGAATTGAAGTCAGCTATAAAAAAAGTATGGTTTTGAAATTTACAGGGCGATGGGCAGAACTGGAAAATAAGGTCACCTGAACTTTGAAAGGCAAGCACCATTTTTATAGTAGTGTGTTTAACTCTGAGGGCTGGTAAAGGCAGGGAAATAGAAAAGGTCCAGACTGGGGAGACCTTCAGGGAGGAGGGAAAGCAGAACCCACTGACCGTGAAAGTGAATGTGTGCGGGAATACCAGGGGACTGGTAAGGTAAGAAAGAAGAAGGGGAAAGACAGAGGTGTGTAAAAATCCATATAGAAACCAGCTATTCTATCCACTTATTACAAACTACATCTCTCTAGCAAGAGTATGAATAGAAGTACCCTTTATGGGTGATAGGCCCCAGAATCCACGGACTGCCAAACAAAAATCCCAGTAGTAAGTGTGGAACACCTCTCTACAAGCTATTGGCCAGAGGGACCTCAAAGACACTTCAAAAGTATGAAGGCTGTGGCCCTTGTTCTTGCTTTTCCACAGTAGCATCCTGCTGCTGGAGACACCACACTCTGTTGTAAAGGCATAGAGCTGGGGTGGGGCTCATAACACAAGCAAAAGAAGGGGTAAAAATGCAATACCAGGAGGCTGTGAGATGGCTCCATGGCGACAGACCCTTGCTGCCAATCCTGATGACCTGAGTTCCATGCCCGGGACCGGAAGTTATCGTATGATTTCCAGACATGAGCAATGGCATGCTCACGTGCACGCACACATACCTAAGTGAATGCAATAAGAATGCATAAGAGAATACAAAGAAAACCAAAATGTGGGTTTTATTTTGAATAAATTTTTGTGAATGTGTTCAAATTAATTTTCATACACACACACACACACAATTATTTCAGGACGATTTATTAGACAGATAAACATTTCTCCACTTAACTAGAGTATTCCATTGTCAAGGTTCAGCATGCTGTATGAATTTGAATCTCTTTCTGAACCCTTTATTCTGTTGTTCTTATCCTTTTACTAGTAGTGCACTGTCTTGATTTTTGTTTGTTTATTGTTTTGTTTTGTTTCTGTTTTGAGACAGGGTCGCTCTGTGTAGCCTTAGCTCTCCTGGAACTAGCTCTGTAGACCAGGCTTGCCTCAATCTCACAGAGATCGGCCTGCATCTGCCTCTTGAGTGCTGGGATTAAAAGCGTGAGCTGCCTTTGCCTGTCTCTGTCTTGATTTTTATAGTCTGTGGTAAGTATGGAAATCAACTAGTACCAGTTTTCCAATCTTGTTCTTTCTTTCCATTGACTGTTGAAAGGTTTTGCTTTCCATATACATTTAAGACACAGCTTTCAACATTCATAAATTATCTTGATATTATTTTAATTATAGTAGCATTAGGCATATATAAGAAGTTGGAAGAACTGACAACAGTTGAATTTTAAATACTAACTGAGGAATCAAAAAGGAATTTGATATCTAAGTTAGCTTGGTGAAAATGTGACAAAATCAAGAATCTTCAGATGGTGCAAAAGTCCAAAGAAATAAAATTGTGACCATATTGATTGAAGATACGAATAATCTAAGAGACTGTATAAGCAGTAATTCTGTAAAGAGAAGATGGAGCAGATGGAGACATATGTTGCTCAGAATTCTTCCTACTAACAACAGAATGTTCTTTGGCGAGTTGATGAAATGAAGGTTTTTATTAAAATGTATTTGGCAGAATTCCTACAATTGGATGGAGAGTTAAATTGAGTATGAAGATGAATCCAGTCCAAGAGAACCTTGGAGGATTTCTTAATAAAACAATATCTTTCCGTGTTACTGCTCAGGCTATGGATCTGGTGCTCCGAAGTTAAGAGAAGTGCTGTTGCACACTGGCCCGTGTGCGGAGAATTAGAGGCAAGTCTCTACCCTGCTGCGCTTGGAGAATGTAGGTCTATCATCACAGCAGTCAGAAGACCAGGTCCCTCACGTTAGCATTTTATCTTCTAACTAGGAGACTAATAGGAATCACACTGTGGGAAATAACAATGTTATGCCTGGCATTCCATGATATTAAGTAACATCAGGTGGTCAATACCCATTGGACAATAGAATATTTCACATAATGATAAAGCCTTTTGGAGATTTAGAAAGATATGATTTTTAAATCAAAGGTGCTGGTCACACCCCAGAAAAGGCTGAGACACAGAATCAGAGACTCTGTCATTTCAGGATACATATCTCCTGGCCAGGGGCTAGTCATTCCCACACCCTATAGAAGTTTTTCAAACAACATAAATCCATATCCTCCTGGGTTAGGCCTCTGCTTTCTGACATGGAGGTTTTGAACCTCTGGGTCTGCCAACTTTCTTAGGCAAGAGCCTTCCTTCTGTTGGTAGCTTCTGATCCACCCAGTTGTTCATGTTTCAGAAATTCACTAGAATCGTCCTGTCTTTCTCTGCTGTTGTTGACTTGTTAATGTTTATTCCCTTACCACTTCACTGCGCCCTCGGAAGGCAAGGGATCGAAATCCATGCCTACATTTTCTTCATGATCTTCAAATCTCCTCTAAGTGTATCAGAAAAATTATTATGTAACTCAGGTATAAGCACAGCATTAAAAACAAACCCATGTGCTACCATTTTGTATTCTTCTGCTTACATTAAATTAAAAAGATCATCTGTCCTCTTTCAGATGATAACGAGGCACATCTATTGAAATGTTTAGCACCTGCCACTTTCGTTTAGGTAATCTCATTCCGCATTTTCATTCACTTCTTTGATTCATTCTGATGTCTGAAATGCAAAACAGCTGGCCACCACTGGAGCAAAGATGACAAACATGAAAGGTTTGTTGTGTAATTTTAGTGGCTATATGCCTGAGATTGGGGGCATAGGCCAAGGATTTTGGAATATGCTATGCAAACAGCATGACAAAAGACAAGACTTACAGCATCCCCTTTGCTGGTAGGGACATTCAGTTTGCCACACAGCATAAATGTTCCAGTGGGTTTTGATTGTCTCTTACTCTCTGTGTTCATGGGACAGTTCCCGCTCCCGTGTTAGGGGTGTATGTGAACCTAGGACCCTCAGCAGTGGACAGACGAGACTAATAGCAGGCTAGTACAATCCTCACAGCCTGAGAGACAAAGATATTGCCTCTCTGTCGGAAACATGAGTTTGTTTTGCCCACTGGAACTGTAGTTGGCTGAGCTTACTGATGGCAACCCAGTGGGTTCCCTATTTTCTTGATGCTCTGGATTCTCAGGGAATCGTTCTGAATGTAGGTGCAGGCTGGACACTTAAACTTGGATATTAACTAAGGAGGGCTGCTTAGTTAAGATTAACATCCACAACAACAGAATGGACCATTTGGGGTTGTGTTGGTTAGTTTGAACTAATCTAAAGTCATGGGGAAAGAGAGTTTTAATTGAGAAAATATCTCTATCAGGTTATTGTGCATGCATATCTGTACGGGTTGCCTTGGTTGTTGATTGACATAAAAAGACCAATTCATTGTGGATGTTCACTTTTTCTCAGGCAGGGGGTCCTGACCTACATGGTGGAGGAAGCTAGATAAGCGCTAAGCAAGCAGACTGGTGGCCTTGGCATCCTTTCTCTCTATCCTGGGCTATGGATATGATGTAACCGTCCCAGGTTCCTTCCATTGTGACTTCCCTGATACCATGATCTTTAATCTGGAATTAAAAGCCAAATGAGCCCTTTTTTCTTCCATGTTACTTTTGGTCAGGGTGTTTTATTATATCAACAGAATGAAATTAGAACAGAGGCCATCTTGATTGTAACTCTTTTCAGGGAAATATTTAGTTCCTGAATCTTAATTTGATCCTCAAATTGTCAGCATGAGAAAAGACAGAAACACAGGTCTACACTGTCCTGAGCAGCATCTGAGAAGTTTCCTTCATCTTTTAGGGACATTGACTTCGCTCAAGCTGTATCCTTGGTTTTACTGGAGAGAAGGATTTCAGGATGAGCCAGTATGAAACAAAGGTGGAATTTATTAAAAGACACTTTTGAAACGTGGATTTTAAACATGTAGATCAAGAAAGAGAGGAATAAAAGCACAGCTTAGAGGTTGGGTGTGCACTCATGAATCGTGAGGCATTCTTGAGTGTCTTATAGAAAGCTTTTGGTATTGACTGAGTTTTCTGTCTGGCCTGGTTCCCGCAACCATTAAGTCCCAAAGAAATCACACAGAGGTCTACCATTAATTATAAACCGATTGGCCTAGTAGCTCGGGCTTCTTATTAACTCTTATATTAGCTCATAGTTCTTGTCTGTGTTAGCACGTGGCTTGGTCCCTTTTTCAGTGAGGCAGTCATATCTTGCGTCCTCTGCATCTGGGTCACAACTGCAGACCAGAACTTCCCTCTTCCCAAAATTCTCATTGTCCCGCCTCTACTTCTTGCTTGGTCGCCCCACTTATACTTCCTGACTGGCTACTAGCCAATCAGCATTTATTTAAAATACAAGTGACAGGTACAGACCATTGTCCCACAGCATTTTGGAGTTTTACTGTTTTTAAGGGATCCTTTCATCCTCCTCCTCCCTGCTCTCTTTTCTTTCCCACAAGACTTAGAGGCTCTGGAAATGCCTTGAATGGGATTATCACCTGATAAGATAAAACCAGATGCTGATAAAGTAAAACTGGGCTGCACAAGGAGGTCAGGGCACAGCCTTTTATACACACGAGGGAGGTTAGAGGAAGAGCCTAGGAAATTGTAGGATGACAGCAGGGAAGGGAGATGGTCTTAAACAAATATGAATTGCACTAGAATTCTTGATTCTAGCTGGGGAGAGAGGCCTCTAGATTCTGGGTAAGGAAGGGGCTTCAAAAGAAATATCACAGCATGTCTTTTGTGTGCAGAACAATGCTCCTGAGATTGGTTTTCTTATTTTTCCCATTACTTAATCTGATCTACCAGACTTGTTTTCTGAGAATAGATATTGACAACACTTTTGAGAAATCTTCACATACTAGGAGTTTGACCCCTTTAAGAGGCATAGTTTGCTGAAGAGATTTTCTAGACCAAAGAATCCCAGTCAGCTTTGCTACATAAAATGCAATCAAGGTAAATGGGGTAAGTGGCTCAACAGCCTCACAGTTAAATCAGGAACAGTTGAACACATACTCTTTGAAAAAGAAAATTTTTGGTTCTCCTGAAAGAAATCACTGTTGATATGAACCCCAAAGGCATCTTTGGTTACTTATTGATGTCTTGGTTATACACTAATAAATTTTAGACATAGTCTAGTATAAATCATGCAAGTAATTGGGGGTTCTCAGTTTCATGAGGAAGGAAGACTTGTTAGGTAAATGGAAAAGAATTTAGACAGTAATATTTGGCTTATGTTTCAATCAGCAATTTTAGTGATTAATGGAAACGTTGGTGAAGGAAAGTCTGTTTGAGCCTTGGAAAAGTAAATTTGTCTCCAGGTTTAGGGACGATCATTCAAGGAAAGTAAATCAGCACAGGAGGAGTCTGCCATGGGGGAAAGTTGGCCTGAGTCAAAAGACCCTTGGTCTTGCTTTGGGATCTGAGGTTGGGCAAGTTTCTGAATCCGTCATTGTCCCAGTTTGTCCCGACTCCTGTAATATGTGGCATTAGCATGCTGGTCTCTTAGGAATACTCTAACTCCCAAATTATGTTAGTTGAGAAATGCCTGGATCTAGCCTTCCTGGCAGAGGTGGTGTTTCCAGTGGGCAGGACGTCTGCATTCTGTTGACACGCACATCAGTTTCCTTTGCCACTCACAATTCCTGTTAACATGCAATTTTTTTTCAATCATGATTCTTCTTGGAATTTAAATAAAATCCTCATGGGAGCATCCTAGTAAAAAAAAAGAGTAAGAAATGTTTTAATGCAGCCACCTTGTTAACTTTTATAGAATACCATAAAAATGTCATAAATAACTCCTCAGCTAAGATCTCAGCTGCTGGCTAGAACCTCATCCCTTGGTATCCCAGATGCTATCAAGGAAAGAGGAAAAAAATTTAATACTGTTTGTTTTTCATCTATTTTCAATTACATTTATTTGTGTGTGTGAGGTGTGTATGTGTGTGTGTATGTGTGTGTGTGAGTATGTGTGTATGTATGTGTGTGGGTTTGTGTGCATGGTATTTATGTGTGTGTGTATGTGTGTGGGTTTGTGTGTGTATGTGTGTATGTATGTGTGTGTGTTTGTGTTTATGTGTGTGTTTGTGTGTGTGGTATGTATGTGTATATGTGTGTGTTTGTGTATGTGGTATATATGTGTATGCATGTGTGTGTGTATGTATGTATGTGTGTATGTGTGTATGTATGTGTATGCTACAGCATGCATATGGAGGCCAGTGGACAACTTGTGAGAGTTGGTTCTTTTTTCCACTATGTGGGTCCTGTGAATTGAACCTAGGACCATAGGAATAAAAGCTATTTCTTAAACAGTTAGTTTACTCTTGGGCACTAGGGTTGATTAGAGTTGTACTCATAGCGACAGACTTTCTTTCTCTGGCACAAAAATTATGAAGGGATTTGTTACTTTTTACTGAACACTTGTTATTCTAAAGATTTCAGATATCACTTCCTCTCCATACACTTTGAAGCAGATATCATCTTTATTTTACACATGGAAGGAAGGAAACAGTGTCAAAATACCTTGTGCAAATTCCACACAACTCTTGGGTGGTAAGGCTGGGATTTGAACCAAGGACTTCCCTTCATCAGTGGCAACATTAACTGCTTTGTAGGAAAGCATTAAGGATGATAATGGTGCAGAAGCTGCATTCAGAGTGGAAGCCAGTATCACCCTGTCAGCAGACAGATCGGAGGGGTGAAAGGGAAGAAAACAGCACAGGTGGGGAAAGACTGGGTACAGATTCGTTCTTATTTCATTCTGGGTTTAAAAAGAGCTTTCCACGTCTTCACTAGTTTTCTTTTTAGCATTGCAAATACAGATATCACAATACAGGGTGTGTGGGGGGGGGAGGGCTTGTGGAAAAGAGGAGACCTAGCTGTTGACCTAGCTGTAGGGGAGCCATAGTTTACGTTCTGCCCCCTCAGCAGCTCTTTTCTACTGTTTACTTCTTACATAGTAGGGTCGACCTTCCTCTCAGAAAATCTGAAAAAGCCACATACTCACATCCCCAAATCTCTGTATCTAGTTTGAACGTGTGACCCAAATCTAGCCCATGAGCTGTAAGACAGACGTTAAGATTCCTGGGCATGGTTTTTCTTGACAATGAAAGGAGTGATGGGTTTGGAGGGCCCACTGCCCTGTGCCCTGTGATATTTGTTTCTGCTGCAGGTCACACAGAGATCACAAGGGGAGGCTCAGTCAAGGTACAGAGAGCAGCAGAAATTCAGATCACCCATGGGAATATTTCTGCAAAAATTTTCAGGTTTAAGCCATGCATTTAGGACCATCTCTCCATTTTGTGTTGTTCTGGGCAGATGGGAGGCGAGAGGCAAAGGTCATTTAGTAATTGACTGAATACAGATAACGGGACTCTTTTAGTATCAGTATTTGGAAAGGGTCTTCTTTTCATCATTGAATTAGATTGGCACTTCTGCAAAAAAAAAATCAATGAGCTACATATGTACAGATTTGATTTTGCATTTGTTCTTCATCTCATGTGGGTTTATGTATTTATCCTCATGTCCAAATACAATGCTGTATTGCATTAGAGATTGGTATAGCTCCAGAGTAAAATTTAAAGTCAGATAGCATGGATTTTCCAAATCTGTTCTTTTCAGCTCATCACAACTGCTTTATAACTATTTTAGATCTATCTTATGTCCGTGTATATATTAGAATGCATCTCCTGATTTTTCTAGTAAAAGCTTCCTGGGATTTTGCCTGCAATTAACTTGAATTATAGGTCAATTTGGGGTTAAATGGCATCTTAATGACAGTGTCTTTTGCTCTTTGCATGTGGCATATCTTTTAATTTCTCTGCAGTGTATTAAAATTTAAAGCAATCAACTGAAGTTTTATTATACCTTTCTAGAATATATCTTTCTAACTGATCACTGTTTTATTCCTTTGGCATTACTATCAATGATATTGTTTCAATTTTTATTTTAACCTTGTTATAAGATGATTTTAATTTCATAATATTGGTCATAATATTGGTTTATATGCTGACTTTTATAGATTCAGGTATCATTTTTTAATGGTTTTTCTGTGGCTTATTTCAGTATAGATACTTATGATGACTGTGAAAGTCAAGGTTCTGATTGTCTTCCTGTGGATTTTCAGTATCCTTCACTGTCTAAGCGCACCAACTAGGAACAACGTCACAACCTTTATCAGAAACCCATAATGCAGACAAAATTGCATTATCTCATTTTTTAGAATGGTGTTACCTGTAGTAACATGTACTTCTTTCTTCTTTCTTTCTTTCTTTCTTTCTTTCTTTCTTTCTTTCTTTTCTGTAGACTCTCTTGGTTAATTCAGGAAATTTCCCTCTCTAAAACATGCTCTAGAAGGTTTTGTCATGAATGGACATAAACTTGAAAATAATATTTCTGCATCTACTGAGATACTCAGCCTATATAGTGGTTTGTGTTGATGGCTTTCAAATGTTAACACAACTCATTTTAGTGCTTCATTATTTTTCTTTGGGTGTTTGATCCTCCCTTTGTGAAATGCTATAAAAATCATTCACTTAAAAATGCTTTTGAATTTTCTTCATGACTTCTGTCCTGATTCATAGACACAAAGATAATATTTATTATGGAGGTTTTCTTGGCAATCCGGTTATAGTATCTTGACATTTTCATGATATGTTTAAGAAAAATTTATATAAATTAGAGTGGTTGACAATATTTAGGATTAACGCCATGTCTTATGCTTGTAGAAGGACAAAGAAAAACATTTACCATTACAAGGTGATCTATGTTTGTGTCACAACATTCTTTGCACTGGGATCTACTTTCTCTTAACATTAGCATAGTCATTGGAGCTTTCTCTCAGCTACTATTAATGTGGCAAATGATTTATGTCTTTTTTATTCTCAGTCTATTTCTTAAATTTAAAATAAGCTTCTAGAAGGCTGCATAAACTTGGACCCTCTTGTTGTTTAAGCCATTCTGAGAATTTCTGACTTTTAATTGGTGTTCTCACTTAGTGTAATTATTGTTCCTTTGAATATTGACAGCCTACTCTTATTGCCAGCATCAGGGAGATTTTTCCCATGTTGCCACTGACTGTGGCTCAGTTGAGGACAGAAGGTGGATACCCTGTAGATCTGTGGGATTTCTCCTCTGTGGGGACCCCTTCTTTCTGCTGCTGGACCCTGGAGATCCCAGCTGTCCTGGTCTCCCCTGCCTCTTATCTCTTGAAATGAGGGGACTCATCAAGCTCTCTGCCTAGGCTATTATTTCTTCTTGGCATTGTTGAAGATTCTGCCCCCAAATATTAGAAAAATAATTGAGGCCAATACGGGTTACATGAGCTGTCCTAGGTCATTTGGCTATAAATGGTGAAGTTAGGATTTGCATTCAAGTTAGTCTGGCCTCAAAGCCTATGGTTGTATCCTCAAAGCAGAATTACTATGAAAGGTTCATGTTAAAAGAAGTCCTCAGAATTTATGTGCATTGGCAGAATTTTCCTTATTAATTACTGATCTCACCATTATATTTTTGTGACAAAATTAGTTACTTCAAACCGCCAACACATTGCAATTCAAAATCCATGTTTCATCAATGGGGTTACAGCAATAAAAAGTTAAATACTTGTTCGCAAGCAGTTATTTTAAGGATGCAGAGATAGTGGCGTGATGATGTCAGCCTTATGATGGCTTTCACACATCCCAGTATGGCAGTGTCAGTCTACATTAATCTTGATATCCTCAGGCGGCGTCACACCCGTAATAAATTGTCTCTTAACTAAATGATTTTGTATGAGAAAAAGCAATAAGGCAATTTTATTGCTTGAAATCTCTTTTGGTGCACCCACACACTGAGGCAATGGGGATGTTCTATCGGGAACTCACCAAGGCCAGCTGGCCTGGATCTGAAAAAGCCTGGGATAAAACCGGACTCGCTGAACATAGTGGACAATGAGGACTACTGAGAACTCAAGAACAATGGCAATGGGTTTTTGATCCTACTGCACGAACTGGCTTTGTGGGAGCCTAGGCAATTTGGATGCTCACCTTACTAGACCTGGATGGAGGTGGGTGGTCCTTGGACTTCCCACAGGGCAGGGAACCCTGATTGCTCTTTGGGCTGATGAGGGAGGGGGACTTGATTGGGGGAGGGGGAGGGAAATGGGAGGCGGTGGCTGGGAAGAGTCAGAAATCTTTAATAAATAAATAAAAAAGAACTGAGTAGTTCATAAAATTGTTTAAAGTTTCTCTGTGAAAATCATTTAGTTACAGTCTTCTCTATCAGTTCAGCCAGGTTCTTTCAACAAGGATTAGATAATCAGGAAGGAGAGAGAGATGAGGAGTCACCAGTTCCTGGCACTAACGGGACAGTAACTATGGCGATGCCGAACAAACTGTGGGTGACTCGGGAAGTCCATCGGTCACGTAGAACAGTCTTCCCAGACGTGTGCAGGTAGCTTCCCCTGTTAGCCCAGGTCCTCCATCAGCACTTCAGCACGTTCCTTCCAAGGCCAGCATGAGGTCATGTTAGCGTGTCCTAAGGGAGGGCTCAAGTCCAAGCTACGCACACAGAAATAAATGCAAACGTATTTAAGTTAGTTGAGTTTTTTAGCTGTTAAGACCAAGTTGTAATGCCATGAATGGTTAAAGGAATAATTTAAAATCAGCAATGATCCAGTCAGTGGTCATGAACTGGAATTGATCACCTGGGAGTATTGATCTCAAGGTGAATTTGACAAATAAATATTAATCTACCATCAAGCAATTACTTTTCAGAACATTTCCTTCCAAACAATAAAGTAGAGGCAGTGGGACCCACATAGTGAAGCCAATAAAGGAAGCAGACCAAAGTTTCATGCCATAGCCAGCTTTAGTCAGGGCTTCAGACAATTCAAACCCTGAGGGCTAAGAAGAGACACCGGACTAAAGCTTGCATGAGTTCGAGTTTTACACAGTCACACTTCTTCTCTCTGTATATGTGCACACACACACACACACACACTTTCTCTGTACACATACGCATCATCTCTGTGCACACACATATACTCTGTATATACACACACCCTCTCTGTGTCTCTGCACACCCACACACACATACGCACACACACTGTTCCTGGAACAGGATGTAGCAGTAAACCAAGTAACCCTTAGGGCTAATATAATTCTAGGGTTATTAGGGCTTATGTAACATGTCAAAGTAAATTAACAATTAGTTCCAAATGGTGACAGGTACAAAGAATAACTGGACACCATGCAGGAGTGCTGTTGCTTTTTTGAAAACTACAATGGAGGAAAGCTACCTTGAGGAAAGTGTGGCCTGAGGTCGAAGGGGAATAAATGAAGAAGGCCAAGGCCTGGGTGCAGACTTCCACACAGAGGTGTGGCAGGTGCACAGAGCTTGGAAAAGGCGCACACTTGCTGTCTGAGGTGAGACAAAAGTCAGGATGGCTAGAGGATGGTGAGAACCCTAGGAAGCAGGCTTTGAAATTAGTTCCCAAGTGATGAGATGAACCTTCTAAACAGAGCTGTAAGTGCTAGAGATGAGGCAGCCCCTCTGTGTGCCAGCGGTGTGGTGGGAAAAGCCCCACTGTGTTCCAGTGTGCTGTTGCTTAGGTCGGAGCTAGAGTGGGCCTACTGTGTGCTGGAGCAGAGCAACGACTCTGTGTTGAGACTCTGCCCTATAAACATATACTTTGTTGTGTGAAGAACACCTGACACTTCTGTGATAGGATTTTTTTAAAAAATGATTTAGCTATTTTGCTCCTGCAAGAATGTATAGTTAACAGTCACAAACACCTCTACATATCTCACATATATTTTTCTTGGAGTTTCACACACCCGGTCATCATTTTCTGTTCCCGGTCACTTGTCCTGTGTGCATCATCATCTTGTCAGGGCTGCTCTGCCCTTGAAAAGGTAATTATTGTTGACACTGGCTGTAAAGTCCGGACCTCTGCATGGCTTCTGAGAGTCTGCCTGGTAAAGGCAGCTGCTGGTTAGAAATGGTATTCCCGGAAAATGAAATACAAGGTAGACGTAAGTATTTGAAGCATTGAAATAGTTCCAAATTTATGGCCATTCTCAGCACTAAAGCCTTTGGTCTGCATTACAGTAATGTTTGGCTGTATGGCAGGAATTCTGAGCTCTTCCCATTCAGCCTCTGCCTGTGGTTGCAGACAGGTCAGTTGTCTAGGCTCCAGCTACCCTGGCTGTTCCTATGCCAGAATTTAGAGTTATCGTTTCTTCTTAGTGCACAGGACAGGCTCCTTCTTCATCTTCCATCCTCTCTCTCTCTCTCTCTCTCTCTCTCTCTCTCTCTCTCTCTCTCCCTCCCTCCCTCTCTCCCTCTCTCTCTCTCTCCCTCTCTCCCTCTCTCCCTCTCTCCCTCTCTCCCTCCCTCCCTCCCTCCCTCCCTCCCTCCCTCCCTCCCTCCCTCCCTCCCCCTTTCCCCCATCTTGGATTTTCAAAACAGGGTTTCTCTGTAGCTTTGGAGCCTGTCCTGGAACTAGCTCTGGAGACCAGGCTGGCCTCGAACTCACAGAGATCCACCTGCCTCTGCCTCCCGAGTGCTGGGACTAAAGGCGTGCGCCACCACCGCCCGGCCCCACTCTCACTTTTCACTGACTCTGCCAGGCCATGTTGCCCAGGAGAAGGTACTTTCTTTGATAATTTTTCTTTGACTTCATGATAGTCACATTAATCTCAAATTTCAGAACATTTTCATATATTTATATGTTTAGTATACATTTCCTTTCCTTTAGGTATAAGTTCTGTGAAGATAAGATTTTTTTCTGTCTTTAAAGCTATGTGCTTTGTGAATTTTGCTAGACACCTGAATCCAACCATGAGCGTGATTAAGGCTGTAGTTTACTCGGACAAGCATCAAACCTCCCCACAACAACTGCTGTCCCCCTGTGGCTGAGAGCAGCCCTGGCCGCTGAGAGCTTTGAGAGTCTGTTACCTTTGCCTAACTGAATCCAGCTCTGATGGATGACTCTCCTGAAGACTCTGCCACTGGCCAGCAGCATTTGCCTTTGCTGGCGACTGTGTGGGGGTTGTCATAGGCAGCATCAGGACCTCCCAAGCTCTGTTTGTGCTATTGTCACGTGCAGCTCTCACCACTCACAGAACACACAATACAGTGTTAACACGATGACTTCCAGGGGTTATCCCTGGCCAGTTTACAACTAGAAAATTCTTTTTATTTGCCCTTGGTCTTCCCTGTCTGTGGCTTTTCATTTCTCTCTGTTGCCCCGTTGGGTCTGGTCCTTGAGTGTGAAGAATTCCCTCGTTTGTTTCTTCTAGGACAAATCCCCTGCCCACCTTTGGACTGGTGCTCACGTCCGGTGTCTGAAAAGTTCATTTTTGCTTTCAGTTTGTGAGAGATGGTTTTGTTGGATTATTTTCTGGGCTGACAGAGCTGTCTTCTTTCCGTGATTTACAGGTGCTGCGTCATGCCTTTCACTCGTCGCAGTCCCTGACGAGTTTGTTCCTCTGCTCATCTGCTTTCTTTTGTGCATGGCGTGCCCCTCTCCTGGCTGCTGCAAGG
>JABTXL010003523.1:5067764-5078007 GCA_025134845.1 Neodon shergylaensis | reverse complement strand
CTGCTTTCTTTTGTGCATGGCGTGCCCCTCTCCTGGCTGCTGCAAGGCTCTGCTCACCTGCTTTCTTTTGTGCATGGCGTGCCTCTCTCCTGGCTGCTGCAAGGCTTCCTCTTTATCGCTGATTCATTGCCGTCTGCCTGCCATGCTCTTTTTGTTTTGATTTATTTCAACTTTGTTTTATTTTTGCTAGGTGTTTATCTTACTTGGAGTTCTTTAGATTCTTGGTTGCATATATTTGTAAGTTTCTTTTAAAAGCTTTTATCTCTTCAGTTACCTTCTCTGTCCTTCTTGGCGTCTCTTCTCTTGTGACTCCAGGAACCTCTGATGTAGTCCTGCAGCTCATTGCTTGTTATGTTTTTTCGCCCTCTCCACTTTCCTTGGTGAGACCAGTTTATGTTCATCTGTCATTGGGTTCAGTGGGTTTTAAAATAAATTTATCAACACTGCTGCTTTTATAGTTAATTCTGGCCAATAGATTCCATCTCTGATAACATTTCTCATCTGCTCATGTGAGGTGTGCCACCTCCTCTACAGTAGCTGTTAACATAGTCATCCATTCCTTTATAGCCCCAGTGAGAACTAACATTTGCTTCTTCTCTGACTTTGGCTCCATTTATAAACGTAATCATCCCCTAACTATGTCTTTTCATTTTTATATTTCTTTTGCTCTTTACTCAACTGGAAACATCAAGTATAAAGGACTCAAAAGGGAGGAAATACCAATTACACTAGAATACACCTCTTCCGTTGGGTCCCTGGTATGGGGTTTGGGCTGTTTTCGATAGGCATTAGCTTTAATTTCTCTAGTGTTAGGTCACCATTGCTTCTGCTCAGGACAGAGGTTACGATGACAGAGTCTGCGCCGCTTTCCCGGCTGTCAGTTGTTCCTTCACATGTCCGTGGAGTTTATCTTCATGCGGTGGTCTCTTGCCTGTGGAGTTACTGCTGTTTGCCCCTCAGTTTCAGACCCGTAATAAGAATGGCGAAAACCTTGCCTTATCCTCGCCCAGGTTTTGTCGGAGGCTGGTCGTAAGCTGTGGATTCTGGCTTTCACCCTATCCGGTCTTCTTTCTATGGAAGTCAAGCTCTGCCTTTGATCTGGGTGATTCTTAGGGAAAACGTTCTGGCCCTTCCAAGATGTTAGCAGATGGCTCAACACTGCTTGATTCTGGAGTAAGATCTTTGCGCGGCATGGTTTGCTCCTTCTCCTAAGCATGGAAATGGTTCAATAAGGTAGTCTCCACTGCGGCAGGACCTTTTCTGCCTGTTAAGATAGTGGGCTTCATTCTCCATCCCTTACTTCACTTCAAGATTTTATCTCAGATGAGAATGCAGAGATAGGACTTCATTATTATTTCCCTCCAGCATCTGCTAATTACCATGGATGATTCTTGCCCTGGGTTGCTGGTCCTGGAGTCTAATTCTGCCATAGTCTCTCTCATGAGCACCCTGTCAAAGTTCATAAGAGTGGAGCTGGGTGCTTTAGGTGAGGAAAACAGGGCACCGATTGTCAGGATTGCCCACTGGTGCATTAACCTATGCCATCCAGCAATCAGTGCAACTGTAGTTGTTGACCAGTGACTACTTACATGGTGACTACCCTTCCCTCTGCCACAAACCAGCAGTCTTTCTTTGGAATTCAGCTGAGCTGACTGTTCTCCTTAGCAGTACTTGATCAGCAACCAAAGCTCAGAGTCTGTGCTTCCCGCGTTTTCTTATTGTTAGCATTTGAACGATGTCTTTCACGATTTTTTCCATAGTTTTTTTTTTCTTTCTTTGTTTAATGCCCTGTCAACAAACAAAAAGCAACCCTGCTGGTTTAAAGGTTGGTTGTATAGTTTTTGTAGCTCGGACTTTCTTTCCTCAGATGGCCTGCAATCTAATTGGAGAGGTCATAGCTTCTTAAACCAAGTGTCAGTCACTTTGACACCTAACACACACTCCTGTGTATAAGGCAAGGTTCGTGGTCTGCTCTCACAGTTGGACTTCGCCTGCATGAGGGGTGCATGGAAGAACAGAGGCAACTTGGTGGCTAAGCTGTGGCTTTCCCTCTGGATGTGTTGCAGGACCACTGCTTTTTTTTTTTAAATAGAATAATATTATCACCACAAGGGATGGCACAAACTATTCTGTTCAAAGAAAACCGCATGTATTCAACTTAAAGATCATTTCCAGTGAAAGAGAGGGAGACTTTTCCTAAACATTATCACAGCCTTCAGGGTATGTTTCCAAACCTGATGCCGATTATATAATTCTCAAAAGCACAGTCAAATGATTTTGTCTTGGAAAAGAGGAATCAGTACCTGGAGTTAAAATAAAACTAGGAGAGGCTGTCAGGCGGGAGGTGTCTGTTTGGGGGGAGAGTCACGGTAAGTTTGGGATTACAGGTAAAAATAACCATCACACAGCACGATGATTTAAGTGCTCTAATCGGAGAGCAATGCCTTTCTGTCTAGAGCTGAATTAAAGAAAGGCAAATGAATTCTGCTTCCATGGCAAAAGTACACGGAGATAAACTCATCCCTTGAGGAGTGTTCCCCCACTGTATGGAGAGATTGTGTGGAACAAAGGAGTTTTAATAATAATGAGCAATAATTGGCTATTACAGCTGACCTTTCACACCAGATCTCCCAAGGGCTTAATGCACATTGAATATTACAGCAATCTGAAATAGCAAAGGTGATTGTTAGGCCTGGAAACCATTTCAGACAGTGGCAAGACCCATAAACTCTGACAGAGGAAGATTTTAAAAAGCAGTCTAGGGATTACAGAGCAAACGCCTTCCGGTGTTGATTGGGGATATATTCATAAGTGCCTTTGCTCTGCTGCAAGATAAACAAGAAATAGTGAGTTCTGAGTTCCCTGTGTAAAGATGTTTAAATCTGAGTTTTTTCAAAGCTGTTTGACTCAAACTAAATGTACTTTAGACTCTAAGGTCCCTTCTTCCCTGCCATGTCTTGGACAGTGAAATTTTAGCAATGAGGTATCTGAAATTTTCATTTTTCTGGCTTGGCTTTGTGTAACATGTCCCATAGTCAACTCTTTCAGGAAATATTTACATCCCAGCTAAAAGTGAATTTGAATCCTATGGTGTCTGTGGAGATCTTTTTTAGCTTAGAGTATCCCGGTTGCCCCAAATCTCTTCCTCGGCTTAATTATCAAAATCCCACTCAAGTAATGCTCCTGAAGTCAAAGCATGGTTTGTCATCCAAAGGGAGGCGTAGAAGGCTCACACTGACTGTGCACAGGCGTCACTTCCATTCTAAAGACCAACTAAGAGATGAGGTGAAGGACAAGTGAAATCAAGACACTTCAGCTTCCTTGTTTTGTTCTCTGGGAAGTCTTAGTTGGAGAGGACACATTTTTAAGTGATAGTGTTTTTGTTTTCAGGCAGTGGAAATAGAGAATTTGACTTGCCTATTGATCTGATTGACAGCAAGACACAGTTTTAGCAACAGAAAGAAGAGCAGCCTCGTGTTAACACACGGAGAGCCAACACTGGGTGAAAATTGTAAAGAAGAAAGCAGTCAGATATATGGCAATAAGCCAGTTGCTCTTTTCTGGGAACTAGACATAATTTTTGGATGTGGATATTGACATTTCATGTGATATTGAAATCCTGGGCTTAGAATCACATGCTTATAAGGGAGGTGAAATACTTCATTTTCTTAACGACCAGCGTCTGAAAAGGAAAAATTCATATTTGCTCTTTTTATGAACAGAGTCAGAGTGATTATTTTGAGGAATTTAGCTGTATGGTATCAATAAAGTAAATAAGCAAGAGTTGAAGAGATTTTCTAGTATTTGTTCTTAATTGAGGTTCTTGACTATGCAGGAGATGACTAATGGCTGACTCTGATTTGGTTCCTTGGGCACTGAGCTTATTTTTACAATAACAAAAAGTCATTCTTTAATTTGATAAGACTCAATTTAAAACTTGACTATTATTTGCTTTCTCTTTGAAACACCTTTGCAAATTCTTATAGGGCTGTCCACATGTACTTAATTTTAAATAACATGTTATGCTTGTTCCAACACAGAATGGGTAAAGTACTACACAGTAATAACCTAGACAAGTATAAAATCCAAGTAAATTTATAGACTCAATATACTAAAAACTATAAACGCTAAATTTAATAAACTATAAACGACATTTTGTATTGCTTTGCTGACAGTTTTGGTTGGTATGTATGGTGTGGTTTCTAGGAAGCTTGCAGCTGACAGTTAGGGCATGGCCATTGGTCAAGGAGAGCCTATATAAGCTGCCCTGGAACACAATAAAGGGGCATTCTTGGTGTTACCTCTCTCTCTCTCTCTCTCTGTGTGTGTGTGTGTGTATTTCAATCTCCAGGCCTTTGCCAGACTTGCCAACCATACCATAGTGTGTAGAGCATGGGGCAGGCATTGCTATACAAGTGGAGGCCCCCAGTGATATTGGGAACAACGGATCCCTGAGAGAAGGCCCTCAAGAATGGTGAGGGTGTATTGAAGATGGGTATGTGTTTTTTCATCCCTAGTTGAAGAAGGATGCTAAAAAGAAATCTCACACTAGCTCAGAATTGAGTATAATAAAGGGTTATTTATTTAGGGGTAGTTTCACAGATTACAATACTCTGCATGAACAGGAAACAGGAACCAAATCACACCACCAAAAAAGAGGGTGGACATGTGCTTTATATCAGCATATATAGTATAAGAGGCCACGTCCAAGTAGGAGGGTAACGTAAAGGCTACTGGCTGTAGGAATTCCTACAAGACCTCTCCTTTCTGTTTAAATAAAAGAGTTCTAAGCCTAATACAATAAGCCAACTCATGAGAGGAAAGTAACAACAACTATCTAGTCTTCAATCTCATTGAAGACCCAAGAAGGAAAATAATATTATTTGAGTCCTAAATTATTTAAATGCCATATTCTTTGCTAGCTCTTTGAAGTGGTTTAAGATTACCTGTCTATGCAGAATACAATATCTATGTATCTAAAGAACCTGATTAGTCTAACTATAAGTATGACAAACATGGATGACTATTTGACTATTGACCTATAATTCATAATACCTATATAATTTAAAGACTAAGACTTCACATTAGAATATTAAACAATCTTTAAGCAACTGTGCAGCAAATGAGGACAATGGCCTCAAAATGTAAACAGTGTATAAGTATCTTAATCAGAGGTAGACATGTATATTGCAATATGATAAATATATCCTAAAATTTTATCAATATACAAAATTTCTTAAGCAAATATAGAAGTGTGCATACATGCATAAAATATGACAAAATAACTTTGCCTAGATATACAAATATTGTAGATGAAATAGGAACATATTCAATAAAATTTAAGTTTGTATCAAAATACAAGAATCTATACTAATGTAAATTGTCTATAAATAATAGCTTACAAATATTCACTCCATTACTCACTATTATTGTTGGTGTGACTAGGCTCACACTAATCTATTATCCCATCCTTTTTCCTATTGTCCCTTTCCTTTTTCTTTTCAAAGAGATTCCTGAGGCTATATAATTTCTGTCCCAATCCCCAAGTACAATAAACCAGGAAATGATGTCCCTAACCCTGAGGACAAACTTTTTTGGGAGAGGGGACGTCATCTTCTAGAATTAATTCCAGCTGTCATGGGGTGATACTCTTTTTATGGGATCCTGTGAAAGTAAAATGATGGTTAAGTTTCAAGATTACTGTCTGATATAATTGCAAATGGTCTCTGAGTATTCAGTAAGGTGTTTCTGAGGTTCCTATTTGGAATTCTGGCCAGAACGTTGTAAAAAAGTGCACCATTTCAGTTAACCAAATTGGAACCATCTTGAGCAGTTGGCACCCAAAACAGGTCTTATAGTAGCGCTATCAGCATCATGGCGTCATATCAACCAGGTGGAGTTGTTGCTGTGGGGGTCACATCTTCTTCCTGGAAACATCAAAGGTTACTGCAGGAGAATTCATTGTTCATTGTGGAAAACGTAAACATTATTTATATAGACATATATTCAATGAAAGGTACGATAGAGACAAAAATAGGTATGAAGAAAAGTAATGTTTCTTTCTAAATTCTTTCTTCTTTCTGTTCCATATCAGACAGCTCCTGACAGGAGACAGAAACTCTGAAATTTTCTTTTAACAATATGCTTGGATTTAGAGAAGGACAGAGCCATTGTCCAACTCCAAAGCCAGCTTTGATTTTTAAGTGAATAATGACTATAATTCTATTTTGTTTTCAGAGATTCTTACCCTCAGATGACATGTCCTCAAAAGTGATAAATTCAGTGCTTTCAATATGCAAGATAACTTTTTCTGTATATTGTGAATCAGTAACTATATTGAGAGGTTCTTTAAAAACATTTAGTACCATGAGAATTGCATATAATTCTGCCTTTTTGGACAGAATTATAAGGGCTTTGTTCCACCTTACTTAAGTCTTCTGATTTGTTACCTGTCTTTCCTGATTTATTTGCATTAGTATAGATTGTAGTGGTTTCTGGGGGGCTTGCAGCTGAGAGTTAGGGCATGGCCATTGGTCAAGGAGAGCCTATATAAGCTGCCCTGGAACACAATAAAGGGGCATTCTTGGAGCATTCTTGGCATTATTATGTTTTAATCTCCAGGCCCATGCCCGACTTGCGAACCATACCATAGCTTGTAGCACATAGAGCAGGTGTTGCACTACAGTATGGACTGTAGCACAGCCAAACATTTTATGCTACTGTGCATCATACAGCAACTCAATTGCACATAATGTCTCCCATCTCAAACTAAAATCATCCTAGCACACTTCATAGAGCCCCTGGGATTGGCTCGCAATCTGCAGGATAAGAAAGGACAGGACACAGCTTATGGAACTTGTTCAAAGCTTCACACTGAAAGACATTTCAAAAGATTGTGAGTAGATAAATAAAGACATAAAATGAAAGAAAATATAGATATAGCATGCATTTTGACTGAGATAAAACACTAAGAACAAAAATTCTTAAATTTCTATTTTTTCCTTTTAATGAAGAAATTTCTCATGGGATCAAACCACTGGAATGAATTCCTGTAACCCCTCTATTCATTATTATTTTTACAGTACTGATTCCAATAAGAAGGTGATCTTCATGGGGAGCTGCTCTGAAGGTACCATCTTACTCACTTGGAGTCCTCCATGCTTAAGTGGGCAGGTAGTGGCCATCATTTGCTAAAGGAAAGCTCCTGGTCAGAAAGGCAGGCATTCAAAGCCAATTGCTCAGCCTGAGGAAAGTTATCCAGGGGGTCCGCTCTAATTGGCTGGGCTGACAAGTATGCCGTGAGGTATTATTTTAATTTCCCTCTTCCTATCACCACACCCTTGTCTGGCGTGACAGCTTTTATAGGTTAAAGACGGTATACTCTCAGATTTGAGGTGGGAGAGATGGGAGATTTTGCAGCTAGCATTGACTCTCATGAGTCGATGAGGACCTTGAGGCTAACTCTGGCCAAGTCCACTTCTGAAGCATTAGGTCACATGCCTTGCTCAGGGTGACATCTAGAGAGCTGAAGACTTAAATCATGTTGAAATCTCTTTCAGAATATGCGGCAGACGGGATTTCCTTTGTCTGCTGCCAAAGGCATCTTCTTTTTGGAAAGTTTATAGTTATTTGGTGAATAAGGAAGACAAAAATTGCTGGTTCTTAAACTGTCTAGAGATTTTGCTGTCTAGAAGGCAAGATTATGCAATTAAAATGAACTTAAACTTAGAAATGTCATGTCTATAATATTTCATAAAACTAAACACATCTTTGTGAATTTTAGGTTATCATTTTTATGGTTATCATTAAGCTACTTTTTATTGATTGAAAATGCTCTTGTCCCGATGGGGTGGCATGATCACAAGCCCCAGTCATAATGCCATTAGTGCCATTAGAAGTGAGCAACTGCTCTATACAGCGTGGAATCCATCCCGCGGTTTGCCCGCTATTCTCTCCCCTGCACGTTCTCTCTGAAAGGCTTCTTAAGAACGTTCTCCTCTGACTACATCCATTGTGAGAGGGGAGTGGTTGTTTCTAAAGAACCAAATGATGCTGTCTTTATTTTAAAATTTATTACCTCAGAGTGTTTTCAATTTTCTGTATGAACTTTAAAGTCAAAATATTTTATATCTGGCGGGACTTTTAAATTTTAACTATTGTATGGAAATATGCGGTATAATTAGAGTAAATTAAATATGGTTTTTGAGAAAATATGGCTGAGCTCAGCTGCAGGAGACTTGCCTTGCACAAGGCCCTGGGTTCACTCCTCAGCACTGGAAACCCACAAACAAACACACACACCACCTGCTTGCTGGTGCTTGTGATCACTGTGGTTGGCCTTGTTGCTCACAGACATCTTCCCTAGTAAAAACCAACTTCACTGTTCCGTCTGCTAGACTGAATAAGAAAAGTGCCTGTCAAATTAGATTTGGAGGTGGTGTTGAGAATAAGCCCACTCTTGATGTAAATTCAATAAAAACACTAAGACGTGAAAGTGGGACAATGATATGATAAGCCTTTGTTTATTTATCATATCCCAGACTCAGTTTCAAGTGAGATTTTCTTTAAAAATTACATTAATGAGCAGGAGCCATATGGCTTGCAATAGAGACGTTGCAGGGGTGGCATGACTCCAGCTGTCCATTCCAGCACATATGCATGTTTTATTTGTGGTATAATTGTTTTTGTAAAAGAATTTCCTTATGTGTTAAGTACGTACAAAGCATTTCATTTTCTCTTTTATGATTAATAATGGACATCCCATCCTCATTATTGTTTTATATTTGCACAGCACCTTTCTTTTGAGCAATTCATATAATTTACAACCACATCACAAGTCCATTTATGTAAATGCTTTGCCTGCCTAGTTAACAGCCTTGAAGCTTGCCATGTGTTCCCATTCGTGGAGTTAACGAATATAGGTGGTCAAGTTGAGATGAAGTGGATTTTATTGATTTTATTTTCTGTTTATTTAAATGGTGGAATTGGGGAATCAATGGAGAGGAAGCAAGAGTAAAAAAACCTAGCTTCAAAAATGATTTTGACCAGGTGTATGGAATGTATTGGTTGGGGGTACAGTAAAAGGCAGAATATGCTGGAAAGATTTCCAAACAGTGCTTACTGCATCAATGTAATGAATTAATATAACTTTAAAATACCCCAATGTTTTTAATTAATTTTTTTCAATTACCTTTAAACCTAAGTGTTGCTAACACTTGTATTTTTCGGTGCAGATAGAAGTACTTTTCAGAGGGTCACTGTGTGAGATGTCTTAGTGCTCACTGGCATCTTATGAGTAGGTGTTACTTCCAAACTTACAAGTTCTTGGTCTATAGGAGGGGTTAAACCCTTGACATTTTATAAATCTTCTATAGTTTGATGAAGTCTCATGTTGAGGTGCAGGGGCAAAGGGTGGATATGAAGGGATGAGGGATGGAAAAATGAATGGGATGGAGATGCGGGATGGGAAAGATACAAAGGACAAATCAAAAGGAAGTTAAATAAATAAATAATGCTAGCGAACCTCTCTGGATTCACTATTTGGAGTAACAGGAATAAAATTAGGACTTTTTTTTTGGTGTGTGTTTGTATGCATTAGTAGTTTCTGATCTCACATTACCTCTCAACAGCTTTGTTTGATTTGCCAGACCTGAGGATTTTTGTTCCCTATGTATTTTTCATGACAGATATGCATATCTACAGTTACAGTTACTGATTTGCCAAGTACCTTTTGTATCATCTTTTGCTAAAGTTCAACTCTGCTCTGTGACTTGAACATTGTTTGTTCCCCCAGTACCTGGCACTGGAAGTTTGGGGCTTGGAGTGCTGGTGTTAGTAAGTAGTGGGATCTTTAAAGGGCAGAGTATAGATAGAGCAGTGATTCTCAACCTTCCTAAGGCTGCAACCCTTTAAAACAGTTCCTCATCGTGTGGTGACCCCAACCATAAAATTATTTTCCTTGCTACTTCGTAACTGTAGTTTGGCTACTGTTACGAATCACAATGTAAACATCTGTGCTTTCTGATGGTTTCCGGGGACGCCTATGAAAAGGTCGTTCAGCTGCCAAAGGGGTTCATGCTCCACAGGCTGAGAAACAGTGGTGTATTAGATCATGGAATCATCTGAGGTCTTGCCTGGGAAGAGACTGCAGAAAACTTTGTCTTTCTCACTGGCTTTTTGCCTGGAAATCTGCTCTGTTTCTCTCTCTCTCTCTCTCTCTCTCTCTCTCTCTCTCTCTCTCTCT
>JABTXL010003523.1:5004675-5067754 GCA_025134845.1 Neodon shergylaensis | reverse complement strand
CACACACACACACACACACACACACACACACACACACACAGACACACCATAAAGTGGAACAGGTAAGAAGTTTCTCACTAGAGCTGGGCAAAAGCCAGAGCCACACTCTTGAGAAATCTTCAGAACTACGAGCAAAACAAACCTTGTTGTTGTTGTTGTTTACCACGAAGTCAGCTTGTCTGGGGTTCATTGTGGTCACAAGGTCTCCTGTAGCTCCCTGTGAACACACGGTTCCAACTGCAGACAATGTTACTTAACCTGTCTGTGCAGCATCTGAACTCAACTCTCCTTACACAGTTTGGGCAATTCTATTACTCCATAGTATTTCTATACCCAAGGCTTAATTTAACTGTTTTCTTTTATAGAAGGCAGGAAGTGCCATCTTCCCTAAATTCTCACAGAATCACAGACATTCAGGTCGCCTGTGTGATGCACAGCAGCAGTGGCTGCACCGTCACTTAGGTTTCTTTATTTGATAGGTGACTATTTCTGTTTTCCTCCTACTCTATTCTACGTTGTAAAGACGTCTTAAACTTATACTCAATTTTTATCCCTCACATTTTTAAACTAAATAAAAATAATGTGTGCAATATAATTATTTTTTCAGATTGGTTATAAATTAGTATATTCTTAGATTATAACAACACAATTCACCATTGATGAAAGTAAGAAATAGAGAGGTGGGATTATTACAATAAAACAATAAAAATTTTTAGCATCTGTCATTACTTTAATGCATGATATAAATTACAGCATTTATTCTGAAAGAAAAATAGTTGGTGATAATGAAACTACACCCCAAATTGCTCATGATTACTTATAAAAATTTCAATTATTTCCTATATACTCATTTTATAGCTACTCATTTTCAATTTTCTGTTTATTCATTAGCAATGAGCTTTCAAAATCCTTCAGTTGAAATAAGTAATGGTATTGATTTTTTCCCAAATAGTATAACGGTCTGTTTGAATTACTGGTGCACTCTCGTGGTCTTGTCTCATTCTGTGCACAAGCCTTGCTTCCATCCATCTTCCGGATTCTCAGCCCCAGAAAGATGTCACCAGTGTTAGCTTAAAAGGCATCCTGCTATTTTATGCTTAGGTGTGCTATGCCAAAGGCAAATCTGACTGCAGGGATGGGGGGGGGTCATTCAACATTACTGTGTTTAAAAAGAGATTACTTGGAGTACAATGAATATAAATGACAATGGGAATCTGACTTGAAAACCATATAACATTATCCAATTTTATAATGATAGAATAATTAGAGGACTATAGAGACAAGTTCTGGGTAGATCAATAATATTGTGCAAGGAGTAAATTTCAATAAGAGCAGCCTCATATTTGGGAAATGTTATTAAAATGAAGGCATGCTCTGTTTCAGTCTTTGGAGCATTAACAGTATAATCTCAGTGGCTGAAGGATTTAAATTGATTACAAATGAGTATTATGAGGCAACACATTCAGCTAAATAAGATAGGAATGGCTTTCGACTCTTTTTGTTTTAATTTGAGCTATTTCTGAGATGTAGATATGGACTATGAAAAATAATTTGACTTTAGTCCCCAGTATCAAATGACAGGTATGTTCTACTTGGAAAAATGTTAGCATGTGGAGTTATTTGAATGCTTTTAAGAAATCCTTTAGACATAACTCCTAAGTTAAAGAGCACCAACAGAAGGCACCATGCTACTCAAATGTCTTTTAATTTTTCAATTATAATATGATCATATCATTCTTTTCCATTTATTTTCCTCTTTCCAACTCTTCTCATGGTCTCCTTCCTCTTGCTATCTCCAACCTGTGACCTATTTCTAATTGTTGTTATATATTCCTAACTATATTATACTCAAGGATCATTTTGGAAGAGGTGGTGGAAAGATTATAAGAACCAGAGAAGCAGGAAGTTTGGGTGTGAGATTCCCTCTCCTAGTAGTCAGAGAGAGCACACCCATGAAGTCTCACCAATATGGCTGCCTAAACAAGACCTGAGACCTTAACAGTCATGACCCCAGCGGACATGCTAACACAGAAGTGAGCATGCTCAAATGTTTGTGACCCTACAAGTTTTCCACCTCTTGCTGCTGATATTGTGATCATACATAAATCAAGAAAGTCAAAACTCATGTCTCATATTTGTCAAACTTTTCATAGTGAAAAATGTTCGTAATAATTTCCAACTACAGTCCTGCTTTGTGAAATAGTCGTCAAAAAGACAGAAGGATCTGCTCTTGTCCAGTCTGTGTGGAAAGTCAGGGGTGTGGCTCATACCTGCAAGACTAGTTCTTGGGGAGCAGAGGCAAGAGACTGTTGGCGGGCTATCCCTGGGCACAATGAGTTTCAGGACAGCCTGGGCTAAAAAGTCAGACCTATCTCAAAACAACAAATGTGTTTTCCTCTCCCTGTGGAGACACAAACCAACCTCTCGTAGTGGCTAGGTTCTTAGAGCCCTCGGTAAATACAGAGGCTTGGATGAGGCTGTTTCATGATCCTCTCTGTTATTGCTTCATGCAAATTCCTTTGCAGGTCATCTTATGAATTTAATGACTGGATGTGGATATAATATCTGAAGTTATTTTTTCCAGTAAAAATATGTAATTAGTCTTTTTATGAATAACATACTTGCGTAAATAGCACAGAGCTTCTATTCATATGGCAATGGCTACGTTATCACCAAGTGTTCTACTGAGTGTCTTCCTTATGATATTATTTTACTTGACACATAAACTAACTGATCACTAGGGAATTAGTTTCCTTTGACTTGTTGCTGCTTGGAAAACAGACATATGGTTGCATGCATTTAAATTCTTCATTAAAAATGTTTACAGGAGAGGGAAAGTAATATACTATAAAATGGCAAACATTATAGAGGGCTGCAGAACTCAGCTCCAAAGATTTTATATCATCATTTTGCTACTTAGAAATAAACATTATGTCTAAATAACTTGTTTATACAAACCACAAGGAGCTCACTTCCCTTAGTGACTATTTAACTTGAAACTGTTCTCCAAGCATTTAGTTATTTAAATTTACATGGATACAGAGAGGGTGTGTATTTAATCATACTATTATATAGCATTTTAAAGACAAAAGCATGCTTTGTTAGTGTTTTATTGTTTTTGTTGAAAGGACATGCTTTGTTTCCTTTTTTTTTCCTATGATTGAAGGCAGTTCTATCTGTTATCAAGAGTTAGTTTTACATTTGTGTAGGGTTTGTCTTTGTGTCCAACCACCTTACTAGTCATAACTGGTAATCTGGGCGGTGTTCATTCTAAAGTGCATCATGGTGGCTATGGTGTCTCTTCTACCAGTGTCTGCTTAATACGTCCCTGCTCAAACACAAATCAAAAAAGCAAGAAAGAACAGCAAAACTAGTTCACTAAATAAGCCAGTTCTGCAGCCTCTGGAGAGGTGAGACAACATCTCAATCAGCTTAACAGCAATGCTTTAAGGTCATCTAGTAGAGACCAACAAAGAGTAGTGGCTAAAATGCAGAGCAAGAAAACAGGGAGTGGTTGTTTTTATTCTCTCTCACAAGGAACGCTTCAAATATGGTGTTCCAGACACGGTGCTAGATAAACAGTTGAGAGGACCCGAAAAGTAACATCCAATTTGTTTGGAGGATTAGCTCATGTTCGTACTAGCTATGAGCATTAGGATGGGTGTCTTCTGTCTTGGAATGTCAACTTCAGTGATGGCACTAAGCCAGGAGACCTTTGTGGTGGTCAAGGGCACATCCTTAACCAGGGCCATGCTTTAGTTGAAGTCTATTTTCTTACTTCTATTCTTGTATTCATTATTTTGACAATTGAGGAGATAGGGAACCCAACAAGAGCAGTTTAAGTAGGGAGAGCTTGCTCTGGCTCAGTTTGTGGATACAGCCACAGTGGGAGACTCATGGTGGTGGGACTGAGACAGATGTTACACAGCATCTGCGAGAGCAAAGCCTAACTGAATGAGAGTGCACAGTCTGCCTTCTCCCCTTTATCCATTCTGCTACTCCCAGTCCGTGTGATGGTACCCCACATTTAGAATGAGTCTTCCCACGTCAATCAATCCGATGTAGAAAATCTCTCACAGACAAAACCAGAGTGCGTTTCAATGGTGACTCTGAGTCACCCCACATTGACAAGTTTAACACAGCGGGTTAATCAGCACAGGTGTCTGTTCACATCTTCTAGACGAAACAATGAGTACATGTCTTATGCTAGACATCAGTACTCCTAGACTTCCCAGGGTCCTGCCTGTTCAGTCACAGGGCTGGTTCAGTGGTCACTAGTAGGTCTGGAGTCTGAGCTGCAGAAGAAGTCGATCCCTGTCGGAGGGCAGAAGTGGGCAGAAAGGTCTGAAGGAGGTAGCTAATGCGCAGGCTCATCTTGCATAAGCTTTTTTCAATTGGCAATGCTTCTTTTAAAGAATGTTGGTACCTTCAATTTCCACCATTAGCTCTTCTTACAGCCCTGCTGGCTGAAATTCCTCACAATTGTTTTATGAGCAGCCTGTAAAAAATCAATATTTTCTAGAGGTAAGAAAAAGAAACAAGGAATGCAATGAGGCAGTTAACTAGATAACTCATCCTCATGTTAACTACAACACACACACACACACACACACACACACACACACACACTTGCACACAGGCACGCATACTCACACGCATCACATACACATGCACAAGCTCACACACAGGTACACACACACACAAGCTCACACAAGGTACACACATGCACACACACACCCACTCTTTCACACACACGTACACGCACATGCACAGAGCTATTCACACACATGTACAAGTTCAAACACAGGCACACACACTCACACATTCACAGAGGTATTCACACACATGCACAAGGTCATACACAGGCACATGCAAACACACACACTCACACGCACATGCACAGTTATTCACACACATGCACACACAAGCACACACGCATATGCACACAGCCACGAACACCTCTTTCTCTGAACAAACAATGCCGTAAATCAGAAAATCAGAATATAAAAAGATGACACTTAATTATTAAAGAAATACCAACCAAAGCAGCTCAGTAGCTAAGAGTGCTTGCTCCTGCAGAGGACCCAGGTTCGATTCCCAGCACTCTCATGATTGCTTACTCCCTCTCTATGCATATATGAGGACGAGACATACACATGCACACAAACATATATACATACAAACGATAAAACACTTGTACATGTAAACAGCTCTTTAAAAAGGTTAAGTTCTACTTTCACCTCTCATATTGAAAATTAATTAAAAATACCTCTCAATGCTGAGTCAAACATAGGAAAGGAGTATAAATAATATCACGCAGAATTAATAGAAATGTGTTAGGATAATTACTTGGATATGCATCCTGGATGGTGTTTTTATTCTGTGATTATAACATAGTAACCATGGCTTGTTTCTAAGAGTACAGCGTATTAACTTTAACATGTATGCATACTTATCTATTCTGTTGTATGGTGTTGCATTTCTATACATTTGAGGCAAGGCTGAAAATGAAATAGGAAGCTCCGGGGCTGGGGTTGGGAAAGGCCCTTCATTTTATAATCATTATATAACTGGAAGCCTGCCTTGTGTCACTCAGCACAGTAGATCTTAGAGTTACCCAAGGCTCAGCACTGTTTCCTGGTGGCCAAGCATCAGAAACATCACCATGTCAAGATGTCCTGTCCAGACAGTATTTCCTTTAGCGAGGGATACATCCAACAAGAGTATCAAATTCAACAAATTGACCACGCTAATTTAGGGCCAGAATATTGGAGAGCCCTGAATTAAATTGCATAGGTAGTCCTCTTTCATCCCTGAACATAGACAACACTCATAAAATTATCTTATAATTTCATTACAAAACTAAATGAAATTCTTTATGACAGATAAGAAAACCAGCTCACATTTTATAAGCATTTAAAACTCTACTTGATTTTTAAATATTGCTTTGTCTTTAAACCTGGTTTAAGCTTGGTATCTTGCTTCACTCTCTGAAATTCATTCAGTAGCATAGTCCAGGATCATGTCTCATTTGAGTGAAGGTTTTTGAAGGGGCTACACCTCCAGCCACAGGAGGCAATGGACAATCTATCTAGACAAAGATAGACAGGTGATAGATATTAGAAATTGCCATCATATTTAAGCAAAACAAAGCCAGTCTTCCCTTACATTGTCTCTCTGTACTCTGGACCCTGGACAAGTTATGACGTTTTCCACTAGTGCAGATTCGCCTTCATGAAGGTCCTGTAAGTAGAGTCATTTACAACCTGCACAGCAGATCTCAGATTTATCCAAAGCTCAGCACTGGTTCTTTACTACGGCAAAAATCTTAGTTTCAATGTAGTCTAATTTATCCCATCTCTCCACTGTTTCATTCACTTGTGGAAGGGATCTTATCAAACATCTTGATCGCCACAGCTGTGCTTTCTGATGGGCAAGTGCTCGGTGTTAGTTCTTTACTCTCAAGTCACTTTCTTGGCGTAGGAGTTTGTAACATTTCAGTTATTATACATATTCTTTTCCATTTGTTAAATTTCTATTGTTTTCTTTTCATATGTTCCACTTCTGAGAAAGCCTACCTTTTATTCTATTGAAGCTGTTTCCTTTATCTTATGGAGTTTAGTTATAACAGCCACTTGAAATATTTGGACTGAGAGGTGTAAGCCCTGGGCACCCTCTGGCTTGTGATTTCTCTTTTCCCTTGAGATTTAATCACGCTGCCTGCTTCTTTTTATGTCCAGCCATTTTGGATTGCGTCCTGGATGATGTGAATGTTATATGCAAATTCTGATTCTTATTATGGCCCTCTGGAAAATATTATTGTTTCCTTTTAAGCAATCAACCTGGCTAAGCTAACTCCATAAGGTCCGTTGGTGTGTTCTTGGGGATTCGTTCAAATTGCAGCTAAATTCCTCCAGTCTTGTCTGGCTCTGTCTCATGAATATATTCCTGAAGGGCTTGGTAAGCCTCCCGTGGATTCAGACATAACTGGGCAACCTCCTTCCTGAACCTTCTTTTCCTCGGTGCTCCTGTCCCCACATTATCTGTCTTGACTCTTCTCTTGAGCATTCTGGCCAGGAAAGACAGGTTTCTTTCTTGTGTGTTTAAATTCCCAGATGACAATCACCTATAAAGTGAGTTCTGGAGAGAAAGATGGCCCATGTGACCTGTTCCTCTAGCTTTGATTCCCCTGTCCAATCTTTTTGCTTATATTTACTTTCAGAATTCTCACCTGTGCAATGAGCTGCTGTCTTTTTCTTTTATGCTTTGATCAGGAGGACAAATGGGCTACAGCATAGCAATGCCCTCTTCTTTGGTTGCTACTTTTAAAAGTCAGTGACAGGTACAATTTCTGTGCCTGATGGTATTTATTGGGGGATAGATCGGTCAAAATCTCAATGTACGCCTTGTAAATCTATTTCTTTTTCCAAACTGACCTCCTCTACTCCTTCCATGTTTTAACTTGGATTGGAAATTTTTGGGTAAGTGGGAGCCATCTAAATGCTCCTGCAGGCTCATTTATCTTGCCAATCCCTAATCTTTGAATGCCAAGTTTTATTAGACGGACTGCTTCATGGTGACACTTTTGATAATTCTTTAGTAGTTCAGATTTTCTTTCTGATGATACAACAAATCTTACCTGAGAAAAGTAATTTGAATAAAATTCTTTTTTATGTGTTGGCTGGTATACGCTCTGCCCTATCCCTGTAGTGAGCAGCCAATTGGCCGTCAGGATCTGGCCTGACTTTCCCACTTGACCGTGTTTAACCACTTCCTGTGGGCGGTTCTTTCATTAAATCTTTAGCAGTGCACCGACATCCTACTTCACAACCCAAACCCTCCATCAATTATTCATTTGTTCTTCCGGATCCCTCTACTCGGCTTCACAAATCCCCCTCTGCCTTTCTCCTGCCAGCCGGCTGTGGCAACTGTGGCAGCTGACTGTGTGTTGGCTGTGGGCGACCGGCTGTCCACAAATGTAACATCCCCTCTATCAGCTGGGCCCTGCATCTTTTACTTTGCTTCTGAAGGGTTTGTGCCATTATACTGGGACTTTCTGTAGGAAGCTGCTTAGTCAGCTATGTGTATGCTCATACCGTAATGTGGGAAGGAGTTAACATTTCCTTAAGCCTCCTTGTGGAATCTCTCCCCAAAGTGAGTCATACATCAGTATCACTGGGAGATCTTTACAAAAGAGAGCATCTCTCCAGGCAGTCTCCTTTAATTGGTGGGGGGTTCGGTCCCAGCACCAGTTTTGAATGATCTCCAGGTGATTTTAATGGGCTTCAAAATGTGGGAACATAACCTTGGGGTAATTTTTGAATCATGGGATTTGGAAACCAGTTAGTAAATAATCCTTCCAAATATTAGGCAGACAACACTGAAAACATTTGAATTATGTATCCAAGCAGGTTCATTACACATTCTGAATTGATGTTTCTCCCTTTGTTGACTCTCTGCCTTTACCTCTTTAGTTTCCTGGGATCAATTCCATAATTAACTACCTAGAGACACTTTTCTCAGGCTCTGCTTTTTCAGAAAATCCACACAAAATGATTAATACCAGGAGTGGTCCCAGGAAGCCAGCCCCGGTAATAGGATCCTGAATTTGAACCCTATTCCACCTGAAAGCGAAAGGCCTACCCTGGTGAGACGCGGGGCTGACGGCATGGCTAAGCAGCAGTGGCAGTACTGCTAGAAGTGGAGAACAGAGGGGCATTGGGATAAGGCATAGAAGGGAGGTGTAGCTGTAGCTTAAGCTTTGGATGCAAGGTAAACAGGCTGTGCAGAAAGATGGTTTTGGTGGTGTTAAGAAGAATGGCCCTCAAACGCTCATGTATTCAAATGCTTAGTCTTTTAAGTGCACTGTTTGGGAAGGAATAGAACAGCTGGCAGATGTGGACTTACTGCACAGGGGCTGTGTTCAAAAGCCCATAAGCAGGCTCAGTCTGGCTCACTTCCTGTGGACTGTGGATCAGGATGCAGAACTCTCAGCTGCTTCCCTAGCATCATGTCTGCCTGCCTGTTGCCATGTTCCCCACCATGGTGATAATGGACTCAGCCTCTGAAACTGTAAGCAAATTCCTCATTAAATGCTTTCTTTTTTAAGAGTTGTCTTGGTTCTGGTGACCCTTCATAACAATAGGACAATCACTAAGACAATGGTAAAATATTATTGGCTTCCATTAATAACTTTAGAAGACTTAGAAAAAAAACTGATTGGTTTGGGTTGCTGAGAATGAACTCAGGCACAGTGGGAATGTCAAACCTCCATTGGAAGGAGACTTTCATCCTCTGTAGTCAAAGGAACAAAGCAAAAAGTCCCAGTGAGGGATTAGGTGGGGATGAAGGCAAAGCTTAGGTTCTGTTAGACAGTAGGTGAAATTCTGGAAGCAGAGATAAGTCCCTGAGGATTGACAAACATAAACTCTTTGAATCCTTAGATTCTCCTAAGCTGAAAAAAAAAATCAGTTTCTTTTCACTTTCTCCAAGTGAGTTGCCTCTTTTGTCTGGAGATGAGTAACCACCCCTGTTGTGGTGGTTGCATCATTAATGAGGCCTGGCATTTCAACATGCGACTACTGCCCTCTTGATGCAGGATCATTAACTGGTGTGTGATCTTAGGATGGTGCACATCTTAGGAGAAAACACTGTACTCTTCCAGAGGAGCATTAGACCTGGATAGTATGGACCAGCTAGAGCAGGAGGTCATGCTTGCGAAAGGGTCTTGAGAGAACTGCAGCAGAAAGGATAGAAGGATGGGTGGAGAGCATTGTGAGAACAACTCTCTCGTGACTTCTGATTTAATGTTTTGGCAAGGACAGGTGGGGCTGTCCTCAATAGAGTGCTGGAATGGTCCCTTGACATTTTCACACAACAAGCCCTCAGTTAGTGAGATGGGGAGGCTAGATATGCCTTGGTAGAGAAGAAGAAAGGGGATTGAGAGCTTGGGGAGAGCGATAGTAGATCAACTTTACCAGCTGATGACTGAGACCCTTCGTGGGACTGGAAACCTTCCCCTGTCACTCTGAAAGCTATAATGGGGAGCACTGCATTTTTATCTACTTAATCATTTTATTTTTATTGACTTTTATTTATTGTAAATAGAGATGGGGCTCAGGAGGGATTTCCCATGAAGTATGTACTTTGGCCATATTTACTCCAAATAGCAACTCCTTTCTCTCTTTTACCTACCCTGAACCCTCTCTCTTTTCCCAGATAGTCCCACTTGGACTCTCGTCTGGCAGAAAGGCAGCTCATGGCATCCACTGCAAGGGAATTTGTTTTCCTCTACCCTCTTTTTGCACAGCCGAGTTTTCATTGCGATAGGCCATTAATTGGAAGAAAGATAGGGGCTTTGGAGGAGGACCCCCCCCCACAATGTAACCACAGAACAAGAAATGAATATTCCTCAGACCTGTTTTCAAAAGACTTGTGGTCATTTACAATACACAACTATGTGTTGAATATGGGGGTGGATTTGTTAAGGGAAACAAAATGTGGATTCTTTCTTGGGCTTTTTTATCCTTTCCCAGTGAGCTACTTGGGGAATTTGAACTTCTCATCCTGTTCCTTCAGGCGCATTTTATGTGAAAACCTGGCTTTCTGTGTGGTAAAGGCACTGCCACCAAATGTGTGGTAAAACCTGAAATGGACCTAAAGCCTCAACAAGCATGTGATCATTGGATTTACTGTTCAGTACGTAAAGTAGCAAAATTAAGGCATGCCAATATGGTGAGAGATAAGATCTCTATTACCATGAAGAAGTGGGGTGCACAACAAAAGTAGAAGGGGCGATGCTTCGCATCCTTGAGAGTCAATAGAAAGTCTGTTAGTGCTCACCTGGCTTGAGACAACATAGATGGACAACTGTGACAGTCATGGTCAAGAAGAAGGGGAAGTCAACCACAGACTTCAGCCCCTCTAGGAATGAAATCTAAATCACCACAAGTAACCTAGTCCTCTCTTATGCTCCCCCACAAAGAGATGAACCTAAAATGGCAGGAATGGAAATCAGCAGAGCTCTCAGGACACCCTGATTGCAGCACAGGCTGCCCATTTCTCCAGCAACCTTTCTTTATTGAGTTTTTTTTTTACCAACTTCTGGCAACAACTATCTTGAAGTATCACTTAACTTAGTTTGTTGCTGTTGTAAGAAGTACAGGCAGCTATAGGCTCAGAGAAGAAGGAAAAAGAAGGTTGAATTGGAAGCTGAAGTGGTCAGTCGAAAGGTATATGCCAGAAGTATGTCTTTTTGTGAATTTAATTCATGTGCTCTTTAAAAAGACAAGCAGTAACTAGTTTATAATAAATTGTAATCTTCAGAATTTATAGCTGCCGTGTCTATTATCATTTTTATATTATGCAATATTTTTCTTGACATTTTTATTTTAAACATTGTGAAACTTTCAGAGAAGTTGACATTTCCCCAGATCTTTTCTAAAATATTATTAATATTTTGTAGATTATTTGAGAATATCATGCAATGTATTTTGATCATGTTCATACCCTGCAACACTTTACAGATTCACCACCACTTCCCTACTCACCCAATTTTATTTTTTCTTTTGTTTTTGAGCCCTTCAAATCAAATTAGCGTTGCCCAAATATGTACGGGCAAGCATGTATGACCTGTCCTGGAGAGGTATGTTAGTTTATGGGCAAGGCACTGCTACCAAATGTGTGGTAAAACCTGCAATGGACCTAAAGCCTCAACAAGCATGTGGCTTTCTTGTACCAGTACATAAAGTACACAGGTCATACATTCTTGCCTACAAATAACAAGGGCCATACCCTTGAAGAAAACAGTGTCCCCATCTCCCAGGAGCTATCAAATGTCAATAGCTCCTCTGTCAGGGATAGATGGGACTTCATGCTTATCTTCACACTCGGGTTTTGTCTTGACTTTGAACAGAACTTGCTGATGTTGTCATAATCATTCTGAGTTGACTTTGAACAGATGTTGTGCTTGCTGTCACAATCATTGTGAGTGTGTATGTGCAACTGGTCTCTTGTGTCCAGAAAACACTGTTTTCATTTAGTCATCCGTCTCTTACAGTTTTTCTACCCACTTTTCTGAGATGGTTCCCGTTGCACGAGTACTAATTGGTCTTATTAATAAATACCTGGAGTCAGATATCAGGGAAAATGCTAAACAATCAGAGAGAGAAAGGAGCAAGCTACAGTTAACTCTTACCTTGCTAACTCCTCAGCCAAGAAGGGCCGACCCCATGTCTTCTTACACCTTATATTCCTCTCTCTCCCCAGCAATATCACTTCCTGTCTGCCTGTCTAGAACTCCAAACCTCTATGGTTAATTAGTGGCTACCTCTGCCCTCTGATCTTCAAGCAAGTTTTATTTGTTAGCGTACAAACAAAATCTTACCAGAGATTCCTGTACCATAGGAAAGGGTATGCGATCTAGCTGTCTCACTGAAGGCTGAACATGTCACAGACTCCTATTCTCTGTATGCTGACCATTGTGGGTCGCTGTGTTAATTTTCATCTACTGAAAGGCGAAGCTTCTTTGATGTGGAATGAGCCATGCATTGACCTCTGGGTATGGCAGTAAATCAACAGGAATTGTTTTAAAACTGTCTCTGTTCAGCAGGATAACAGTAATAGGCTCTCCCTTCGGGCTAATGATTTAGCTAGTCACAGGCTCTTGGCACCAACAACTGCCAGGTATGGGTTCCATCTCATGGAGCAGGTCTTAAATTCAATCATAAAGCACTTGGTTACTCTGGTGTTGCTCATGCCACTGCTACAACAGTGAGAATATCTTGCTAAGACAGTTATTATGACCCACAGGGTTTGCAGCTGGCTAAGACTGTGGTTTGCTTTCCTCCTCTGGTGCTTTGCATGACACCTTCCAGCTCTATAAAAGCTAGCAGATATGGTTGAAGCTTGTCAGTATCCGCTTGATTTCTCCATTCTTTATGACTTAAGTATGTCGCCTTCATCAATAGGGTCTTACCTTCAATTTCTGGAGAGTACCAGAGATCAATAACTAAGCCTGTTACGTTTATAGATCCATAGGAGCCCACTGGTCAGCAACACAAGAAGAAGTATCATTTTTGGTATTGGTATTTTATTTGCTAACATGTGGTATCTTGTTAGGGTATTATCGCCCCCCACCCATTTTAGGGCGACTCCACTTAGATTCTATCTAAATTTCCTTTCTATTGCTGTGAAGACATATCATGGTCAAAGCAATTTATAAAAAGCATTTTATTGAGGTCTTACTTGCAACTTCAGAGCATGAGTCAATAATTATAATGGCAGCGAGCTGGGCAGCAGCACTGAACAGTAGCTGAGAGCTTACATCTTATCTGAAAGCATGAGGCAGAGAGAGAGAAAGAGAGAGAGAGAGAAAGAGAGAGAGAGAGAGAGAGACAGAGAAAGCCAATTTGGCATAGTGTGGGCTTTTCAATTCCCAAGTCATTCCCCCCCCCATCCCGTGAAACACCTCCTCCTACAAGGCCACACCTGTTGATCCTTCCCAAACAGTTTCACCAACTGTGGCGCACTCAACTATACTAGCTTATGGTGCTATGCTTATTCAAACCACCACAAACTTGAAAAAACGATTTCCCTGGTCGTTATCCCAGTCCTTTCAGTATACCCTTGCTAAGTTAAATACCCCCAAAACAAAGGGAGTGTAGCTAAGGAAATCTGAACACTTTTGATTGCCCCTTTCTCCCAGACCTTTCTTTCCCTCTATTAATCTTCAATGGATAAATAAAGTCATTGTGGGAGGTATCGGGGGCCATGCACATTTTAATGACACTTCCCCGTGCTGTCTGAATGTAATTCTTCTCCTTATCCGTGGGGTGATACTCTGTCTCCTCGGGGTGCACGGTTAGGACCCAGGTAAGTGTGGAGCAGCTGTGATATGATCTTCTCACCGTTTGTTCCAGGAGAGTCTATGCATGTTAACTGTGTCTCCAGACAGGAGAACGGTGTGCAGTGTCTTCCCGCGTGGCTTAACAGGGAATAAGGAGACGCTTTTCGTTACATGTGCTCTGGGCAAATGTGAGCACTTATTTCAGACTTACCTTGATATAACAAATTGGTTTTTTAATTCCTCTCCACAGAGTTTGAACCTCATCAGACTGCCAACAATAACTATCTTATATCTTGAGGCACTTTGGATAGTTGTTACATCTTTATATAAATTGAGCTATGCGCAGTTCAACTCATTGCTGACTGTATGTCTTCCAAATCTATGTTGTGTGTGTGTGTGTTTTTTAATGCTTTTCCATTTTAGTTTTTCTCTGAAAGCGCTGGTGTCCCCACTGTTGGCTTTTCACTGATGCTTTTGGAAATGTGGGCGCCTTTCCTATGTGAGATAGTGTTCATTTCTCAGAAAGGAAGAGAATGTACCATAATGTCTCCTTTTGTGGATTTTACCTTTCAAAGCCTTGCCATAGACTTTTAACTTGAAACACAAAGAAAGTGAATAAGTCCAAGTTTAGAAGGGGAACATTTTAGAGAGCTGTCTACAGGTTAATTTTCAGGGGAAATTAGTGGTGTAGCCACTGGACTGTGAAAATAAAATGTCTAGACTTGAGGAGGTTAAATATTCAAGCATGACCTTAGAGAAGAGCCCTTCAGTTTGGCGCTGAAAAGGCAGACCAGTGACCCAAATTGGATCTCCCACTTTATAGTCTTAAGATTAATAAAGCTATAATGTTATGTATTTTTTGAGAACTATCTTCCCTCAAACTGAGGGCAAATACATGATTTGTAAGTGGGCCCATCTTTTGCTCAGACAACAACTAAGCCTGAAATAGAACTTCCCGTTTGAGAGGAGTCATCGTATTAAGTTCGAGAGCGTCAGAAGGAGCCCGTGAAGACAGGAAATGTAACAATGCAAATAATATTGTGACGTTACCTAATGGAAACAATGACGCTTAAGCTTCAGCAAATGGGTGCATTTCTGGGTGCAGTGTGGCTGCTGATCCACTCTGGAGTTCACAATTGCCGGGCCATCTTAAAACGTTGATATTTGAACGTTATGACTCTAGGTGTTACTAAAGGTTACTTAATTTATATGGAAAAGGGCCTTCACATTTCAATAGGTCTTCCAGGCCCTTAAACATGGCTTGCTATTCACGACTATTGAGTAAAATAGGGGCATCGAGCTTCAAATTATAAAACTACATAGTTCATACCACAGCCTTCCCAGACCGTCATTCTCAGTTCTTGACTTTATTCATAATAGAATATTGAAAGTTTTCTTGTGAAATATGGACTAAGAATTTTAGAACCTTTATTTTCCCATTTTATTTAACAACAAGAAACAAAACATGATTCTCCTAACATGGTGTTAGCATAAGACACTTGCCCATTTGAATATTGGTCTGTAATACACTCTAGAAAGCTTATTGGCTGTAGTGGCTCCAGCCTGGACTGCTTGGAATGGCTCTGTAACCTATCCTTAGCTGTGTTAGTGAAGGCTTTCCATTGCTGTGATGGTATGCCTGGGGAATAGAACCCCTGAAAGCCCCAAGACTTGCTGTGATTCACGTTCAGGGGTTTCCGTGTGTGGCAGCGCGCACCCCGGTGGCAGTTGAATGTGAAATGGAGACTCACTTCACAGAGGTTGAACTGGAGCCGAAATGCTCACCCCCGCTTCGGGAGGCAAATGAGACGGGGGGGGAGCCATGGACAAGATACATCCTTTAAAGTGACCTATTCCCACCAACCGGGACCTTCCTCCCTGTTAGCAACACCTTCTAACATTGCTCTCACACTCTGCCTCCCCGAGTAGGTTACATCAATGACAAGTTCGGAGATCTCGTCAACTTATCACATCCCCAAAACCCCATCACTAAGCACTGTATTGGAGACCAGGCCTTTGGCGCATGGGTTTTGGAGAGATGCTTCGTTATTTAAACCAACATCTGTACACTGATTGGTGCTCTGTCCTGAAGCAATACTTCAGTAAGGCTTGATTTTTTTTTCCTTGTCATTTTTTTCGCCACTGTATGACTGAGATCTCTGTCTTTTCCAGAATACTGCTACAGGCTTCTTGGGAAGTTTAAAGGATGAGGAAACCCTTCACTGTGGTGATAAAATCATTTTAGAATGCCCATATGGTATCAGAAGGGTAAAATCCAGGCCTCTAAACAATCAGTCTTTTCCAAGTTTGCTGCTCAGCCAATGGATCTCTCTGTCTCTGAGTGTCGATCCATTCAGGTTGGCATGTCTGTGTTGCTTTACGTCTTTGGAGGTGATGTTGCTCAGGAAACCACAAGAAACCCACTGATTAATCCTCGCAGGTTATGCTTTCTTTCATTTACGTTCTGTGATGGGTGCTCTCTGCCATCTCCAGTTCTTCCTCGTATTGAAGACGGAACCTCTGCTTGCTCTAATAACAGGTTTTAAGTCAGGAGGAAGAGAGCTTTAGCTCAGTTGGCATGGAGGGCAGAATATATGGTGTGCTGAATAAACAAAGACCTCGAAGGCTTTTGTCAGCCTAAAATACTCCCTGCAATTGTTTTTGATGAAATAATAATAATTACAGTGACGGCTGAGGCTTGCCACTGAAAACCTGTAATTTTTAGCAGCTGTGTCACGACCATAACAACTACTGGCATGTATAAAGTAAAATGTACATTTCCCTGAACTGAGATTGCCCTATATGTAAATACCCTATTACTTGCTGGGCTTGATTTTTAATTGTCCACTTACCTGAAGCATGATGAAAATTCATATACTTGCAAAAGTTTTGTCTTATGAACTCTGAAAAGGTTTGGAAGCCAATAATTCTTTTTAAATAAATTAATTAGTAGACTTGATCTAAATACAGTGTAATAGGAGAAACAGGTTATGCAAAGCTTCAATCATGTGGCTCCTGCCCAGCTAGCATTAACTTAGCAGTTACTCAGTGGATGGAAATCTGTCCAGCAGCAGTGTCATCGAAGGATGCTACGGTAGGAGATAATATGTCAATGTGATCTTCACAGTAAGAGACTAGCATATTCCCAAAGTTCTATTTGCACTGTTTATAGTTTATCAAAGAGGCATGGGAGCCCTTCTGAGATTCTGTTTAATATTTTGGCAGGTAATTCATGAAGTAACAGGATTTTCTACATAAATACCTACTACCTGTCAAGAGAACACAGCTTGGTATAGTTGCTTGGTGTTGAGGAGAACAGGGACTCAGGCCTGCCTTTAGTGACTTTGGTTCTGTTAGGAGAGGGAGGCATGATAATTTGAGATAAGAACTTTAATCTGGAAGCGACACAGCTGTAGATGTTCACAGGTGATGGCATGCAGTCTGATGATAAAGGAAAGGCTTCAAAAGGAAGGATGTAGAACCACATGGTGACAGGGACATGGCTAATTTACTTTTCTTATTATTTGCTTCAGCCACACAAGGATCTGGAGTTGGGGTCCTGAGGGAGGCGATGCTTAATGGGAGGAGAGTAGTATTGCTCAAAAGCAGAAAATATTCAGAGCAGACAGTACCCTGGGTCCAATAGACACATAATGAGTCTTGATTCAAGAAGAAAAGAGGGAACAAGGAGGGGACTGTGGACCAAGCACAGGGAAGGAGAAGGTTGCGGGTATGAGAGTGTACAGAGCATGGAGAATTCATTTTGATAGGCAATCATATACATAAACTGTATTCCTCCTGCTTTCAGCACAACCAGAGCTTGGATGGGACCAATTCTATTAGCAAATTTATACCAGAATGTGGTTATGTTCCTTTAATTCCTACATTTTCCCCCTCCAGATTTTGTTATTATTATATATGTAAATGGAAAATTATGTGTCAATCAACAAAATGAACGAAATCCTTCCTAAGTTGGTGTGAAATCATAAATATGTTTGAAAACAATACTTCATGCTGGCTTTTCATAAACAATTTGATGTCTCCTCATAGCCTGGATAAAGCTGCCTTGCTCAACAGGGAGATAGGGAAAACACACAGTGTTGTGGCCTCTGGTCCTGAAATAAAAATAGTGGTTTGATTAAATGCCAGTTGGTTGTAAACGATAACCCACACAAACAGTGGGAAACCATTACGCTTAAGCAGTGAATTCTAATTTAATTTTATGGCCTTTGGAAAGACATCCCTCAGGCCAGCCAGCAGAAGCTAAATGATGGCGACTGAGCTGGATCCAGTTAGGCTGGGCCAGTGCTGGCCCCGCAGAGTGGAACTGTCCACATCCTTTCTCCCCTGGGTTCTTCTGATCGCATCGTTTTATGGCTTGACTTTCCCGGTGAATTTTGTCATTTTATGTCTGTGTATTTTATTTGTTTTATTGCTGCTTTTAAAACACCCCCACGAACTCAGTACATCCAAACCACTGTTTTATTGTATGTAACAGGTCCTCCTCTCTCATCCCCCTCCCTCTTTCTTTGTATCTGAGAAAATCCCATGTTTTATTGTGTGTAATCAAGGCATTTTTCTTGTTACATTTACTTTAAAAACCATTGCTTTTGCACACTTATTTTTGACAATGTCATGTAAATTTTGATATGATTGGATCACATATTCCCATTACTCTCTCTTCTTCCTCTCTCCCTTCTGCTGAATGCCTGTTGGTCCCTGAGAAACTTCCCTTCTATTTTCATGACTTTTTGTTTTGTTTTGTTTTTAAAGGCTTCATGAGCCACTGAGTTTAATTGGGGTTGTCTACAGATGCATATGTGGAAGGTTATTTACTGGAGCACATGAAACTAGCCAGTGACTACACCACTGAAGAAAGTGCCCCCTCTATCATTAGCTGCCAATGAGTTCTTAAGGAGAGTAGGGGCTTCTAGTTATTGTTCCCCAGTCATGATGAGATGTTGATAGGATCCATCTTGTGCAGTTCTTAGGAGAAAATCACAGCTCTCTGGTTTTGTGAGTGGGATGGCCATGTCAATGTTTAGGACACAACTCCATAGTCCTCCTCTCCTGGTTCTTGCATTCTTTCTGCCCCTCCTCACTGACCGTCCCCTGTGTTTTGGATGGAGTGATATAGGTGTACCATTTAGGGCTAAATTTTCATATGCAACTATTTGATTTGAGAGGGATTCCACAGAGCTTAGCTGGGTGATTCTTCTCCTTTTTAAGGCTTTTGTTGTATGGGGTCCCTTTATGATGTTCCTCTGGTGTCTTGGCCAGTCTGAAGGGAACAAAGAAGAATTTACTCAGAAGCATCCTAGACTGAGGCCCAGAGATTGAAGACAGGGTTCACAAAGATTTTCTTTATCACGTGACTGTGCATCTTCCTTGTGTGGTCTCACCAGCATGGATGTAAACTTCTCACATGGAGACTCAGAACTCAGACAGGCCAAAGCAGAAGCCTCCATCTTTGTAAAAGTAAGACAGAGGGTAGAATACCATCACTTCACTGCACAGACTGGTCAAGAAAATTACAGGCTAGCCTAGGCTCAAGGAAATGGCAAGTATATGTTGATAAAAGATATTCAAGAATTTGTTATTTATAATCCAGAGTCTTCTAGACAAATAATACATCTTGGAAATACTAAAATTGTTCACGGATAGAACAGCCAATTAACAACATTCATAGAGTGATTGTTTCTCTCCATGCCTCTTCATGCAGTACCAAACAGGTACAATTGAGGGAAGATTACCAATTTGTAAATCAAACTTACTCAAGTAGGAGATGTTTCTTAAAAACATCAGATGTGTAGATTGGATAACCAGCTGATGCCTTGGCCTCTAGCCCTTGTGTGACTAGTGGTATTTTGCTCATGGTCTATAGTTGCTCCTCATTAACTTTTTGCTTGATGTGCATGTCCTGAGTTTTGATCAAACCCTGCACTGTACTCTTTGTTGGATGCGGTGGATGTGTACGCCAGGAAAGAGATGTAATGTATCCTGTTGTCTTGGCAGCACGCATGCTTTAAGAACCCCTTTGCTTCTTCTAATCCTGTTGAGCTTGTCTGTGCTGGCACTGACTGACAGCGAAGGCAATAACACACGGAGGCACCTGCTGGCATTGATTTGCCTTTGCAGTCAGAGAAGACAAAGGGAGATCACTTTTCAGCATTTTGTGCCAGGGCTGTTGATCTAATCTGATCTACACAGGGGCTCATATAAAGATGCAAGTTGTTTTAGGCAGGCATCTGGAGCTGTCTGGCTAGAAGAGTTATTATGTATCAGAACAAATTAGGCAAAATTAGTCCAGCATTCAAATGGCAACAGCACAGGTGTAACGTTGGCTGGCTGCTGAAATATGTCACATGGCAACACAATCACACTCATTAAGAAAGAATGAGTTACATAGATGTGGTGCGAGAACAGAAAATATCTTAGGCCATTTGTTCACTAGCCATGATATGACCAGATTGATTAGAACACGCCAAAAATTGCTTCCGAATGCTTTTGAAGTGTTTTACATCAGAGGAAGAAAGACAAAGTGTGAAATGATAAGCATTTTTTTTTTTTGCTCTGCTTTTGGATTTCTTCCCTTGTTTCTATGCTCCAGCTGAAGAAGCATTTATTAACTTCCTCATGTTTGCACAGGTCTTCATGTATTCACACGCTCAACAGGGTTTATTGAGGAGTTGCTACTTACCAGGCACTGGGCCAGGAGTAAATGCTTGCTGGAGAGCTGTATTAGGCACGGCTCCAGCTTCAAGGGGCTTCTAGAATATTTAGGGAGATAAGGAAATAAATAAACAACACATACATGATACACACTTAGATGAAGAACTCTGTGTAAGATAAGCTAAATGCTCATATTTTAAAGTGCCAGAGTTCCCGGGTGTAGGGTGAAGACTTTACTCCTTACCCTCCAGTCTAATGTGGTTGTTCTCTGTGAGGTAGCAATTGGGTAATTCTCCAGAAGAGGAAATTCAGGAGCCTGCTCTTCCTTTTCTGGTGGCTCTGTCCGTACTCTCAACGATTCCATACTATTCCCCATTCAAATGGCAGCAAATGAAGGACCAAGAGGGTTGCGGATGGGAATCTTGGTGAGTCTGTCTCAGAATTGGGAACCTTATTTCTGAGCACACTCTGCTGTTCAGAACTCAGGCACATGGTCATGTTTAGCTCCAAGGGAGGGAGAAGAGACAGTGTAGTTGATGCCCCAAATGGTAATGGGATATAGTAGCTAGTGTCTGCCATGCACTTGTGAAGACAAATTAAGCTACAGATAAATGAAAAACATCTAAGATATAAAGTCCTCAGGGAAATTATAATTTTGTTTATTAATTATATGAATTGAATATTGAAATTGTGCACATGATTGATATCTAAAAGAAAGAAATGGAAAATTAAGGAAAGAACCTTAAGCTATCAATGCACTACTGCAAGTCTTTTTGGGTGTGAAGCACTGTGTACCATGATGAAGTATTTGCTGAGATAGTGTCTGGTAAGTGTCACAACTAAGTCACTTCTTTGCCAAAGGGACTTGAAACATCCAGGGCACACACCCATCCTCATTACACACTTGAGTTGTGGTTTCTGGTCTTCGGTTAGAAAAGTCAACACTTGCACTTAGTGGCAGTAACTCTCAGCACTGAACTTTCTCTGAAGGAACCCAATCAAAGGGACTTTGATCCTTAACAGAATCACAGCCATCTACTGGCCTAGACATCACAATCTGTCAGAGAAATGCAAGCCGAAGTTCATGCATGAAGTCTGTTCTTGCTTAATTGCTTTGGAGGCACAGGGCCAAAACTCTTTCCAAGATGGCTAAAGCTGATCCACACAGAAGAATTCTGGAGCTGTTTTTCTCAGGAGCCTGGCCAGTGTAACATCTGGAAACTGGCTGATTGGAACTGGAATCACTGTACACTCAATTTCTGGACTGGTTACAAGGACACTCTTTTACAGGAGAAAGGAGCATCCTTCACTGTACTGTGTGTGTGTGTGTGTGTGTGTGTGTGTGTGAGAGAGAGAGAGAGAGAGAGAGAGAGAGAGAGAGAGAGAGAGACAGAGAGAGACAGAGACAGAAAGAGAATGCATAAGCCACTGAGTGTGATATGCCAGAGGTTGACATTGGTATGTTCCTCTGTTGCTTTCCACTACATTTTTGAGGCAGGCTCTCTCTCTCTCTCTCTCTCCTTCTCTCTCTCTTAAATATATTCTTTATATTTAAGATTCTTTGGGAATTTCATGGCATGCTCCCCAATCCCACTGACTTCCTTGTCATTCTATATATATCCCACACAACTGAAGTATCCCTGCTCTGAAAAGAAACCTTCCTAAATATAATTAAAAACAAAATAAAGCAAATGACAACAGCAACAAAAACACCACCTTGCTCCACCATCCTTCCTGTCGCTCCAACACTTCTTCATTTATCCTAGTGACATTGGGAGCTGCGGTGGGTCTCATATCATACCCTTTTGTCCAGTCAGCCTGACCCACAAATGTTCATCATCATGAGTCATTGGTCTGATTCAAGGCCTATGGCCTCTGGCACATTGTCGTCAATGGACCCACACAAAAACTCTTCTTGGATATCCTGCAGTTGCCCTGCGTCAAGGAGATCCTGTGGCTGTCCTTCTGCAGGACCACTCCCTTCACACACTCCAGCAGGTCAGAGATGGGGTAGATGTTGGGTACCCAGGATGTGGGTCTGTGTGGTATCTGAGCTGGTCAGTCTTGGATGCTGGACAATCCCCTCAGGCGAGGTGTAGAACTAACTCTCCTAGACCCATGCCATCATGGCCAGCTCTCCCATGGCCTTAGGGAGGGGTGGGACCATCCTGCCTGAGTGTGGGGACAGCTCTCCCATGAGGGCCAGACCAACTATCCCGCTGCAGTGTCCAGCAGGGGAAGGGCAGCTATCTCAGGACAAGTGAGGGGCAGTTCAGGATGGCCCTCAAATTTCAGTACACATGATTCCTATGACCCGTGCTAACACAGGACATGGACAAAACACAGACCCCAGCTGCATCTCTGGCCCATACAACACTATGGCCCCAGATGATAGCTCAGGCCACTTGGATTGGCATGGACCCCAGCAGAAGTACACAGCTCTTGGACGCCAGCATGGCCACAGGTTGCAGTCTAGACCCCAGGCCTCTGTGTGGCCTTGGTGGCAGCTTGGGTCATGGACATCAGCACCTACCCAGTTGTGGTAGGACCACAGACCCAGACATGGCCCTAGGCTGCACCCTGAGTCAGATGTCTCCATGGTTCTAGGGTGCATCACAGCCTGTTCAGATTGGAATGGCCCTTGGCAGCAGCCCAAGACAGGTTCTATCCCAAGAACTAGCCCAAGACTGAGCATGGAACTTGCTGTTTCAGCTGGACTGGTCGACTAGTGAGTCCCCAGGGTCTGCCTGCCTTTTACCTCACTCCCCAGCAGGATAGAGATTAGCGCACTCTGCCTGATTTTTACCTGAACGCTCAGGTCCTTATGGGTGTACAACAAGGACTTCACCCAGTGAGCTATCTCCCAGTTCCTTCCCTGAGTGTATCTGTGTACTGAGTACATGCTTCTATAGTGGAAACATTGACTTTACCAGCGACTTTTGTTAACTTATGGTGGGAAGGGTCCTGTGAATTGGAGATATGGCTTGTAAGCACTTGGAATCACTAAACAAATTCCAGCCTGTGCCTTACCCAGTCTTTTTAATTTTTTTTCTTTTTTACATTGGCATGGCTTCTGAAAATAAAACATTAATGATGTAGTAAACAAATCAAGGGGCTGGAGAATACAGTTTGGTAGGAGTAAACTTTGGGAAAGAGGCAGGGACTAGGAAATATCTGTGAAACTGCAGTTTGCAAATGTCCAGGTTTCTACTCACCTAGCATGATCAGCGTTGCGGGGGGTGTTGGGCCATCTCCAGGTCTCCACCTAGCGTGATCAGCGGTGCGGGGGCTGCTGGGCCATCTCCAGCTTTCTACATACAACTTGCTGGCTCTTGATCTGGGATTCTGTATGTCAGCCAGAGTTCCCCCGAGCTTAAAGAACAACTGCTAGAAAGAGATTGAGGAAAACCTGAGTGTAATCATCCAATTGCCCCTCTCCACTTTCTAAGTAGATGTCAATTTTCAAAGTGAACATTTTATAGTCATTCCAGACTTGGGTCTAATGAAAGCCTATCTCGGATACACAGTCAAGTCAAATAGTTCCCCTCTTGCGGCTTTCAAATAACTAGTCAAACGGGGTTGTTTGTCTGCAGTGATTGCTCTTGCCAGAGTCAGCTGTCACAGACTCTGCTTGGCGTTCCAGAGATCTTGTGAGACTAGCTGTCAGGCCTGGAAAAGAATCATGCTGCTGGTCCAGGTCAAAGAAGAGAGTGTCTTCTGCTCATGGGATTTTGACAGTGTCAGTGGTGGCAGGGCTAGTCATACTCAACGATGAGGAGATCTTTAAGAAACTTTATTAAAAATCCCGCTTACAAAATAACTCCAAATTATGAAATATTCATTTTGTGAATCTACTTTCATTTGTGGCGATGATGAGGTGCAGAATGGACATTTCTGATACCACATTCTGGTATAACACATTTATATAAGGATTTTTATTTGGGCTTGCACTTGAAATGCAGAATCTAAATTTGATGTTATAGGGAATTACGCTTACAAACCAGTTAGACCAGGAAATTGGTGATTTCAACTTTTCCGTTAATGACATAAAACACAGGTTTTCATGGAAACTGTGATCAATAATTAGTAGGTACTGATCACATATATTGTATTACATATACACAAAATTATGCAAACTTGATTTAGCAATATTTTTATAAAAGCAGTCTCTGTAAATGGGTGTTTGTTTTACATTAGTAGAATGCTGTGGATATTTCAAAAGAGAGAAGGACGGAGGGTGACGTACAGATGGTGAGGATTCTGGTCTCCTACGTGCCGTCAGTGTGTGTGTTGTAGTATTCTTTGAATGCTAAAGGCATTGATCACAGAGTACCACCAAATGTAGGATTAGGTATAATGGGCAGAGAGGCCCTGGGAATTGAGTCACATGAGAGACAAAGTCATAGGCCTCAGTCAGAGAAGGTAGGTTGAGGCAAATGACAAGACAAATATCAGGGTGTTAAATACTTTCACTTCCTCTTGACATGCTGCCCAGTTATGAGTCTCCGCATTAACCACTTCCCAAGGTAACAAGCAACTCTGAGGAGAGTGGAGAGCAACACTTGTCGGTGGGCACAGACATGAATATTTTGAAGGTGGTTGGAGGAGATGTCCTTTTTTTCACTCAGGGCTCTAATTCCAAGTAGGCGCTGTGACAGTGTAGGTGATACTTCTGTACTCAGCCCAAGGCTCATGCAATTCTGCATTCTCTAATAGCAGGCAAGTCAATCCAATATTTGCCTAGCAGAGACATTATCTTTATCATTATTTTTTATCATAAGCAGCAATCAACCTTCATTTTCTCTATTTCTCAAAGCAATAGCAACAGACAAGCCTGGAAAAAATCATTTAGAATGCTGACCTCTCAGCGCCTCTGCTCCTGGGGCATTCTGCGTGGCGAGAGGCCAGGCAGCGCTCTTCTGATAACGCAGTGGGATAGAAATTTAAAATCAGCCATGCTTATCGCCTGGCCTTCTAGTTTTTGCTTTGTTTAGACTGACAGAGTTATTTCTACTTTTAGAGTATCTTTAAACTGGCCATTGGAAAGGAAGCCCACACTTCCGGTTTATCAAATGTTCCCATGGATGTATGCCAACAGATGAGGTCTTCCTGATGAATGAATTGCAAGGTCACCCCCTTTAATGCAGATAGATGCCTCTTTCCAGTTAAGATAACATGCATTTGGAATTGAAAACAACATTAATGTTTTTCAAATCATAGCTCCAATTCATTCTGAGCGGTGTGCTTTGTTGAATACTTTTTTTAGCTTTGAGAATGCTGGTCACTTTGCCCCCGGACAGGGACACTGCTCACCCGAATGTAAGCATATGTGATACATCTACCATCTAGCGGAAGTTCTTCCGAGTGTGCTAAGCACTTTTACATGGTTTACTTTTCTCTCACAAGAGTCTGAAGGAGGGGAGGTACGATCCTCCCTGCCTCACAGATGTGAAACTGTAGCTCAAATGTAATAACTATTTTGCTTGACATCAAATTTCTGAGTTTAAGGATCATAATTATAGGTTATATGATTTAACAAGATTTTCCTTTATTGCCTCAACTCCTTGAAAGATGAACACATTTAGGCACACTTCGGAGATGTGAGCCCATGCAACGCTGAACTATTGTGTGCCTGTGGCTCACCTAAGCATCTGTTAAAGCCCGCACTGTCTCTCAGGGGGAAGATGCCTCCATTTGCAGGCACACAGCATTGCATATAACCACACAGATGTTTTCAACAATACACTCCGTGTCAGTAAATGCATCCATTTGTGCCACTGGACGAGCTCTCCATGATAAATCCAGCTATTTGCTGTATTTTCCTCTGCCCTTTAGTGCTATTCAAGTTTCGGCAGCAGATTTTTTTACTTACATATCAAATGTCCAGTGAGATAAAAAAGCATAGCCTCGGTGGCGGAAACACAGGAGAACTGAGTTGTCACTTACTGTGTTTGACCTTTTCTTCTTCTGGCTTGGGAAGATGGGGTTTCGCCTGAGGAAGAAGGCAGAATCTAGAGTGCACCTGGAGTTCAAGCCTTGGCTCCGCTCAGGGAATATTTCGGAATACGTAGAAGGTGCTGCTAGACTAGCCTGTCAAGACGAATATGTGTTGAAGCAGCCACCGCCTAGGCAGCCTTTTGGTCACCGCGAAGCAGCTGTGTCTTTGTGTGCCCCGGGAGAGTAGGCAGAGCCTTTATCTTAAATGTGCTGATACTTGAACCCTTAGAGCAGTGTTTGGTGGACAAAGACAATGCTAGACACCACAGCTATTCTAGTTACTAATATGTGAAGAGCATCAGAACTTTACCTTAAAATATCCGCTGAAAGAACATAAAGAATATCCCATTAAACTTGAGCCTGGTGCAAGACTCTCCAGGCTACTATATGCAAAGAAGAATTATGGTTTAGAGAAGTTTAAAAAAAATTCAAAGGCTGTAAGACACAGGGATGGGATTCAACATGTATTTATAATGTATACAATATTCTGTCTGTGTGTATGTCTGCAGGCCAGAAGAGGGCACCAGACCTCATTACAGATGGTTGTGAGCCACCATGTGGTTGGCAGGAATTGAACTCAGGACCTCTGGAAGAACAGGCAATGCTCTTAACCACTGAGCCATCTCTCCAGCCCCTCAACATGTATTATATATAAAGTTTGCCTGTTGGGATTTTTACAAAGTACCACCCTTTTAGATTAAAGAAAAAAGAAGCCTCAAAATTTTATATTCTAAGAAATACTAGATATATAAGATATTCTATGGAATACTATTGCAGACTTTTAGCTGGCTAATCAATAGGAGTGTGATGTCGCCTCCCATTGTAGCTAACATGATTTGGGGCACACAGGTGAGCCTGATGCTGCTAAGTGCCCATACCACATATGGAATGTTCTGGCTTGCAGGAGCCAGACTGTGAATGGATAAATGGATAAAGGAGAATTGTTCAAAGACACGTGACTGGGACCATTAATAAGGAGCCTAAAATCAAGTAAAGTCACTTAGGGAGTTAGGGATAAGGGAAGACGCTGCATGTGGTTTTTAGAAGTCCAAATAACTCAAGTGAGGAGATGTTGGTTCAGTGTGCTCTGCAAGAACAAGAGAGGCAGATAAGGGACTCTCTATTCTGGGATGCTGGGCAGTTGCTGGGCATCACTGAAGCATTTAAACTCTGCTAAAGACTCATCGTTGATGCTAATGATATGCTTGTCAAGATCTCAGTGCAAGCCTCCTTTCAATGTTTACGTTCCTGTAAAGAAACAAGGGTGTTGGGAGAGGGGGAGACTTGATTGTCTAATTAGCATTCTGCCTCTGCTGAGCTCCGTGTTGCTCTGTGTGCCTTAAGCAAAAGCCCCTTTCCTCAAACAGTGTGCTGGGCCACAATTCCACTTCATAGATTAGTTTTCTATGATTGTTACAACAGATCTACCTTCCCAACATGGAAGGGTGGCTAGGGGACTTGAATTGGCAATATCCCATATTTTCTGATTCCTGGTAGTTTAGTCCTTGATGACTCCTTCTCAAGAAGTTTCTCGGGTTTAGTGGTCTAAATGACATGAAGTAGGCATCCCTCTGTCTGTTGTTTTTTTCTTTAAAAGCACCTGGATGTACTGAGGCAGTTGTTTTCAGACTGTGCAGTACTCCATTGTATAAATGTACCACATTTTCTTTATCTTTCTTCAGTTGAGGGACCTCTAGGTTGTTTCCAAGTTCTGGCTATGGCAAATAATACTGCTATGAACACAGTTGAGCACATGTCCTTGTGGTAGGATGGAGCATCCTTTGGGTATATACCCAAGAGCAGTATTGCTGGGTCTTGAGGTAGATTGTTTCCCTATTTTCTGAGAAACTGCCATACTGATTTCCAAAGCAGCTGTACAAGTTTGCACTCCCACCAGCCATGGAGGAGTGTTCTCCTTATCCCACATCCTCTCCAACATAAGATGTCATCAGTGTTTTTGATCCTGACCATTTTGACAGATATAAGATGGATTTACATTCCTCTGATGAATAAGGATGTTGAGTATTTCCTTAAGTGTCTTTTAGCCATTTGAGACTTGTCCATTGAGACCTCCCTGCTTAGGTCTGTGCCCCATTTTTTTTTCTGGATTATATGTTCTTTTGATGTCAAGTTTCTTGAGTTTTTTTTTTGTATGTTTTGGAGATCAGTACTCTGTCCAATGTGGGGTTGATGAAGATCTCTTCCCATTCTGTAGGTTTCTGTTTTGTCTTGTTGACCATGTCCTTTGCTTTACAGAAGATTCTCAGTTTCAGGAGGTCCCATTTATTAATTGTTTCTCTCAGTGTCTATGCTACTGGGGTTATATTTAGGAAGTAGTATCCTGTGCCAGTGTGTTCAAGTGTACTTCCCACTTTCTCTTCTATGAGGTTCAGTGTGGCTGGCTTTATGTTGAGGTCTTTGATTCATTTGAACTTGATTTTTGTGCATGGTGATTGATATGGATCTATTTGCATTCTTCTTCATGTTGATATTCAGTTATGCCAGCACTATTTGTTGAATATGCTTTCTTTTTTTCCATTTTACATTATTAGCTTCTTTTTCAAAAATCAGGAGTTTCTAGGTGTGTGGTTTGATATCTGGGTCTTCAGTTCAGTTCCATTGGTCCTCCTATCTGTTTTTATGCCAGTACCAGCTGTTTTCAGTACTGTAGCTCTGTAGTAGTGTCTTAAGTCAGGGGTTGTGATGCCTCCAGAAGTTCCTTTGCTATTTAGAATTATTTTGGCTATCCTGTCTTGTTTGTTTGTTTGTTTGTTTTTCCATATGAAGTTGAGTATTGTTCTTTCAAGATCTGTGAAGAATTTTTCTGGGATTTTGGTGGGCATTGCACTGAATCTGATTACTTCTGGTAAAATTGCCATTTTCACTATATTATGTCTACCTACCCAAGACCATGGACGATCTATCAATTTTCTGGTGTCTTCAATTTATTTTTTTCAAAGTTATAAAGTTCTTGTCATACAAGTCTTTCACTTCTTTGGTTAGTGTTACCCCAAGATTGTTATTTGTGGCTATTGGGAAGGGTGATGTTTCTCTAATTTTTTTCTCAAACCATTTATCATGTTTAAAGTAGGGTTACTGATTTGAGTTCGTCTTGTATATTGCTACATTACTGAAGTGGTTTAAGAGTTGTAGGAGTTCCCCGTTAGAATTTTCAGGGTCAGTTATATATAATATCATATCATCAGCAAACAGTGAGAGTTTGACTTCTTCTTTTTCTATTTGTATCCCCTTGATCTTTTTTTGTTGTTTTATTGCTCTAGCTAGAACTTCAATTACTATATTGATGTACATTTTTATATTGTTTGTATCTGTTATGAAATTAGGGTCTTGGAACATCCTTTTTGCTTGTATAATTTATTTTATGTTGTAAAGACTTTCTTGTGGCATTCATTCTCTTTGTACACTTTTTGTTTTGCTACACCAAAATAATTCCAAGAAACCACTCTACTGTTGAGCCGGTTGCCACATTTACCCCTCCCTCTGCTTTACTGAGGCTTCATTATATAGGAATCTTTGGATACACCACACCTTGTTATCTCAATATGAAAGCTACGTTAGAAATAAAAATAGATTGGTTCCAGGCAAACACATTTTTTCACATATGTTTAACTCATAAAATTTCATATATTGAATAACAGATAAGCATACAGAGTCTTTTTCCTGTGAAATAAATCAACTTAAGTTTAGGGAAGACTTTTAATTTCTAGCATGTAATCTTGTTTCTGTGTTTAATATATAGCATTCTCTAGTCATGAAGGTGATGGGAAAGTCATTGTCCATATTAGAGGTGAATGTTAATGCTGACTGTCAGCTTGACTGGGCTGAGGAGGAAGCATACCTGCTCTCATAGGGCATGTCTTGCCCATAGCCCCTTCCAGTGCTTCTGCACCACATGGTCGAGTGCTCTGCTCTGCCACGAACTCTCCACTGTGATGTTTTCCCATGAGGGCTCAATGTCAACACCACCACAGCACCTTGGATTGAATCTGTGAGTCACATTAAGTCCTTCCCCACTTCAGTTTTTGTCCCAGGCATTTTGTCCCAGGAATCACTCCGAGTCACACAATCCTGAAAGAATCTACTTTTGTTCTTAAGGAAATGTTAAGTGATACTGATTGAGAAGGCTCGTTTCTCTTCTGTCTTCTCCAGCTCCTTCCAAGTTGGCAAACTGTGTTTGAACTTCTTCACTACAAAAACACTAACTGAGGTAGCAGAGTTATCAGCAGCAGGAAGCACTCCATATCTAAGGATTTAAAGCTTTCTTTCTATGCCGACTTGGGTTCTCAACTTGACCTGCTGTATACAGGAACAATAAACTGTTCAATGTCATTACTCCTATATCAGAACGAACATTTTCAAGCTATACCTTGGAAGGAGTGGGCTAAAACGTTTGGATGCTGTTCTGTTTCTTTGGTAGACTGGGTTTCAGTTTGTCACTCCTTACCCTTGAGTAACCCAAGGCCACTCAGCATGGGCGATAAAAATCCGGTGTTACAAATGTGGTGAAATGCGTTCAAGAGGGAGCTCAGCCTTAAAATTGTAATGTCAGTTTAAATCTCTATTTTGGCACGCAATCGATGGCTTTTGTCTTTCAGCAACTTCAAAAGGACGAACGAAGAATTTTTTTCTTTGCCCATGTATACCCTCAATCTTTCTTATTTGAGGAAAACAGCATTCCAGGCTGGTAATTTAAGAGGAAATCATTATATTAAATTAAGAAATTAGCTGATTCATTTGCAAAGAAAATGTTCAATAAGACTTATCTAAAGTACTTTTTAAGTAGTTCCTTTTGTATGGAAAATAATAGAATCATTTTAGGGTTTTAATTTTCCTTTGTGAAATTTTGTTATATTTTTCTAAAAGTATGAATATTTTAACAATTCTCTTGCACATAAAATCTTTTGGAAAGTGATCTAAAACTTGTTTATGGTCTTGTTACTTACATTGAAAACTGGGATTTTTAAGTTTTGTTATGGTGTTTAAAGATGTAATTGGGATTAAGATGTTATTTCCCATAGTTAATATTAAAATAACTTTATATAATTATGTTACACTGCATGAACTTACTATATGATGTGAGTAACCAGACTCTAAATATTGAGTAAAATTCACCTTTTGTTTACGTGACATTGACAATGTAATTGGGTTTCTTCAATGTGTACTATGTCAATCATTGTATTTATCACTGAGTTATCTTCACCAGTTCAATTGTCACTCGAAGCAAGCTGCTCTGCTTTTGACCAAAATTGATTCCTTTGTAATAGCCAGCAACAATTCTGCTATTCCTTAGGGTGTCTCCTTCTTTCTGGTCCAGCCAAAACATACAAAGAGCTATTGAGTGGAGAATAACTCAAGCTCCAAACTTGTCATGAAACAAGAATTTGAAGAAAATTATTGATGGAAAAGGGTGTTAGAAAACTACCACTTCTGCTACATTCTCATGCCAGTCAGTGACTTCTCAGGCTAGACTTGTGTGAAACAGTTGAGAAATTCTTGGAATAGCAAAACACTCATCACCTTTATAGTCCCATGACCTTCCTATTCAGTTGTCCTGTTACCCTTTCAGCCTGGGCAAGCTTAGGGGGAAGAGACCATCTGTGGGATAGCATATGAATATATGTCTGGCAGGATTTGTTTGGTAGACTAAGGATAAGTTATGAGAAGTAGAAAAAATTCAAAGTAACCCTTTAAAACGTCTACCTAAGGAACTGAGTGCTTCATGGTTACTCACGTGGTAATGCTGTTCCTACAGAAAGACCATATTGAGTAGGCGGTAGACAGGAAAAATCAAGAACTCATTTCTGTATTTGCTAAGATTTAAATACCCATTTGATATTGGAGAGTAGTCATAAAGAATCAGAGAAAGGTCGGCCTAGTGAACTAAACTTGGGAGCCACCAGGAAAGATAGAACCAGGTGGCAACATCTGAAAATTACTTAGTAGTAGGCTAAAGCATTTTGTGTTTAAGATCTCATTTAGTCGTCAAGGACCTATGGGCAGAGAAATGCCCCCAGATAGATGGTGGTAAAGAAAAGTCGGCAAGGAAAGGCAAAGCCGTAGAAACGGAAATGGCAAGTGAACTGGTGTCAGAGTAGGAATGGGTCTTTAGAAAGCACCGCTTCAGGGAAGGAAGGGAAGGCTGCGCATGCGAGCTTGTCATGGTGTTTCGATTTTCAGCAGTTCTGGACTGGAGGCTTGTACCAATTTCTCACTATGCATCAGGAGCAGCTCCTCCGTTTCCTTTTCTGGGACCCTTGTCATCTTGAGGAGTGTTCACGCGACGGCATAGGAATGTCCTGATGCCCTCGCCAGCTACAGGTGTGTGGAATCCACACGCAGAAGGGTCAGCTCCTCATGGCTCCATGAGGTGTACATCCTGCACTTTAAACAGGCATCCCTGCGAATTCCTACGAACGGGACCTGTGATCCCTCTTTGTAGCTCTGCCTGCTATCTGGGAATAGCAGATAGATGAGAATCTGAACCCTGTACAGGTTACAGGATTTTTTTCCCCAGAAAAAAAAAGATATTGTGTAAGCCATAGTTACTCTGCTGGGTATCAGAGTTCTATGTAATCCTCACTTTTACTCCCTGCCCCAATTTGAGAAAATGAAGTAGAGGTTGAAATGAAAGTACAGTGATGTTTTTCTGTAACTGTGAGGATTCTTATTTTTGAGGTGAGAAAGAGAACATTGTTTATTTTAGACAGCAATCTAAATAAATATTCCTTCTAATACTCCCTATTTCCCCATGACTATACATTTCTGTGTTCAAATAATAAGTCTGATAGTCTCCGGAGGAGATATTTGAAGATTGTGAGCATACTGTCAGCCGCAGCAGCTGGATTCAAGGACCAGTGACCAGCAGGCTCACCGTCTCCTCAAGACAACTGTTGACAGAAACTTGCTCGGAAGAGGTTTGAAATTCCAGATAAGATGGCTAGAGAGTCAGTCAGCTAGAAATCCCCGACATCTGTGCCACCATCGAACAACTTAGACCAACATCAAAGCTGACCACACCCTTTCTACTCCTGGAGTAGGTGGTTCTCATCCCAGGCATCTTCTGCTGAGTGAGTTTATGACATGTCAGGACTGAGTAGAAAAGGTGTTTGTAGTTACAATTCTTTCTTTGCTTTTACTTTGGAATCCTGAATTCCTGAACTTCTTTGGGATTGCCCTTCTGCCATCTTCTTTTCCTGCCTGAATTTCCTTTGATGTATGTGCTTAGCCTTAGCCCGTGATCTTTGGTCTCGTTTGGAGAAGTGTGACCTGGCTGTCACTAACTTGTCACTAATCTGAGTGTCACTGACCTGGCTGTCACTAACCTGACAGTCAGAGACACTCTTCTGAGACATAAAGGGAAAAGAAGATGTTCCCTTAATTTCATAATCTTTTATTCAAAGGCATATGTCATGAGAGGCTAAATGAATCCAATCTCCATTAGACTCATTGCTTAGGCCACTTCCAAAGGCTAAAGATGGCCTTGGTGTTGTGTTGACATGCTGGTGAGGTTTCATGTTTACAAAGAAAAGAATTTTAACCACACCCATTGAGATTTTTACTTTGTCATAGATGCTCCCGGAATAGCTATGGGAATTTGGGGATAAAAATGAGAAGTAGAGTGTGGGATATATTTACTTTGAGGACCTTCTGGGCTAGTGTCTTACTGCCAAGGTCTGATGGGCCAAGATTTCAGTGCCAGTATTTAGGTACAGAAAGAACAGGTTGTGCAAGTTGGGTTTGTAGGTAAGTGCCAGGGTGTATTTCAGGCAACCAGGTCTATTAATAGTGCCAGCCACTTGGACAGTGGAAAACTGAGATAGGCAATCTGACAGCAGCCACAAAACAAAGGAAATCCCTTACATTTATAGTCTTTATAGGGGAGAGATACCTGAGTTTTGAGGATTTCTCTGAGTTTCGCAGATACAAGATATTCGATGGGATGTTAGGCTGGGACTTACGAAGCTAGTCCTATGACAATCTCATACCTTGGGATTGCTGCCTTCTGGACCTTACCGACTCTGGGAAAGGACTAGAGAGAATGGAAAATGTGGTTGATACCGTGTACAGGGCAACAGCTCAGTGTGATCATCCAACGGCAGTCTTTCATTGCCTGTAGCTTAGGAGACACACTTTAAAGCATCTGTCACAGCTCACATTGGTAACACAGGGTAAGATTTGCTCCTAAAAAGTTGTTGAGTTACCTGGGATCTGATCAGAGAGGTAAGAGGTTAGAGGTCACATCTATGCGCAGGTTGATGAAGAATAAGGAGGGTGAGAATATACAAAGTCTGAAGTGGTCTGGTAGATGAATTATTTCGAGCAGCAGAAGTGTAAAATTTTAAGCACCGGATTCTGTTCTCATTTACATCAGGTCTAATCTGAAGTTCTCTCCTGTCAGGGATGGTCTTAATAATGGATATATACAATTACAAATGTATTATGCCTATCATATTTTAAGAGATAATGGGATTTATTAGGATTCCTGGTAGGAAGGTGCAAACCCGAGGCGACACTACAAAGAGAATATATGGAAATGAGAGAAACCATCATTGCTGCGTCTCAATTATCAATAATAAAACACATTTCAATGCACAGATAACTGTCATTATGCTATCTTCGTAGAGAATGTTATTATAAAATCATGATCTCATGAAGAGGCAACAAAAGAGTAGTTCAGCATCTCCAGATAATGATTCCTTGTATTGTATGTGACACATTTGCAATTTTGCTTGTGATTTTCTCGGCTCTTTAAAAATCTACCATTTTTGTGACCCTTTCCTTTGCTACAAGTAAATACTTATTTTATACTAAAGCCTATGTCTATAGTTTTGTACAGTTTGGTAAAAGTCTTCTGTGAAACACAGCTCTGTGTTAGATGGACCCTGGAGATGACCTTGTTTATATTTTCTAACAGATTTTTCTTTATCTCCGTTTGGAGTGACTTGAAATTGCTTTACTTTCTCCATGATTAGTGGTAATTCCTCTGACACACAATGGCTGCTCCACAGAAAAGATCTGGAAGCCATGGGAATTCCCCGACAGGAGCATTTCTAACAAGTTTCCACAGAACTCTGACAACTCGGGAATTTCAGTACTACAGGAAATGGTGGATTCGCTGGTAATAACTGTGTGAGTTTATGAACATTTCATATAATTTCCTTTCACTAGAAACTCAAAGCATATTGCTAACTGCATCAAGATCAATAAGATATGGGATGTAGCATTTCCTATACAGGTGTTTACTTCAGCCATAACACAAAACAAGGCACAAGCGTGTCAATGCAAGATTTTAAAATACTTTCCAGATGATATTAAACAGAATAGGTTGTACGATCCACTTTTCTGGCACAGGAATCAATTGCTGCAAGTCTCCCGCTCACATCCTTTCCCTGAGTACATCTGTCAGGAATCTGTCGGCATTTCCTAGGCAAAATCAAAGCTGTGTGATTCCTCTTGTCAGGACTGAGAGGTACGAAACTCTGTGGAAAGAGGCATGTCAGAGAATAAGCCGAAGTGTTCTGTTATTTCACAACATTAGATCTTCTTCCTTGTCAACTCTGTCACTTGTGTCCTGACTGTGGCTGAGATGATGAGAGAAAAATGGAAATAAAGGCATGGAACGCAGGCATTGGGGACTCGGGAAGGCGAGAAACGCCTCGGAGCGTGGTCCCAACTAGCACCCCCTCCTTCAAGAACCTCTCGCCTTTACAAACCATAGTGGGACTCAATGGCAGCAGGTGACATGCCTTGTATTAGACACAAAGCAAGGCAAGTATTTCTAGGACCACTTTCTTATATTCGTGGATTATCAAATATCGTTGCTTTCTACTAACTAAATCTCAATGCTGTAAGCCAAGCATCCCCGGAGGTGCCACAGCCCACCATTTTAACCTTTCCAACATGTGCTTGATGAATTTGTTCTAAGCTTTCCCAGAATGTATCTGGCATCTTTCTCTCTGAACTTCAACGGGGCATGCTCAGGAATGTCCCCACTTCCTTACTGTTTACCACTATGAATAGGTATAGACTCCCTTCATACAATTCCCATGTTTCCTTTATCCAGAGAGGACATGCCCCTTGCCTTGTTGAACTAACTCGGTTTGGGAAATAATCAAGCTAGCTAAAAGATAAAACAATTATATTTTATCTATTATTAGGGGGAAACTCACGAAACAGGAATGAGAAGTCCATGCTCAGCTGTGCTGTGAGGGAACCACACAGAGAGCGCACCTGGCACTTTTTCTCCAGGTCCCAGCAACCACATCCTAACTTGGTCCCACCTCTTAAAGATAATTGGTTGACAAAGCTTCCCCACCATTGCCTGCTGCAGATAGTAAGTCCTTTTAGCTCTTAAATATCTTGTCCATTTTGGTTGGGTTCTGTCCTTCTCAGGGTGTGGACCTACTGCATGCAATCACACTTGGTTGGAGAACATCTTTCCTGGCACCACAACCTGGTATCAACGACCTCATTAGTGCCTCCACGTTTGTTTCTCCTGCCTGAAGCCTGCCTCTTGGTGCCCAGGTTTATATTTGAAAGTAGTTGATGGTATTTGTGTTTTTTCAAATGTTTGTTTTCTCTAGCAACTTGCCTTGGAGTCTCTCTCATGGAAGTCATCTAACACTCAAACAAGAAGAATCGCACTTTGATGTTCTCGGGTCCGCTGCACAGGGTCTGTGATGTTAGCAGAGGTCTGAATCTAAGGTGCCATTGGCAAAGCTGAGGAAGACGGTGGGCGTTGTTAATAGGAAATAACATAGATGGGTGGGGGGAGGGAGGGGGAGGGGAGAAAGATGAGCGCAACAATAAGTAGAAACTTACAGAGGAAGAAAAAGAGGGTGCACATGACAACATGAAATGGACCGTACATAAGACACATTGTCCTTCAAGATTCCCACAGAACTTATTCTTTTCCTCTTGGGACTTCCTTATTCCCATCATGTACGTTCACCTCAGCTGCAACATCTACAAACAATTCATTGCCACACCTACCACAACCCCCCTTGTCTCCACCAACCTTAGCACTTTTCATTTTCATCTCTTTTCTTCAAGGTACACTATGTGCTTCTTTCTGAGTTAGCTTTATGAATGGTTTCCTGGGGTCTGTTGCTAAATGTGGCTCTCCATGGACTTTGGCATCAGCGTTTCCCTAGCATGGGGGTGTAGACTTCTCAGTGCTAGAGTCCCACTGCTTCTCCAGTCTAGAAGACTTAACTATTATGTGTGCCTAGTCGAAACTGGATTATTTCTTGTTTCTTGAATCTTCTCCCAGGCCTTGATCCTTATTCTACTTGGAACTCTTTCTTGCTATCTATAGACAACCTCAGGTTTCAGTAATCACTTCAAATGCTCTTCCTTCTATAAAACAATTGTCTAAGTCATCCTCAGGTGATTTTCTTCTACTGGTGAGTTCCTCCTATCTGACACTGGAGCTATTATTTCATTTCCATAGGAAAATTGTAAACTCTAAGAGGAAACAGAACACTCTAACAAATTTTGTGTGCTGATTACCTATTCACTTAATAGATTGTTTTCTTTTGTTCTTTCTTTCACTTTTTTTTTTAAATTTTATTTTTCGAGATGGGTTTCTCCATAGCTTTGGAGCCTGTCCTCAAACTAGCTCTTGTAGACCAGGCTAGCCTCGAACTCACAGAGATCCACCTGCCTCTGCCTCTCGAGTGCTGGGATTAAAGGCGTGTACCACTAAGGACTGTTTTCTTAAACTATGTGCATGGACTGACTTACTGGGGATATCCAGCAAATTGAGGCAGATTCCACCAAATGCTGTTAAATACACACAGGCCACTTTCTTCAAGCCGTTCTTTCCTGTCTGCAGATTCACCATCCATATCCCAAAATTATTGTTTGAAAAAAATCCAGAAGGTTCCAGAATGCAAAACTTAATTTGCAATGTATGAAAACTATCTGCATCAATACAAGTTAAATTATGTGTAGACACACGCTGCTGCGGTTAGATGACCACCACTTCAGAGACCTGAGGCCTGTCCCCATTACCTTTGTGAGGACCAAATGTCTGTGTCTTATGTGAGAACCACATAGTGAAGTCTCTGTTGTTGTCCCTCAACAAGTTCCGATTATTTCTTGTAATTATTTCATAAGTAGTGTTTCATAACAAATATTTGCACAGTGCTTATATTTTATTATGTATCATAAATAATATATAGATGACTTAAAGTCTACAGAAAGATATATTCAGGTTATTTGCAAATATTGCACCATTAATATGAACATCTATACATTTTGATAACAATATTACAAAGTTCTAGCTCACCGATTCTCAGTCTTTGGGGTCACAATCGCTTTGGGGGCCACACATTAGATAGCCTACATATCAGATATTTACATTATGATTCATAACAGTAGAAAAATTACAGTTATGAAGTAGCAAAGAAAATAATTTTATGATTGGGGGTCATAACAACATGAGGAACTGTATTAGAGGGTCACAGAGTTAAGAATGTTGAGAACCAATGTTCTGGAACAAATTCTGCAGATACTGAGGGAAAGCTGCATTGCGTGATGTGTGTGTGTGTGTGTGTGTGTGTGTGTGTGTGATCATCTTACATGAAAAATAAGCTATCAAAGACAATATAGGAGGACCTGGGTTGCCTCCCACACTTATGAGTCAACTCTGTGCATCCCCAAATGTCAGTCCCTGTATCACCGTGTATCACAATGCTTCAGTAACCCTTTGCTTGCCTTCTTAACCTTCCAGGTTTATTTAGAACATATTTCATCCCTTTAATGCCTGCGAGGTCACAGAAGGGCACCTAGCAATGAATATGCTAGTAATTGTGCCCACCCCAACCCTCACAGCACTGACGTAGTTGTGCTGGATCAAGTATGATCATTTTTGTATTCAGTGATATAATCTATTGAAAATTGTTTTCTTGGGTTAAAGCCCAGAATAACCCAAGGGCAGGAAGGACAGAAGCTGTGGACTACTGTAGCTGTTGCTGAGCTTAATAAGAGAGCACTGTGGAATACAATAGCAAAATCTTGATACTGTTATCTTAGTTACTTTTCTACCATGGCTAAGGCAGCTTATTAAAGAAAGTGTTTACTATGTGGCCCATGATTGCAGAGGGTTAGAGTCCATGATCATCTTGGCAGGGAGCATGGCAGTAGACAAGCATGACTCTGACCAGGTGAGGGCTCAGATCTAATCTGAAAGCAGAGGCAGAGAGAGGTAACTGGTCCTGGCATGGACTTTTGAAACCTAAAAGCCTGTCCCATTTGACACGCCTCGTAATCCTTCTCAAATAGTTATATCAATTGGGAACCAAATATTCAAACACAACACGTACATATGGGGACCCTTTTTATTCAAAGCACCACCCTTATGATGCGCCTCTTCCTTTTCCTTCACATTCTTTAGTAGGATGAGCACATCGTCTGTGATATTAAATGTTCTAGTAATGTTACCATTGCTGTAATGAGTCACCATGCCAAAGCAACTTGGGGAAGAAAGAGTTTTTTTGGCTTATGCATTCACAGCACTGTTCATCAGTGAAGGAAATTTGGACAGGAACTCAAGAAGGGCAGGAACCTGGAGGCAGGAGCTGATGCTGAGGCCATGGAGGGATGCAGCTTACTGGCTTACTCCTAAGGATTTTCTTCTAGAAACCAAGACTGTCAACCCCGGAATGGCACCAGTCAAAATGAACTGACCCCTCCCATATCAGTCACTAATTAAGTCACTAAACATTCTACAGCAGTGGTTCCCAGCCTTCCTGATGTTGCAACCCTTTAATCAGTTCCTCATGTGGTGCTGACCTCCAACCATACACTTATTTTCTTGTTGCTACTTCACAACTGTAAGTTTGCCACAGCTATGAATCATAATGTAAATATCTGTGTTTTCTGATGGGCTTAGGCAACTCCTATGAAAGGGTTGTTTGACTCCAAGGGGTTGTGACCCACGTGTTGAGAACCACTGAGCTACAGGCTTATCTGCACATAACCTTGAGGAGACATTTTCTCAGATACGGCTCCCTCTTCTCAGAGGACTGTAACATGCCAACCTGGCATAAAAACCAGCTATCACATTAAAGTGTAGCTAGTCTTTCAGTTCTGGATCTTTAAGAGCCTGGGACAAGCCTAGCAATATTGGGTATAAAACCTTGTACTGCTACACCTCAAACACTTTGTCTTCCTGTCCTCCAAGGGCTTAGACCATCCAAGCTGCACAGAACTGCCAGCAAAGCATCTTCCCCACCCTACGTCTTCCTCCTTTCAGGAATCTGCTTTCAACTCTCTGAATTAACAAAAATTATATGAAAAGAAAAGACTTAGGAACTTTTGGTTTTATTTTGGTTGTGTAGACATCTCTGCTTATTTCTTTTTCCATGCAATTTCAGCCCTAAAATATCAGGTCGAAAGCACAAGAGAAATATGACATACATATATTCATAAATCTATTAGACAGTATCGCTCTTCATTTTGACCAGGGGCAGAGCAAGAGCTTGTATCTACACTTAGGGTTAATTTCCATACTATTTGAATTTAATATAAGAATAACATGCATGTCCAATCAAGGACCATAAACACAGATAAGCAATGACAGAATATGAACATTTTGCAAGCCGTGATTGAGAGAAAGCAGAGGCAATGAACTAAATTACAATTCTGAGAGATGACTGTGGTCACCATGAGTCTTTTGTGTTGCTGCATGCCTTAAGAGTAAGGGCTCATGCACCCTTGGTTTCAGACTTTTCTCTTGAGGAAGACATAGACAGCAAGTCACCAATTTGGATCAGAAGGCAAGATTCTGCCTTCCTAGCCTAAACACTTTGGGATTCCTTCCTGTAGCAGAAGCCTCTGCATTTTCATGTACAGGGGGGATAGAGTTCTGACCTCTTTATTAGACTTGGTTGTTAGAAGGACTGACATAAATATAATAATGTTACTATGCCTTCTGTGGTGTGCTAGGTAATGCCTACTGCTTCTGGCCGCCCATATTTTCATAGTACCACCCGTAATTTCATAGCAGACTAATTGGTAGTTTTCAAGTTGGGTAAAAACTTCAGGTTTTCTATGGCTTGATACAGTGGCCTTAATGCCATGAAGTAATAATAAATAAAAGCAAAGTCCAGGAGAAAAACAAATGACAATGCCAATATTTTATAGAAAGTATCTGCCGGTTAGTATCTTTGAATCTTTCTAGTGAGGATATGCAAAATAATGTAATATTGAGGAAACATTTTTATTTCCTCCAAACATATTGAAAAGTAAAAATCAGGAGGAAAGAAGATGAGGTGGGTGCCCCCATGCCCGGCCAGCAGATGAGGGTCAGGAGAGGGGATGACAAGATGGATGCCCTCATATATTGCCAGTGTACGAGAGAACAATGAAGTAGCTTACAGCAGGTTCTGCTTATTCATGTCTGTCTGCTTGTCCAGGCTTCTACTTTTGCCATCTGTCAGTAGGGACAGAGTCCAGTGACTAGTCCCACTTTCTGATTCTCTCTCTTCACATACACCTATGCATACCCAAATGTAGATATGTTTCTGTGTTTATATGTACACATGCAAATAAATGCATTGACAAAAACAGCTTATAAGAACATTGTCGGCCAGATCAAAATATGGGGACATCAGGGAGTTCTGTAATATATTATATTTAGATCCAGGCCATTTTTCCGTATCACGAAATATGAACAGGTTTGGAAATTACAGCTATAGTGTAAAACATTCCTTTTTTATTTAAAAGAGACTAGATCATGCACATGTGTGTAAATGTACTGTAACCTGTCACAGTGAAGAAATAAGGACTAGATGTATTATTTAACCCAAAGGCTCCCTTCCATGTGGTGGGAGAGAGGATAATGGCGTGTTCCGAGTTAGCGCATCCACCCCGACAGCAGCCTGTCCAGGCTTTGGACCCGAGTTCTCGTCCTAATGAGACAGCTGACTGGCTGAGTGACTGGACTGAAGACCGAGCCACTCACTCTTCCTAAGCCCCTCTGTCTATATTTGCTAAGATGGCAGCACTCTAACATCTACTTCTCGTGTTGATGAAAGCTAATTTGTGAAAGCACGACCCATTGGCACAGTTCTCTCTGTCAGAGTCCGTGATCGTAGTGATGAAACCTCAAAGCTTCACCGTGATTTGCTTATTGTGTGACTTGCTTTACTCTGTGGCAGGACCTCCCCCCTCCAATTTTGTCCTTTTGTACCTGGTAAGTAACACACCTTGCAGTCTGTAAAGGGATGGTGCTAACATAGATTTTCATAGTGTTCTCTATATAAGCCCCGTCAAATAGAAATTGAACCAAGACCTTAAGGTATTTGTGCACATGGCTAGGATCCTTAATGTCAGCGAAATATGGAGATATCTGGCTGGGGTTGCTGTTAGGGTAACCTGATCATGTTTGCAGTTCAGCAGTTAAAACAAAGCCTAGTTTTACAATTAAAAAAAAATGACTCCATACTTTTCTTAAGTAAAAACTAGAGCCTTATGTTAAATGAATGCAACAACCCCCTAAAATTGTAAAAAGCAATCATCACAGCCTTTATTGCAAAAGATCAGAGAAATAAATCCACTGAGCTGAGAGTCACCCAAACGAATTTCTCAGCTCTGGAGACTCCAGCGACAGAGCTATTTATAGGACCTTTAAGTCCTTAGAGAAGAAGGAGAAAGCTGGATCAGGAGAGCCCCGTTTCATTCGGGGCTGCACACACTGCTTGCATTAATCAGGACTCTGATTGCTTTCCCTGAAACGATTCAAGTATTAATGATTTCCTTGCCAGCATCTGATGAGCATTTCCGCTGTCTTGATAATGTCTTCGCTTCATTCACACGCTCACACATTTTGATCAACAGTTTAGTTAGGTAACACGTGATTGTTTCCTAGGCCATCAGCGTGTCAGCAGAGAGGACCCTAGAATGATTAATGCAACTTAAACTTAGAACTCAAAAAGACGGCGAGTGAAGTATGAACATAGGGGTGCCCCATGGAGCCCATGGCAGAGGCGGTTGAAGTGGAACCAACTGAAATCCATTAGGAATGAGGCTTTGCCGCCAGCATTCTCTTTGCTGTGGTGATCTAGAGTGGGGCTTGGGAAGCAGGCTATGGGGAAGTCATGGGGGAGTGGGGAGGCGAAGATGCAGAAAGAATGTAAGGCACAGGTTCAGATGTTCATTCCACGATAGAAAGAAGCAACAACCAGGGAAATTGAGTTATGACGCTATCCTTTGTGTCCTGTTCATAATCTCCTTTTACCTTTTGTTAGGTGCCATCTTCAGTAGTTATTAAAAAGAAAGCACAGTGAGCTAGAATTTTCCTGTGAAGGGCTAAGGAGACCAGCTGAGATTGGTTGGGTCGCTTTCTGTTTTCTTAGGACTGTAAGGTGAAAGATGATGTATACAATGCCTTCCTCTTCGTTAAATGAAGATGAGAAGATATCTAAACTTCAAGATGTCCTGGGAAGATATCTGAACTTCAGCATTTTAGGTCAGAACAGATGGAAATAGAAGCCAATAGCAACCCACAAATGCTGAGGTTCTATGACATTAACTCCATTGTCATTAGCCAAGTTAAGTGGCCTATCTGTGACCTCAATTTTCTTGTGTATGGCATATGGGTAATTGCAGCATGTTTCTTATGGTTATTTTTCAGATTAAGTTATTTAATTCTCGTAAAGCTTTAAGACTATCTAGCACTGAGTGCATATATATTTCTAAGAAACAAGGTGGAAAAAGGCAAATAACAAAATGGAAATTGCTTGCTCCGTGTGGTGACCTTACATCTTTTGCCTCTACCTTGCCAGAAACGGGAAACTGTGCTCCGTAGCTCTTCTAGTTGGTGGGTAAAGGAGGCCCTAGATGGAAAACCATCGTAAAGATCTGAGCACATTAGAAGAAGGGACAGCAAAACGAAATCCCAGTACTGGTCAGGAGAGGGTATTCCTGTCCACAGGCTCTTACAGCAAGAGACTGGGAACTCCCGAGTATCACTAGCTTAGCATTGGCCACACCTGGGAAGGAAAAAGACAGAGCTTCTCAGAGATTTGTGCTAATCTCTCCCATGTGATGGTTTGAAGGAGCATGGACCCATGGGCTCATATGTTTGAATGCTTAGTCCCCACTCAGTGGAACTGTTTGGGAATCATTAGGAGCTATGGCCCTGTTGGAGTAGGTGGCATCTTATTGGAGGAAGTGTGTCACTGGAGGGTGGGCTTTGACGTTTCAAAATCCTATGCCAGGCTCAGCCTCTCTGCCTGTGAGTGAGACTGTAAAGGTTGCTGTTACTTCTCCAGGACATGTCTGCCTGCTGGAAGTCTGTGCCCCACCCCCCATAATGTTAATTTACTAATCCTCTGAAACTGTAAGCAACCCCTAAATAAATGCTTCCATGTCGAAGTTGCCTTGGTCGTGGTGTCTCGTCACAGCAATAGAACACTAATTATGACACCCCATCACATACTTGCTTCCAAAGGTCACCAGATGTAACATCGCGTTCTCGTCAACTGATGATGAGCTTGGTGGCGGTGAGAGAACTGAAGGGAGCAGACCCTAACATTGTCTGAGATGATGCTTCTTTAAGAGGCAGAGCCAGCAGCCGCAGAGGGAGGAGGTGAAGGACCTGCTTGCACTTTGCCTCTGGTTCATTCAGCTAAGAGGGGCAGGCAAGGAGAAAGCTGGGCAGCAGGGTGCTTCTGCCAGGATGTGGGATCCCACTGCTGAGTGCTGGTGGCTTAACGTTTCAAGGTTTTAATTACCTCGGATGTTTGTTAGAATTCCCATCTAGTTCCCAAGAGTGTTAGGAACACAGGTTTGAGGGTCAGTACTGTGTGGATTTGAGATGTTTCCTGCACAGGTACGTGGCCCTTTAATATGGATATACAAGGATGTTACTGCATTAGTTCCACAACTGTGGATATAGATGCGAGGGAAGAGACACCTTTCGACACCCTCTTCTCTCAAACGTTTTTACAAAATCACTTCGCAAGGAAGGGAGATACTTGGAATAATGCTGGGCTCATACAAAAGCGAAGGAACACAAGGGAGGCAGTGCTGAAACTCTCATGCTAATTTCCCTGAGCTTTTAGAGTACAGATTTTTAAAAATGTGCCTGTACCTAACTGCTGATTTGTTATTAATTCCATAAACTGGAACACACTTAGAAACTAATATTTGCACATTGCAATCATTGTGACATGATATTCAGATGGCAGGCATCCATTCTTTGACAAGCCAGAGGCATGGCACTTGCCATGATTTTGAAAAAAAAAAGTTATTGTGCTAAACATAATTACAGTTATTTCTTCTTCAACGGGAAGCTTAGTAATAGGATTTCTGTGTATGTTCCAGAATCTAAATTTCTGTTTATATCTGAATAATTCCACAAAGTAATTGGTCTATTTTATTTGTATGAAACCCCAGCTATTGGTAGTTCGAAATATAGACACATTGTACACATGCATGAAAAATTTAAAGACAGAAAATAAAATCCATTGTTACTTTCAAAGCAGAGCATCGTGTTGTCAGGACCTTGGGGGAACCCGTGTTTCAGCACAGTGTTTGAGGACCCAGGCCATAGTCCTCATTTAAAAACTTAATGAGAAATTTTAGCACGTTACTGAACCTCATTATAGCGCAGATATTGCCTATGCAAATTGTATGCAAATATCTGGTCTTATCACTGTGTCCAGTTTCTATGAGATTTGGGTATAAAATGTGTATGAAAGCCACATTATTTAACTATATGGTACTATTTATCATAGTATCATTTTCAGTATTCTGTTCTAATCTAAACATTAATATTTAGGTTTCTTGGTTTAAAATTTCCCTTTTTATTACACAAAGAAAATGTGACTATAGTATCATCATAGAGATCAAAGCATGACCACAATTCAAAGAGAAAAGAATGGAGGACCCTTGACTCACTTATCTCCAAATCTCTCCTTCTCCTTAGTGCCATCTTGAACATTTGAGTCTTCCTCCATGAATGTTCTAAGCACACGTGAATGCGTGTACAGAAAGCAATTTTATTTCAAGTTAGCTTATTTCTAACTTGCAAGTTAAATTCATTGAAACAAAATAAAGACCTCTCTCCTCTGTTTTCTGTGTAAGAAAACACAACACAATTAACCCTGCAGCTCTTCCAGGTGGAGAATTGATGTTACAAGGTCCAGGGAAGATGGGCCGGCTTTCTGTATCCATAACAAGCACGGATCTCGTATACAAACGATTGTGTTCCAGTTGTCATGGTCCTGAAACCCCCATTGTGCTAGCAAATGGGAAGTAACACCTCATGGCAGGCAATCTAGAATCATCTCAATGTGCTGAGTACCCGTGGCAGATCTGCCAGCATGCACAGAGCCCCAGTGTGATCACAGAGCTCTCTCTGCTCACAAACCGAGAAAAGCACAGGATTGCTCTGAAAACGACGCCCGTGCTGCCAGCCCAGGAAGCGCAGCTCAGGCTCCTCTGTGATAGCAGACGACCACACCTGCCATTTGACAGGTGTGTGCTAAAATTTATGAAAAGCTTTTCTAGCCAAGCCACCGGCTGCTGAAAAGAATGGTGGATGCCTTGAGTCTTGACATTTATTACAGCTTTGCCGGCATATCTGTCTTGTAGAGTGTGATTTGAAAAACGATATGTCTAACCATGATCTTAATAAGCTCATTTGTTCCAGGAGCTCATTGTACTTGTGCCTTCGGATAGATGAGAAGAGGACCAACAATATAAATAATGGAAGCCTTTTTACGGAATGACCGTGCTTATTTCAATACGTAGACAGTCCCTTCTCCTGTTTTGCCAGGTGCCAAGGGAAGCAGGGGATCACAGTGCTGCTCGAACCTGTTCTTAACTGAGATTCAACTTCCATTTTTGTAGCCTTGATTTCAAGCAGTTTGGATATTCTGTTAGTGCCACAAATTGATTAACATCAGTCTGGAAAGTATATCTTTATGTGTATCTTAAAAACTTCAAATGTTTCTTGTTTAGTACTCAATTTTTACAAGACTGATATACTTCTTATATTTCCTTATTTATTATTGAGATACTCTTGCTAGCTAATTATGGGGAAAATGCCATCCCTGCTTCGTACAGGCTGAGTAAGAGGAGGGAAGTAAAACACCGAGCAGCTTCCCTCAACTCGTGCTTTCCTGATGATCAGTGTAGCTATTTTCCTAGATAAATATAGGCCTATATTTGAAAACATTCATTTTGATAAATGTGTGTCTATCTATTGCAATACAATGCTCATTTAGGCTGAGCTGGTAACGTAGCACTTTAAAGGTAATTATTATGTTATCAAGACACACAATATTGTTTATCTTTCAGAGTACTCTGCCCTTTTTTTTCCCTTGGTGCTATTAAATATTTCATTTGATGAAAAGTTTACTGCTCGTCTCTCTTCTACCTTGTGTCTTCGTGCTAGGCAAGTGCTATGAAGTTTGCCATCTGCTTTTGTGCCTCCTAATTTTATCCTTTTGAAGCGGCAGTTCTCCTGGTGAAAACTAACCAAGAAATCTAAAACTGCACCTAAGAAGTGAAGATAATAAAATTAGAGAGAACAATGGCTTAGTGACAAGTCTTTGAGATGTCTGTCACGGCAAGGGGAACTATGAAACTCTCTGCAAGTGCATTTCAAATTCAAACAAAATCGAATTCACGTTTTCTCTAAAAGGCTAATTACTATAATTATCTTGAAAAGGCTACAAAATGTGAGTAAGGACCTCGTCCATTTGTGTGATGGAGAGAATTAAAAAGCCCACCCCTGAATTGTCTTTAAAGTGTGAACTTAACACCTAGGGGTTTTTACAAGGAAATCCTTCCATGCTTTCCGAGACCCAATGACACTCTCATTTTGGTAGAGTGGGAAGAGCACAATCCAGTGGGATCCATTTTCTGTTAACCTGCTGGTAAGTGACCCCTCATGCTATAGAATATGCTTAGTCATGAACAGAATGAAGATGGTTGCCATGGCTTTGACCTCTGCGCTGTAAATTCTAGTAAAAGCAAATCCTACATGTTTAGTTCATCTCTGTACGGAAACTAAATGATACACAGAAATATATAAAATATGTATGAGTAAGTATGCAATAATAAATATTTTTATGGCAAACAAAATAAATGCAAATTAAATACAGCCTCATGCTTTTGGAAAAAAACGTGAATTTTCTTGGGCAGGTGTTAAGGATAGATTGCTACAATGAAATTATTAACATGAATTACATAGACTGATCAAAAGAGACAGATAGTACTTTAATCTCTGCTAAATTACTAAGAGCATTTGATAGATTTCAGAGTCAATTTTCGAGCCCTACTCAGATGCTCCCTGTCTGAGCCTTCTTTGATTCCGTTGGCTGAAAGTGAATTCTCCCTCGTGCTTTCTTGACCCTGGATTTCCTTCCCGTTCATAACACTTCACTCTCCCTCACATATACACGTTTGCTTATCTACCCCAGCTGCTTTACTTTGGTATGATCTCCAAACATTGCATTTATTTCTCATCTCTCATAGCATCCATGAGAGAAGTGCTATCTAACAATGCTTGCTTAAGCCGTGTTGAAAAACAAGCACACCCCATTTAAGATGATAAACGATATGACATGCATGATAAGGGTAGCAATTACTTGTATGATATCTTTCCTTGGCAGCATTTGATACTGGGTGGATAGGTAAATCCCCTGGGTCAGAAAACAGCGGTCCAACAGCATTGGTACTTACTCTGACAGAACTTTAGAAAGAACTGTGTATTTATTCTATAGTGAGATACAGTAACATTTACCAGGAGAAACTGTTACTGTTTCTTTCAACTCTTCCTATTCTTGTCATGTTTGGACAGTGCTTGAAAATGGTTTAAGTGGTATAATAATGGAACAACTGAAAATTTCTAAAACACTTTTCAGTTCCATGAAGTCTCAATTAAGTCAAGTAATTATACAGCAAACTAAAACTTGTCTTTTTTAAAGACTATACTTGCCCTCTGACGAACACAAAATGCTTTCATCAAAGCGTTCTTACACTACTGTAGTTACGATATTACAGACCTCTATTAGGAATTTATATCGTAAGAATAAATCCAAAGTTTCTCCATAACGTATTTGCCCATTATTCACACAAATATGATGATTTTATATTGCTTTTATCCCCACATTGTAAATAGTATTATTATTTTTATTGAAAATATTTTTTCTTTATAGCTCCTTTTACCATTGGGAGCCAAGCTATTGCCTGGGATCTAAACCACCAAAAGGGGCTGGGTTGGAACCAGGGAACAAGTTGCTGCTGGGTCTATCTGGAACTGAAAGGCCTGAGCTATTTTCTGGAGTCATGGTGACATCCAGCCCCAAGCTGCTGCTGACAGTCACATCTGGGGCCATGCTCCTGCAATAACTGAGTTCTGTATGGTTGTCCATTGCCCGTACAAAACATGTGTTGACTGGACTTTCTGCCTGCCCCTCACAGGAGAGCTAACCATAACTATTACGGACCCAGGATAATAACTCTGATGACCCCAGCAAGGGAAAGCTGGCCCTGCCCTTTAATAGGAGAGCTGCCACCCCCCCCCAACACACACTCCATAGGCCTGGGAGAAGTAACCCTGTCCCTCACTTGAGAGGCGTGGTCCCAGTGGCCTGGACTGAGCAACTCACTTGCCACCCAGGCACACACTCAGGACGTGGAATAGGCACACCCCAACACCTACTAGATCTATGACCCGCTGGAGCTTGTGAAGGGACCGAACTGTGTGAAGAACCACAGCCTCAGGATCGCGATGACTCAGGGCTAAAGCAGCATATTCTAGAGAAGTTTCTGTGAGGGTCCAGTATTGATGGTGTACCAAAGCCAGAGGCCTTGAACCTTGAACTGATGAACAAGTCATTACCCAACGAACCCTTGCAAGTGAAGCTATTCAGACAAAAATATAGACTGCATAATACACAGCAGCTACCAGTGCCACCAAGACAGATAAAGAGGGGATAGAGAGGTAGGAAAGATGGAGCAGCAACTTGGTTTTTTTTTTTTTGTTATTATTTTTATCTTATTTTTTTCTCTTTTAGTTTTCTTTTGGGGAGTGTACACTAAGAGAGGGAGGGACTGAAATGAAAGGACAGGGAGATGAGTGGGATTGTGGATTATTGTGTGAAATTCTCAAAGACTCAATAAGAAAAAGAAAAGAAAGTATTTTTTTCATACAATATATTCTGATCATGCTTTTTTTTTTTTACCCCGGATCCTATTCAACCTATCCAACCCCATGCTCTTTCATTATCTTTAAACACACACACACACAAAACACATACACATAAAAACACAAAATTGAAAACCATGCTATAAAAAAAAATTCCCAAAATAATATGAGACAAAAGATCTACAAAAATATCATTGAGATCATTTTCTATTGGACATCTACCTCTGGTCATGGGGCCTAGTTTTAAGTGTGGTTAATATACCCAGGGAAACTCTGTTGGGAAAACTAATTTCTCCTTTGCAAGTAGATGTTAATTGGAGACAGCTTCTTGATTAGGGGTGCAAGCCCATGTGCATTTTCCCCTCCCAGGGCTGGGACTCCATCTAGCTTGAACCTGTGCCTGCTACCACAATCTGCAAGTTTGCATGTGCATCAGTTCGTTGTGCCTGGAAGACACTGTTTCCTTGGAGTCATCTATGCCCTCTGACTCCTGCAATCTTTCTGCCTCTTCTTCCATAGAGATTCCTGATGAGCATCCCATAGAGTCTGATGAAAACATCTGATTTAGGACTGAGTGTTCCAGTTTCTCACTGTTTACACATTGTCCTGTTGAGTCTTTGCGTTAGTTCCCATCTACTACAAGAGGAAACTTCACTGATAATGTCTGAGCAAGACACTGATCTATGAGTGTCTTATACAATTCTATTCCTATGCATGTTTTGTTTGTTTTTGAGACAGGGTTTCTCTGTGTAACAGCTCTGGCTGTTCTGGAACTTACTTTGTAGACTAGGCTGACCTCGAACTCACAGAGATCCACCCTCTTCTGCCTCCCAGATACTGGGATTACAGGTGTACACTACCACCGCCTAGTGACCAAGGTAACTCTTATAAAAGAAAGCATTTAATTGGGGTGTTGCTTATAGTTTCAAAGGGTCCATTAACACAACAGGCAACATGGTAGCAGGCAGGAGGGTAGGCATGGTGTTAGAGAAGTAGCTGAGAGCTTTACATCTTGATTGGTAGGCAGAGAAAGGGGGAGAGAGAGAGAGTGAGAGCGAGAAACAGACAGAAACAGGGAGTTTACACTATGCCTGGAGTAGGCTTTTGAAGCCTCAAAGCCCACTTCCTCTCTGTCTGTCTGTCTGTCTGTCTGTCAGTCTGTCTTGTGGTTGTGTTTCCAAATGCTAGCTCTCAGCTACTGCTCCAGTGCTGCCATGCTCCTCGCCATGATGGTCATGGACTTACCCTCCCAAACCACAAGCCCCAACTTGCCTTGGTCATGTAGTCTCATCACAGAAATAGAAAAGTAATTAATGTGGATCCAGATCCTAACTATTTAGCTTCCATATAGTGAAATATTGTTTTTATATTTTTTCTGTAGACTCCATTTCTTTTACCATCTATGCTGATTTTAAGCCTTTTCTCTTTACCATTTCAGAATGCTAATAATTTGGCCTTCTTTACCAAGGCTCTTCTCCAGAAACATCACTAAGTTAATTCAATACTATTGGCACCAACAGAATTAACAATAGCACAGTGCTAAGTGTTGGAGAATTGGCATTCATTTCTGGCTAGGTCTAGCAATAAACACAGGCTCAATGGATAGGAAATAAATTCAAGGAAGATTCATATGCCATTGTTCTGAAAACTGGAGTGCAGAAAGTTTGAAGCCTATTGGCTGTGTTAGAAACTGTGGAGAGGGCAGGAAAATCAGCCATGGGTACTAGGCTGAAGAAAGAAATCAGAGACAAAAATCGGGAGACATGTGGCAGTAGATAAGAAATAAACAGGTTTTAGTTGGAGACAATGCTGAAGCTTCCAATGTGGAAGAAGCATCTACTTTAATCTCCATTTTTGACACATGACCTTGAACAGCATTCAAGGGCAGTGGCAATGAAGAGGTATCAGACTGAAAAAGCCTAGAAGCAGCCTTTAGGGAGTGGCTGTGTATTTAAAGATCCTTGTTACTTGTCATGAAGTTGTCATAGATCACATGTGTTTGTTCTTCCACATCAAAAAATAAAACTTACAGTTTTCTCAATATTGTGAACATTGAGTGGTAAAGTAAAAGTACTGGTGTTTGAATAATCGCTGAATCAACACTTCTACCTCTGGGAAGCAGGAATTGTGAGATTAGGGTCAGTTCTCAAACCCCTATCAACACTTTAGCCTCGGCTCAGTCCCTTTATGATTCCATATCCAGGCACCTAACAGTCAAGTTTTTCTTCTCCAAAACTGAGGACAAAAGCAAGTTCCATAGTGTTTTTTTTTTTCCCTTCAAGTACCTTCTTTAGCATGATAATAGGCTAAGCGTTCACTAAACTTTTATTATAAATGGCAGTTCATTTGCATGGCCGCTGAGTAATAACCTACTGCTAAGTTATGTCCCCAACCTTGTTTACTTTTTTTTTAATTTTACTTTTATAGTTTGGAGACACGGCCTCACTAAGTCACCCAGTCTGTCCTTGAACTCACTCGGTTCTTCAGGCCAGTCTTGAACCTGAGATTTTTCTATCTCAGTCTCTCAAGCAGCTGATGCTACTTCTCGGTGCTACAGTCTCAGCATATTGAACATTTTTTTGTATTCTTATTCATTATAAAATAGACATTTTAAGTTGATTGGACATTTTCTCACTGTTAATCAATGCTAACCTTGAACATAAAATTTTCATTAACAAACTATCATTTTATATAACAATATTGAATGATAAACATCAGAAATACATCTTTACTAAGAATGAGGAAAATAAGGTAAGGAAATAAAGGCTGGGCAGATTGAGGATTATCAATCTTTAGTCATGTTTTATAAAATGAAAGTAAAGACATGTCTGAGTTCAAGTTTTCTCTACTGGGAACAATGCTCATGACAGTGGACCTTTGGGGAAACTTATGCCCTGCAGGGTTTAACCGCTTTCTCCATTCTAGTTGATGCTGCTTTGGAAGAGGGTCTAGTGTCCTTCACTTCACGACGAGAACTCCTGGTTTGTCCATGTTCTGATTTCATTCCTTATGACAACAGCTTTGCAATTCTGTGGAAACATGCTCTTCTGCCATGCTACTGTCACCCAACAGCTCCCCAAGGCTGCTCTTCTGCACGAGGCCACAGTCTCCCCATGATCTGCCTCTTGCTCTGACTTTTCAGGTTCTACTCAAGGGGTTTGTTCTTTCTCTACTCATCAATGGTCACACTGCAATCTTGTCATGTCATCTGGTGCAGACTGAATCCCAGCATAGTCTTGCCCCAGGATCCTTCTATTGCTCTTTCCAGGTCCTTCTCCAGAGGGAACCTCATCCAGCCCAATTCTGCTCTCACCTTCTTGAAGTCTTCTCTCAAAACAGGGTACAAACATTCTACTCTCATTTTAATTTGCGTCCATCCACTTTCCTCTCCCATTTTTCCAAACTTTTCACTATTTCACACACCCCTTAGTTTTTAAAGATCATTTTACTGTCTGTCTTCTTGAGTAGAGTACAGACTCCATGAAGACGAGGATTCTTTTTTTTTTTTGGTTTTTCGAGACAGGGTTTCTCTGTGGCTTTGGAGCTCTGTAGACCAGGCTGGTCTCGAACTCACAGAGATCCGCCTGCCTCTGCCTCCCGAGTGCTGGGATTAAAGGCGTGCGCCACCATCGCCTGGCAAGACAAGGATTCTTGTTGTGAAAATTCTCTATCTCTCCAAAGCTTAGAAGAGTTCTTGGCACATTATACATGCTAATTAATATGTCTTGGATAGATGAATAAATTAATTATATTCATTATAAAATCCATGTTGGCATATATTTTGTATGCTAAATTATGAATACTGCATTTTGATTTTTTATTCATCTGACAACATGAGATGTTAATACTTACACTCTCTTTTAAAGCTTTGTAGTTACAAGTTTTCAGTGATCCTTGAGGTAAAAGGAATGTTTCCAAGATAAAAACTATTTTCCAAGCTTACTGTAAGTTCTGAAAATGTTTTAAAGAGATGACAATACAGCAGAATTTTTCTATTTTTGCCTTCTTATTGGGATGCTGAAATCTTAGCAGTTACAGACTTCATTAGTGGCCATATGGCCAAGCAATCTCACCATAGACCTTTGCATTAATTTGCATTTTCATTTAATTCTGCCTCTAATTTTTATGTACTAAGATTGATGATTCATTTACTTTTGAAAGAATTAGAGATTCTCATTCCATTGATTGAGCTTTCTTCTCCTGAAACTGATCTTTATAAGTCAGTTTTATCCCTACTTAAATTTGTAAAAAAAAAAAAAAAGTAGAATCATCTTCCAGAACTTTATCCCAACTATTCTAACATACCAGTGCATAAGACCTTCATGCCAGGTGATGCAGCTAACTTGGACAACGCAAAGTGATTCTATGGGCTGTGATTTTAGGGAATGAGCTCTTCCAGATCCTTGGGCTATATAGCTCAGAAGTACTGACATTGAAAGGAGGACTTGTCACATCCTGAATTCAAAATGGTCAATAGAAAAGAAAGGGAGTAAAGCACCCATCCCACATTTTGTAATTACTTAAACAGAATGATGACTTGGGTCTTTGGATAGGAAAATAAAGCCCATGCATAGAATACAATTTATGTCTGGTCTTCTGGGTCTAAGCTAATGGCATTTCTGTGGTAGCAGTGGCTTAAATGGCTCAAGGCTTCACTTAAAGAATAATGCCACTTCGGTGGCTCCATATTGGTGTCAGTTATTTGTAGCTTGGAGATTCAGTTGCTAAATTAGCCATAAATGTGAGTCCATTAATTAGCATGTGTTACCTCATATTCTGCTGTTACAATAACTGTATCTGTATTTGTAAGTTATCTTTGGAGTAGGTAATGGCAGAGGCCAGCTGATATCAAATGGAAGAGAGTTACATTATCAAATTAGTTTGTTACTGGGTCTTTCATAGTAGGTATTCCTTCATAGACTTGGATGTATAATAGATTGATCAGTCTTTACCCTTCATTCCCATTCCCATACATGTGTCCCATAAACATCCCATGTATCTAAGCTACCTTCCTTATAACCAGACTTATTTTTCTTTTACATATCTATATACTCAACAGAACTTTAACCATTTGTCCATAGATATGAATAAATTGTAGTATTACTCAGTTTTTCAAAATGAAGAAGAGGGTGTATTACATTTCATTTGTTTGCTTCTTTTCTTGCTTGTTCAGTTGGTACTAAACAACTCATTTTACAGCCAGAGGAACAAGCTCAGTGGGGAATATGATAGAATACTGGCTGCTTTCACTGATGCTTAGTTACCTTCATCTTGTGCTAAATTCCTCCTTCATCTCCAGCAGTTTATAATTTGGTTGTTTTGACATAGGGAAAAACTGCTGCTTTTTCTGTAGTATCTCTCTCTATATTAAATTCATATTTACTGGAGTTTCTCCCCCCAAAATTTACTCACATTTCAATCCAAAGTTAATATTTGCTTTTCAAAGGACTTGAGTGAATGCATTCCTGCAGTCATCCAGGGGTGCAGACAATAAATTTCTGGATATAAGTGCTGACTTTGACCCTGTATTTGAAAGGTCTCCCTATCACTCTTTCTTGAGAAGGTTCTGTTAATTATCATTGTCCATAGTCACGTTCCTATTAAGCAATGATTGGATTTCAATACTGTATAAATCCGATGAAGTAGGCATAATCTTTCTTTTTAGTGACCCAACAGCCTCTTCAGTCACTGAATTATGGGTTTTGAAAATGGCTCAAGTCTAAAGAAATGTATCACAGATCTTGATTTTTGTTGGCCAACAACCCTTGGTCCTCTGGTCTTTTGCACTTGATTTCCTCTGATATAAATCGAGAAACTCTCTCGTTATATATACATCTATACAACCCTTAGGATATTGTGTTCTTTCAACTGTCTCTATTATTATTTAAAGTTAAGGTTGCCTTGTTCTGCCTAGCCACTTAACAATTTATAATGTTTTGGCTTCTGGAGGTTAAGTACTTTGTAACTTGAAGGATTTTGGGTTTATAGTATCCTTGTTTAGATCAACAAATCAATGTATATAACAAAATTCTATTGTACATCTTAGCCTATAATGGATAGCTAATAATAAACATTCTATTCATGCTCTTGATCTTTCCCCCTTGCATCCTTCTGCTCTTGGAAAGTCTTATCTTTCTTGTGACTCCCCATGGAAAATAATCTTCTAGTAATTCTTCCAACATGGTACTGTATAGTCATCTCAGGATGCTCAATTTCCTGAGCTCTTTTTTCTCTCCTGTCTACTATGACAATTCAGCTTTTTATCTCCTCTTAGATAGGTTAATTTTTTCTGTGCTTTTAGCCCCATCCTTGTAATGAGCTCACATTATATCTACCTCCTAAGTTCTCCCAGGGTGACTTAGTTACTTTTCTGTTGCATGGTACAATACCATGACCAAGCCAACATAAAGAAGGAGAAGTTTATTTGGGCTTATGGTTCTAGAGCAGTAAGAGTCAATCACAGTGGGGAGGTATGGAAGCAGGCAGCAGTAACAGGAAGCCGAGAGCTCATATGTCAACCACAAGCACAGAATAGAAAGAAGGAGAGTTAATTGGAAATGGCTCAGGCCTTTAAACTTTCAAAGCCTTTCACCAGCGACACACTTCCTCCAAGACCACACCTCTTAAACCTCCTCAAACAGTGCCACCAACAGGGGACCAAGTATTCAAATATCCAAGACTATAAGGGAAATTCTCATTCAAACTACCACATAGGGTATATCTGGGGTTGGCGGGGATGGGGGAGCACTCCAAGGCCCACAAATTCTTCCATGTATACTCTAATGCTGCTCTGGCCTTCTTATTGAACAACCAAAGACTCTATTTTCCACATCTATTCAAACAGCTTCTCTAAGCTGGTGTTGGCTTGCTTCTTAGAATAACTTCTTGGTTTTGGTAACATACGTACACATTTTCCTTACTCAACCAAAAGTGACATGTTTGGTCTTGTCTTTAACCTTTTTGGAAATAAAGTTTCTTACACCATTTAAATCTGGGAATTTTCTTCACCTTTCTCTGCTCCTTGTGTGAGCCATGAAAAATTTTCTGTATATTTGTAATGAAAGTAGTTCTTTGGCTTTGGGACCTGGATTTCATTAGGCTGTTATTCATGTTTATTGCACATTTTCCTTAATAGAGCATCTACGGCTCTTAAATATCGCCATCCTATTCTATTATATTTGTAGTGAGTATTCCTTCCATATACTGCAAATATCTGGTAGGCTGTTCCCAATGTACTACTTTCTACTTATATATCTTCCAAATTCACCCCGTGTTAAGGTTTGATAAGGAGACTGTCATTTTGTTACCAGGGCTATTGGCACCTCACCTCCATCAGTGATGGGACATTCATTGCTGGATGGACATGAGCGATCCAACTGCAGAACTATGTTATTGCCTGATTTCTCAGACCATGACTGAGAGCGCTCATCATTCTGAGCCATTAAACGAACTCTAAGATACCAGGGATTTTTCAGGGATCAATGCCCGTGAGAGAGAAGAGGAAATAGCAGGGAAGTAACTCCCAACACCTACTCTGCAAGAAATTTTGAGCTAAGTATTGCACACCAAAATATCCCATGTCAAGCCAAGATGGGTAGGCATCTATCCATCTGCATAGCTTGATGAATTAATGTGGCTTTTTCCTAGGGACCAGTGGAAACGTGAGTCAGGTTAACCATGTAGATGAAGCAGGTATTAAGGGAGCTAAGAGTCAGGGGCTCTCTGTGTACTTCTCAAACCTAAGCAGTAGATTTTGCTGCATCCTATAGCAGAAGCATGCAGAGAATGATATGGGACCAAAAGGAGTACGCAAAATCCTTTTCCTTGTGTACAAACTACTTGTAGTGAGGGTTGGGCTCGTAAAAATTGTCCTTGGCTTCACAAGGTAAATCATTCTTTTACAATCTCTTCCCTTCCCTTCCCATTCCCTTTTGTGTTCTTAACTCTCTTTAAGAAACACAAAATCAAATAATTAAAGAAACAGGAACCCAACCCAATAAATACCAGACCAAGTAACCCAAAGGAAAAAAAAAAACAAAACAGGACTCTCACACTGGCAACTGCTCATGAATAATTCATGCAGAGTATTACACTCTTTAGGAGAATATACATGTCAAACGTTTCAGCAGGGAATCTGGAACCTAACAAGTTCTCAATATGTTTAGCTGGAAATAGTCGTAAGTGTTCTGGGGAATAATTTGATTTTGTGTCCAGCAATTTGCCTGGAGGCAGTGAGGATTAAATCATGTCAGAATGGAAAGACAACTTATGAATGTGTCTTATGTTGTTTTAAGAGATGCCATTTTTGGTGAAGATGGTAGAGGGGCTTCTAGAACTTGTCGCAAGAACACAAGATTTTGCCACATTCTGCCTGTGTAAGCACAAAGGCTCTGTGTCACATCCACCAAACTAACTCCTCATTTCCATGCAGACAGCGGCTCCTATCCAGGTCAGTGCAGCAATGTTAACGGGGGAAGAAATTCTTACTAAGGGTTTTCACAAAATGACTCAGTCTTGTTCAGAACCAGAAATATCTGACTTCCATTCCAATGTGATGTAAAACCAGGCATAAAAATAGCACGAACTGTTTCAACACTTAGGGAATAATTATCAATCACTTTTTAAGAAAGATGCTAGCATTCCCTTCTTGTTGAGTGGGAAGGTATGATTTATTTTTTTCCTTATCAAATATGACCTACATTTAACAGAATCTATTTCTCCTCTGGCCTTGAGCTACATTGCATAACACAGTATGGTGTAGCTTGCAGCTGCCAGCCACTATAAATAGTGTACCTCGGGAAAGCACCCTCATCAGGTTGTCCATTACACACTGGTGCTGCAAGCCAGAGACTGTTCTTACTCAGTGACTCAGCTCCCTGAGAATGATGTGCCAAGACTCCTTTGGATAAACCAGCAGGTCAAAGCTAGTATCCATAGCCAAAATCATAATTTATCATGAAAATTTAATGGACATATTGATAAATTAGAAAGAACATAATGTTATTTAAAAATCATATCGGGAGGCAGAGGCAGGCAGATCTCTGTGAGTTCGAGGCTAGCCTGGTCTAGAAGAGCTAGTTCCAGGACAGGAACCAAAAGCTATGGAGAAACCCTGTCTCGAAAATCCAAAGAAAAAAATCATATATGTTAATAATATTAATCACCACAGTTATCGAATTTTCACAAAAGAAAGATGTGAAGTTCTGCTTCTAGAGTGTGGAAATAGATTGGTCGATTTCCAATAGACCAATGAACATAAACACAGTAGAATCCATAACCTGGTCCTTTTCTGGATTCCCCAAACTCTTAAGACAATAAAAAACATATGACATAGGGTTACACTAGCAGTTTTGTCTGTTGTGATGGTTATTATGTGATCAAGTTAATAAGATATTGGAGTACATACAGTTTAACATCTGATCACAACACACTGAAGACAACCTATCTCATCAACTTCCTTGATATTTTAAGGTTTACCTTAAAAACTTGTAATTTATATAAACTATGAATCAACATACTCAGCAATCCCAAGATATATTTTTGACTGTTCTTTGGTAATTTACTTGAACTGGTTGATAAAAAGTCATAACCTGCTTGTTGGCCTGTTTGTAGCATCTGTCTTTGAGGATGCTACCGTACCTCTTCAGTGAGAAGTGACTTCCTTAAAACGACACTACTGTGAATTTTGTCCTCAGGATAATAACTTCTGAAAAATTGAAGGGTGAAAATTCTCACTTTTATAGCTTTCAAATGATTACCACTCCTAAATAGTTAATAAATTAACAACTATAAGATGTCAAATATGCTTCCTCTGCCTTTCAGGTTTTCTAAGAATGGCATTAGCAAGGACTAACAATTATTTTTTACTAACTGTTCAAGATAATCATTGAGAAATGTAGCAACCTTTAAAAATTATTACATGTATGTATTTACTCATTCATTCATGTGCATATGTGCTTGTATGACAGAAGATAACTTGTACAGATCAGCTCTCTCTCTCCCTCTCCAATATGTTTCCTGGGGTTGGAACTCGGATCATTAGACTTGAAAACAAAGACTTTACCTCCTTAGTCACCTCAGCAGTCCTCTGTGACGTTTTATGTCCTAACTATGTAACTAGCTATGACCTTCAAAATTAGCTTCCCAAGTAGTTGCTGGACACTCTACTATGCTGATAATTTTCGATAATGAGTACTCAAGGCACTGAATGTTCTAAATCCCACAGACAATTTCCATGGGCTTGCATTCCTGTTTCCACTTTTAACTTGTCTCCTGGCTATCTCATTAGAGAGTCTTTGTGTTTCTCTGGCTTCAGTCCCGATTTCTGCCTCACCATGGAGCTGTTTTCTTTTCTCTCCGGCCTCTCCTCTGATTCCTATCTCATTTCGTATTCTTTCTTTTGTTTCACTTACCCTTCTTTCCTCAGCCACAGTTACAACTGTTTTCAGGATGAAGAAGACATCAGAATTGGGGAGACACCCCAGTCAGTAAAGTGTTAGCTGTACAAACCTGAGCCCCTGAATACAATTCCTTAACCCAGATTTAGTTGAAAATAAAACAAACAAACAAACAAACAAAACAAAACCCAGTGGATATGATAGCACGTGAGCTATCATCTCAGTGTTGGGCTAGCAGTTAAGTGGAAGGTCTGGGGACTACTAGCTGATCAGCTTACTGTACCTAGCAAGGTCCAGGTGAGTGAGACCCTGTCTCAGAACTCAAGGTGAATTACTCCCCAGGAACAGTATCCCAAGTTGCCCTCTGGCTTCCAAACAAAGGTTCACACTCATGCCACCTGTGATATCTCTCTCTCTCTCTCTCACTCACACACACACACACACACTTTTTTTTAAAGGAAGGCATCAGAATGTTGAGAAAGAGGGATTGAGAATGGTGTGTACTTCCTTCCATTAAAACTAAACCAGAAGAATTTGGAAAAATGTGGGAGATTTGGTATTACCTAATACATACTGCTTGTCATTGTTCTAAATTTAGCACCATTAATAGAAAGGGAAGTGAGTGGATGGGGAGATGGCTCACTCAGTCTAGTGCTTGCCACATGAGTATGAGAACCTGAATTCGGTCCTTAGTGCCCACAGCATGCAACTGCAACCCCAGAGCTGAGAGGACAGAGGCAGGGGATCCAGGATGCTGTCCAGCCATCCTAGCCAATTGGGAATCTTCGGTTCAGTGAGAGACCTTTTACTGAAAGGTAAGATGGTGAAGACACTAGACTTGTGGTCTCCATGGTGACCCGCGCACAACACATAAACACACACACACATTCCACACACATACACACCAAAAAAGAAGAAAGGAAGGGAGAAAGAGAAGGGAGGGAGAGAGGGAGGGAAGAAGGGAAGTTAGAATACATTAAAAAAATTCCCACTTTTAAATTTATAAATACAAGTTAATCGAATTTCTCTTGAAATTTTAAAATAATCTGATGCCCACATAAAATATATGTATGTTGTGGTTGCCATTCTGAATTGGTGGTATTAAATAAGAACTCGTCTTTTAAAAAATATATTACCTGCACTGCTTCACCATGAACTGATTTAAAAAGAGTTTTAGTTTATAACTCACATAAAAACATCATTCTCACTAGGAAGACAGAGTCAAATCAGACTTTTCTATGTTGCGTAAAGATAAATTCCTCAAAAGAAGCGTGTAAAAGATTTGAAACCAGGCTACTCAAAGGTAATCTATAAACAAGATTACAAAATCAAGGTGCAATGTTTAATTCAAAATAAAACATCAGTATTGTCCTAGAAGATTTACCATTCTTTTCTATAAGAATATCTTTTGAAGGGTATACTGTATTTATTGGTTATGTAATCTAGACTGCTTCAAGGTGTTGTATTCTGGACGGAAGTGACTGGGAAGTACAATGACAGTGCAATCCTGAGCTAACCTTTGTGAATGGATTAGTTAATTCTTATTCTTTTTTTTTTATTTATTTATTATATATACAATATTCCGAAAGTGTGCATGCCTGCAGGCCAGAAGAGAGCACCAGACCCCATCACAGATGGTTGTGAGCCACCATGTGGTTGCCGGGAACTGAACTCAGGACCTTTGGAAGAGCAGCCAATGCTCTTAAACCGCTGAGCCATCTCTCCAGCCCCTTAATTCTTATTCTTAATGTCACAATAGTTGATCATTTGCCATGATGACATTTCATTAACATTTATAGTCATTTATTAAAACAAAGGATTTTATCTTGTTGGGTGTGTTTCTAATTGTGAACCAAAGATTCCCTTGACCCCTCTTTTTATTTGGACCCAGTGTTTTCTGTCAGAGCGCTGCTGGAAGGTGATGTAACACCCTGCATACTGTGGTGTTATTCTTAAAACTCTGCCTGCATGCAT